>BLKR01002050.1:0-226570 GCA_011170035.1 Teleogryllus occipitalis
TAAAGTAGGGAACACGGTACACCCTTAGAGAAGCGTGGCAGGGGAAGGAGGCAAAAGAGGGGAGTCTCCGTTAGCCCTCCCTCAAATTACGCTACATGCTCTGATAGAAATAAATAAAACTTACTGATATGTGATTTTCATGGCTACACTTTGTGCCCACCACATTTTAATGCCAAATTACTTCCAAAGGCAAGTTTTCTCGCTTCGCTCGCCCGGATCCAAGTCACGGCGAGGCTCGGGCTACGCCCTCGCGATCACTATAAACATCCTTGAGTCTATCCACCACATAATTACCAATTCACAGTAAGCACATTATAAGAAAACCTCAAGAATTCGAACTGCGTAGTTGCAAACACGTTTTGAAGAAAGAACACTACAAGCTTTATCACACTGGCACACCACCCGATTGCAGTACTATTTAGTAATAGAGCTCCGGCAAGATACTAGGGTGAAATTACCTCCCCTTATAATCGCCTAACCACCCCTCGTCCCCTCCACCGTGGATTTACCCCTCGCCGGAGTGGTACAAAGTGTTGGTTTAAACGACTTCCTTTGGTAGTACCATGTTCTAAACTTCAGCCAACAGTTGTTTAAACAAGGAGAATTTATGCAGGAATGAAACTTTGGGCCTGACTCTATGCATAATCTAGCTAACAAAGTCATCCATGATAGATCAAGAAAGACGGAACCACAACCAATCTTAAAAATTATCTCTAATATTGCTCCATTTATTTATATAAATTTATACATTACAACATATTGCAAAGGAATATAGATATTTGGGTACACAATTTTGTCATTCAAAGAAATTCTGAAATGCCATGAACTTCCTGCAACTTGAAATGTTATATTCATCATCCCCAAGCTTGCAATGGGCTAAGGCATGTCACATCAAAGAGAGAAAAATAGGGGACATGTAATTGGAGGTTATTTCTATATGTCATGTTATAAGAAGCATTTTCTACCCCATTTAATACATTGTTTAAATGTTTATCACAGGAAGGGGCAAAAGCTAATTACAAAGCCATTTCATTTTCTAAATCACCATCCGCGCCATATCTAACAAACGAAGCCTCTAATGTTCAGAACGCTCACATGCAGATGGGCAATATTTCTGTGTCAATAATATATTATCAAATAATAAATAATTATATTAAGCATTTGAGAGTGATTTGAACAATTGGTCTCTCAATAAATTTTAAATTCTCACAAAAAAATTAATTGAGGCATAAATGGATTAATATTGCTATTATACCTATCTTTATAGTTCATATACGATTGCAAAGTATTTTATCCTATGTATGGAGAAAACACAATCGATTTCAATAGCGATACACAAAACGAAACCAAAGTAAGTAGTAACCAAATAAACTTCAATATATCTTATTAGCAAAATTTTATTCACTTTTTAATACTGTCAAATAATAAAGACTACGAAGTTTAAAAATCAATTGAGAGTAAAATGACATCATTCACTCACCTCTTCACCTTCTTCTTTCACTTCGCTCTCACAGGCAAAGAACACGTCTCCTTCCTGCAAACAACCGTACACGACGTTATAATCACTGCAATGAGGAAGAATCACTCACTAAATGGAAATGAATTAGAAATGGACTTCGGTTTGAGAAACCGACGTTTACATCCAATTTAATAAATATTTAGTGAGGTAGCAGATGCATAATATTCAAAGCCCCCACAATTCTAAACTGAGACTTATCTTTGTAGTCCTGAACCTAATTTAATCTCCAAAATTGAAAAGTTCTCAATATAATAAGTTACGTAAGATTAAGGACCACAATAAGTAAATGTTTTTGAAGTAGAATGATAAAATGCACATGATCTTGTAGGAGAAAAAAAAACAAAAATCTTTCTACTTTCTTGTATAATTTTTCTCAGATAATCATTTATGTTTTGAATAATTACATCACAGTGATTTCCTAACTTCAATATCGATCAATCAAAAGTTCACCAACATATAATTATCATAAAACCTTCCCAATAAGATTCTTTTTCTCAATACCATAAAATATTTGACATTTCAGTTCTTCAATCCTATTATATCACTACCAAATAAATTGCACAATAATAATGACTGAATGGGGCTTAAAGTGCTAAATTCTAAATTGAAAAGATCCAAGGAAACATGCCTACTAACTGAACACATTCATATACACACATAATGAAGACCATTCCATTTAGACATCCTTGCAGAAGATATAATAAAAATGTAAATCCAGTTTCTAAATCCACAAAAACTACCTTGAATTCTCTAAGATAGGTTTCCCTCAAACTCTTTAGTGCCTGGAGATAAAATTAACTCATTACACTAACTACCGAAGAGTAAACCAACATCTTACCGTAAAATTGCAAGTTTCCTCTTCACCTTGATTGTCAAGTTCCTGTTTTACCTGGCAAGACAGAAAGAGACATTTTTAGAAAATATTCACTGTATCCAATATTGATCCTTAACATTATCTTTAACAACATTTCAATACAACTTTTTACTTATATTACGAATAAAATACTTACATAACCCCGAAACAGTTTTATTCCTACTCTAGTGATCGTGACAGTTAATGAACGTTTGAAACAAAATTAAAATAATATTACACAAGTATTGTGAAACTCATTTTATAACAATTTCAAATCAGAAACCCAAAAATAAAGTTAAAAAAAGTTCGACCCCTTCCACAATATAATAACTGCACGGAATTAACAATTATAATACTTACATTTTCAATTTTAATCACGCACTCTGACAATACTTCACATTGGTCCATTTTATAACGAAATACTACAATTCACAATATTTAACTCAATTTCATCACAGTATCACCAATACTCGGCGTTTTACTAGCCGGCAACAGAGATTTTCTCTGACACGTCTCTGCCTGTTTCTGCCCGACCAGGGCCAGAGAGAATATACCAGGGTTGGCAAACTTAAAAACTAGAGGTGCTACAGAATGGCATAAACTTTCTTGTATCCATTTTTTCTAATTTCCTTGGTGTGATCTGGCTTTAGGTTTTGCTCCATTCTCTGGCCAGCTGCCATCTATCGTCGCCCAAAGAAAATTTTTTTGACATTATCTCAACTTTTTGCTCTCCTAGTAGCACAACCGAAATATTACTTCAAGAATATTAAAGAAGAGAAAAAACGCGTCCTAAGTAGAAATTTTAATTGAAAAAATTTTAAGCGAAAAAAAAAATGGCGATTAAGCATTACTGTAAATGCGAAATTTGAAGCTCTTTTTCACAGGAATCTATTGAGTTTTCGAAAAAGTTCTTTTGAAATCATTTGAAGCACTTCCACTCACAATTGTAATAATGCATATAAACCGATGAAAATGTCCATATTAACGGTGTAAGATGTATTTAAAAAAATTACATTTGTGTAATTTTTGAAAAATAAATGAATACACCAAAATCAACTTTTGAATCAACTTTTGACATACACAGCGCACATAGCACAATGTTTTAGAAAAAACTGAAGAAAAAATTTGGTGCCATTTTTGAGAAAATTGAGTTTGAGCATTTCTGACAATGCGGAATTTGGAGCTCATTTGTACAGAAAACGGTTCAGTTTTCCAGAAACTTTATTTGACATTATTTAAAGCACATGTACTCATAAATAAAATAAGGTGGCGGTGTGCGCGTGTAGTGAAGCAGTGTGTTTTTCCAAAGAGTTTCATACGAAAGACGTTTTTGCATTTGTCTCTGGAAGCCAGCCCGCGGTTTTTACAGAAAAAATATTATAAATCCAACGCGAGACGTTTAAAGTGCATGCACTTTGTTGTTAATTAGCGCCAAGGAATTGTTATAAATGATAGAATTTAAAGTACGGCGACAAATTTGAATTAATTTTGGCCGCGTATGTGCCAACACTAGTGTGCCACGCCTATGAGCCACGAGACTTGTAGATAACCACGTAGCTGTACCACTGGAGTTGTACCACTATCAAAATTAACATAAGATTGCTATCTCACGTGATTAACTTTTATTGTGACGTCGTCCACAGAAATAACGTGGGAGTTCTATCACTTTCAGAATAAACGTATAACACTTGCGCGGACCGGAAAAAGGAATTAACTTCTCAAAAAAGTGGGGTTGTGCCACTATTAAAATAACGCCTACATATATTACCTTGATGACTATTTCACTCATGAATGCCCGTGTCGCCAGTTACCAATGTTAAGGAAGAATATTTTCATATTGAACTAATTCCAAATGTTTATCGCCAAATGATTATCAATTTTTCACTATGCTGTAATCACTTTTTTACCTTTTTGTTGTTATCTATAGAATTTGTTTGATGACTATACTAGCTTGTGAGCATCATTATAATATTGAAATGGTAATGTTTCAAATTCTGAAATAGAATCTATTATTAAACATTCAGTGCCAAAAAATTCAGTGTTTTTTCTTCTAATCAATTTTATTTTCTTCTTTTTCATATCTATTAAAAACATTCTAACACATTTGTGACTATCAAGAAAAGCGAAAAGTTAAGTACAAAGGAAGATTGTGTAATTACTTCACATATTTTTTAAGGAATTGCTGTGAATTGTTCCAAGAACATCTGTCAATAATACTGGATAAACCCTTATTCAAAATTTGTTTCAATCATCCATTGCATTGTTTTTTATTATTACTTGATATTATGGTTATATTCTTATTATATATATTTATTCTTATTATATATTATTAATTCTGAATATAAGTACATTGCAAGCTACCTTTATACATTTTTTAAACAAAAAACACGTTTCGTTAACAATTTTCCCTCTTAAGGGAAGTTAACCAGGAAACATTTTCAAAAATATCGATTTTTGTTTTTTTGTTCACTTTCGTAGTTTATATCCCGACGAATGTCAACTTTTTTCCTCAATTCTGTCTCTTTCCTCAGATTTGGGGCATTAAAATTGTAAATGCCTTTGTAGCTGAGGGTGACGCCCTAACCTGAATGGCTGACAGAAAAAAATTATTTTCTTTTCCAGTTTCGCGTTGTCATTCGACTTCCGTAGTACTCTAGAAGGCCGTGTCTAAGCTTCAACTGTTACGTAGAAAACGCGCTGTTTTGTTTTGCACTGGTTTGTACCTGTTTCTCTCGTGTGTTGTTGCTTGTGTTGAGTACTGTGCGTTTTAGAGACAAAAATGCCTGGAAGCACTTCTAGGTGGTCAAAAAGCGCAAGATTTGTAAAAAACCTCCGACAAATGTGTCAAAAACTCCGGAAAACAGAGAAAACTGAAAAATATTATGGACCATATTTGAATGTTTCATAGTGCAGGTGAGAGTAGTTTATACTGTCAAATGCAGGGTTATACATTTGTGCCATTTATCGTATATTTTATTTTTCACCATTCAATGTATATTTTCTCAGAAACTATCCAAGGAATTGGTCCGATTTATTCTGCACTTCCTTCAAAATATCCAAAAGAATCTGAATCAAATAGATTTCTTACTTTTTGGTATATTATTAGCAAAAATTAAATGTTCCAATTTTTAGAAAAAAAACGAGTTTTAAATTTAAAAAACTAGGTGTCTTTTGAAAAACCTAGCAAAAAATGTAATTGATTCAGATTGACTGTAAATATTATGGCAGTATTTGTGTGAAATATGAAAGTTGTACATACGAAACTAGAAAAGATACATTGATATATAAAAAACACATTATTTTTTAGTTAGAAATAGACTTTTTCGAACTCTGAAAATAGCATGCTAGTCATTAATATGTAAATATTGTAATATAAAAGTTTTATTTTCATAGATATGTTTTTATGTTTCACATACTTCACATACTCGGGTGCGCGAGTACCACAAATATTTAGCGACTTAATGCTGTCGGAAATCTGCCACAGACTCGATCTAGGAAGCTTCGGTTGAGAATCGCATCAATATTCATTGACGCATTTGGTTCCTGGACTAATAGTTCAATATTAGGTAGGTCAATACCAGGTATTAGCAAACAATATGAATCAGGAGTCCCCTTTTTTCTCTTTATTTATTGTTTGGATTTTACATGGATCAATTTATACCTTTTCATATGTATTGGTTACTTACCACAAACTTAAAAACTACACTTTACCTATAAGTTAGGAATTAGGGTCCATTTTTATAGACAGACAAAGTAAGTAACATACTTTTTCTACTCCCATTGTATAATTCTAGCATTTGATGGCTGCAACCCGTTGCATAATGATACTCATTACGAGCATGGTGGAAATAATCATGGTGTTATTTCCACCATGATTACGATATTGATTTCATTATGATACAGGTTCTTGACCAATCACAGAGAAGCTTAAAAACCAAGTATTGAGACTTCATTAATCATTGAGAATCGTTCCAGTAAATGTTTTGTTCGATTGTGTACATTAAAATTACATTTCATGTTAAGTTATGTTTATCAATTTTAATTTCTTTTATTATCAGTCATTTTTATGTGGAATATTATTTAAAATAAATTAGATCGTAATTCCACTTCGATCCTATTTGACTAGCACTGTGGTCGTGGTAGAGGGAACATTTGACTGACGATAAGATCAGAACTCAAGTTATTGTGTCACATGTTGCTGCCGTGTGTTTGTCCTTTAAAACCGGCCAATTCTTTAATTTCAATGTCTAGTGAATCAGAGGAGGAGTTGGCACCTTCAGAAATAAGAGAAAAAGAGAAAATGGTAACCTCGGAATTATTGTAAGAGCAACTTTTGTATTCTCTCGTACTGATAAACCAAAGCCACCTGCGAGAGGTATGGTAGGTGTCCGCTAGGTGGCCTTGAGTGAATCCTGCATGTTGTCTGCCACGAAACGATCTATATATTTAAAAAAATAAGGTATTCTGCAATGGCTTCGTTTAGAGCTTCTACTGAACCGATTGTTGTATTTTTTCTTTTAAATGAAAGAATATGATCCCTAGATGTGTTATCAGATATTGTTTGTGTTGATTCACCAACATTTACTGTGTAAATTAATAAATTAAATCATTCTTTAATAGTACGCTTATCAATAGTCAATTGTTTTATTTCAAAGGGTCGCAGTTTCAAAATCGATATACATGAGTCCACGATGCTTAATGTTTTGTTTTGATTGTTGAGATTTGTTTACAATTCATCAAGGTTTTGTTTCAGTGTAATAATTTCATTGTGGTGTTGACAGTTTGTATGTACTTGCTTCTGTGGTGTATTTTGTAGAGAACACAGTGGGTTTTGCTCGGTTGTACTTTAGTGAAGTTGTTTACAGGTTATGTCGAATTCGGAATCGTTGTCCACCCGCCCCAAAAGACGCAAACGCACATTAACTGGACGCAGGGAAAGAGAAAGTCAACGTAGGTGTCGTGATAGTGAGATCATTTGGTTTTCTATTGGGTCATTGTCTATGAAATGTCAGTTTTGTTCTGCTTTGTACTTTCCATGTGAGAGAAATTCTGCAAACGATTTACTCTGTGTTGCTTAAATGGGAAAATAAGTTTACCTTCGAGTAATATGCCAGAAGAAATCAAACAGTTGGTAATAGGAGATGATGACACAACAAAAAACTTTAGAAATAATATCCTTCAGTATAATAGTGCTATATCTTTTGTGCCGATATTGCATTGCCACCTGGTCATGGGCCATACGTGTTCAAACTTTTTGGAACTCATCCTCAAGATCCAAACAATGCAATATATTGTGAACATTAGTCTGGGTACAGTATTTTACAATTATCTCAGATCTCACCGTCAAATTTTGACGGGTTCTCACTAGTTCAATGTAAAAGTTTAACTTATAAAAGTCGTAGAAAAAGTACCGTATGAAACTCGTGTGAAGTTTACGATACTCGCTCGTGTCGTAATATCACACTCGTTTGACATAGCATATCATTACATCATCGTTTCATAATGTACTATTATTTCATAAGTGTGCAACAGTTTTGGAGATTGTTGTCCCCATCAGGCTGCAAAATTGAATGATGAGAATATATAGTAATAAATTTAATATTATTTACAATACAATAGAGAAATGGAGAAGCTATGACAGGTGAGAAATTACCAGACATATGAGAGTTCACAAAACAAATTGCTGGTATAATAACATTATTACAGAGTGAATTGTGTCGCTGGACTGACAGAAACAAGTTCGTTACGTTGTTGAGGGCGGTTGAAAGAATCATAGAGGAATTTAAAATAAGAAAGGAGAGGGGCAGGGTATGAAAGCGGCAAAGAGATGGAACTATTTTTCAATGTTCGACAGGTGTACAGTAAAGCATCATAAATTTTGGTAAAATAATCATTCTCAACAGCAGTATTAATATAATTATTTATTTTAATCTGTTAAGTTTCAGAAACGAAACGTGGATATTTCCGGGTTTAAAAATCTAAAATTCTTGGATTTTGAAAGTTGAATGAGTGGTTGAACTTTATCAAAATCCAAGAATCTTTGGCATTTGTCGAGATGGGTCATGCATTTGGCATTATGGATCTTATAATTACAGAGTGTTTGAGTTTTACAGAGTGTCATTGCATTTATTAATGAGAGTTCGGAGTTTTTATTCAATATTGATTTGAGTTGAATTAATATGTTTTTGGCCTGTTGCATTTTAATGTTTATATGGTTTTTCCAATTGAATCTTGTGTCAAGATTTAGTCTTAATTATTTGATAGGTTGATTTAATGGCGTCCCGTTCATTTGTCTATTTGCTAGTAACTGATTGCGGTGCGAGAGAATAATCTTAAAGAAAATGTTTGCTTTTGATTTGTTTGGTTTTATTTGTATGTTCTATTTCGTTACCCATTAGTCTATTTTATTTAAATACTGTTGAATTTTTGTACTGTTGTGTGCCAGCGTGCGACTTGATATAAATATTACTGTATCGTCAGCAAACTGTGCAAGTTGTGTGTGATGTCTGATGTGTGACAGGAGTCCTCCGACGACATTTTGTTAACGCATCGTCAGTTAATTTTCTGTTATTAATTCCCAAAGCGCACAAAATGCAAAGAAAACAATTCTGTCTCCGACCTTTTGAGACACATCAGCTTCGTTAGGAACTCGGGAGAAAATACAAAAAATAAATAAATAGAATGAAAAAGATTGATTTTGCATGAATAAAATGCAAATCGTTGTCGGCCTGCAATTTCTCATAGCTGATTGATTATATATTATCACACTCGTCACTGCCTGACCGCTTACGACAAAGCGGATGTCGTACTACGAGGATTGATTGATTGATAGATAGTGATCCCGGGCGCGTCAACGTAGAAGGTCATAATTCCCGTAAGTGTAGTGCATATTTTTCATCGGGAGATGACGGTAATCTCCTCCTGGTTGACGAGATCCGGCGCCAACCTACCGTCGGTTAGCCAGGTTTTCTTCACCAGCGAAGCATCGCCCTAGCATGTAAGTATACGTGTGTATATGGCAGAGGTGAGGATAGGAAAAGAAAGAGGAAGGAAAGATTGCGCGCGGTCCGTGGCCAGTTTTCTAAGGCTCTGCTCCGGCGTTCTGATCGGGGAAACCACGGAAAACTACCGATCAGAGCAGCCGGCCGCTAGAATTCTCCTCTAGAAAGCGGCTGAATTCGACCTAGCTGAGAAGCTAGTGTCGTAAATCGTTACACTGTTGGGACACGAACCTAGGATCTCCCGGTTAGAGGCACTGCAGTGTCATCAGTTGATGCTCTGAGCCACCTCTCCCGGTTCACACTACGAAAAGAAGTTCAATATTCACTTATGCCGTTTCAGAACATAACATTTTCCGTTTTTCGCTGAGCATTACAAAACTTCATACTGCGGGAGCAGTAGCAAGAAAGTAAAAAACAAACAAAAACGGAGAGTTTGCCGAAAATGATGCTAGCTCCATATTTTTGCTGTACCTTGATATATGAGGAGAAAATTTTAATAAAGAATTGGAGCGGTTGAGAAAAAAATTGTTTAAAAAAATAAATTGCCTCTATTTCGTGCAAAATTACACGAAAACTTCTCTTAAAAAATGAACATGACTTTATTTGAAGATCTCTGCGTAAGGAATAGGTAGCATTAAGGAAAAGATCTCTTTACATTTAATACTTTATTTATAGGAATACACCCCAAAAACTGCATTTTTACAAATTTCCAAAATATCCCGAATTTTAACGAACATGAGTTAAGCACCATTTTCTGAAACGTTCATTACGTTATGCGAGGACAGTTTAATCAAAATATTTGGTGCTATTTTTTAGAAAATTTTGAAAATGTTTTTGAGGCTTTGTGTAAAATACCCTTGAAATCAAAGTATCCGGTTATTGCTTGTAACCCATTGTTGTAACGCCGCGCACTAATCAGGCGATAATGACTGCTGCCTAATTTAGAATTTTACTATATATTTAATAGCCTGTATTTAAAAGGCTAATTCCCCTGTGGTTGTCACATGAGCATCTTGATCCTTTTTTAAACAATGGTATAATTTTGGTTAATTTCCTCTCTTCAGGGATTTTCCTTTTTCTCCATTTATTAACAAATATCAGCATTCTTTCCATGAAGTAAATGTGGTTTTTGCAGTTGAGTCTTGTGTCAAGATTTAGTCCTAAATATTTGATAGGTTGATTTAATGGCGTTCAGTTCATTTGACTATTTTTAGTAACTGATTGGGAGGGGGGGAAGTCACGAATATACTGTAAACACACATACTACTTAATTTGTGAAATATCGAATATTTCGAAGATGGAGATCAGAAGACTAAAATTTTAAAATAATAATAATAATAATAATAATAATAATAATAATAATAATAATAATAATAATAATAATAATAGAGAACAAAAGTGCAAATATAGTTGGCACAGCATACGATAGTCCAGATGCTGCTACTTCACCTTGTTTTATCTTCTTCTGCCTTCACGGATTAGGGAGATGCCTGTTCTGGCCTGCTTTATTGTTTTCATAAAGTTGCCAGATTGTCTGTATCAAATGTATGGTTAAGCCTTGTTTTTGGATGATGCTCCATAATTTGTGTCTTAGGACTCTATCGAAAGCTTTGACGTAGTCTATAAAGGCTAAGCGCGTCTCTAAATTGAAGTCTCTGCTTTTTTCGATAATTTGTTTAATAGTGAAAACATCGTCAGTGCAAGAGCGTCATTTTTCTGAAACCATTCTTTTCTTATAATAATAGAGCTTCTGAGATATTTTTAATCTTTTATTTAGAATTTTACTATATATTTAATAGCCTGTATTTAAAAGGCTAATTTCCCTGTGGTTGTCACAAGAGCATCTTGATCCTTTTTTAAACAATGGTATAATTTTGGTTAATTTCCTCTCTTCAGGGATTTTCCTTTTTCTCCATTTATTAACAAATATCAGCATTCTTTCCATGAAATAACTTCATGTTTGAAAAGTTCTGTGCTAATGTTGTCAGATCCTGCCGCTTTTCCGTTTTTTAAATTTTTTGTATGTAATATTTAGTCTCATGTGTGGATATTTCATCTACTTCATAAAAGTCATAATTATTTAGATTTTCATCTATGGCTTCGCCTTCATCTGTTGTCCATAACGTCTGATACAACTCCTTCCCTCCAATACAACAGATATTTGTGCTGTATCTTTCTCCTTGGCATTCAAGGGCCTTAGAGCTTTGAATGCTAATTTCTGCCTTCCATGGATGTCATTCTCTATCCTACTGATAAAGAAATTCCAGGAGTCTTCATAAGCTTTTCTCGTAATGCTCTTTGCCACATTACGTTTTTGGTGGTAGAGAGTTCTTGCATCTTCAATACACACAGCATTTCTTTCCACAATATTTCCTGTTACAATTTTAATAATTACTGTGTGTATTGGTTAATAATGTACACTATTTTTTCTAGTTAACATTTATGTCGATGTTTAGGAGAAATTATTTAAAATGTATCAGTCTATTATATTCAGATTTATTAATTAATTTTTTTGTATAAAAAGCGAGAAATTGTTGGAAGATATGCACTTAGATTAGTACAAGAGTGAGATTATTTCGAAATTTTTTATTATTTATTTATACATATTTTATAAAAGCTATTTCTAGAACCGATGCTTTCTAGTACCATCCTTGTAGGTGTAAATTTCTATCCGTTGATCTCTTTCACTCGTAAGGTTGACAGGTGAGCTTTCGGCCGCAGAGGGGTAAGCGAGCGTGTGCGCTCGTGCTCGCCAGGAGGCGCCCTGGTCGGGGCTCCTCTACGCCACGTTGTGCTTCCTTCTGCCCGCGTTGCCTGCTCCGGCTGATTTCTTCTGTCTCTTGCCTCGACGCAGCATCCCCATGATGAGGCCCAAGTAGCCCCCTTCAGGAGCGGCCAACCAAGTGACGACCGCCGCCCGGAAGAAGTCTGTGACGTTACCCGCTGCGCGATAAGCCAAGCCCAAGTCCTTTTCAGAGTGAACATTAGTGCCTTCGAAAACTGTTGTAGACCACATTATGATCTCAAAGAACAGTTCGATACCTCCGGTCGTAAGTATCATCTTTATATACAGTTTAATTCTGCAACAAAAGAAACGAAGTTATATTTCAAAAATACTCTTAGAGTCTAAGATTCGTCAAATCACGTCTTACGTTTTCGCGTCGACTGCAGTGCCTCTTCTGTTTCTGCCCTGCGGTGTCTGTCCACTGCCCGTCGCAGTGTGTGCCGTGTGAGGATTGTTTCCCTCCGTGTGTCTTTGACCCAGGGGGATCTGGTCCTCCTCTCGGCGAAGTACAGAGTTGCCTCGCTTGAGGTACTGAACCTTCCTCAAAGTCAGTACGAGGCATATAATGTTAGAAACCACTAGGCAGCACACAGGGCCATAATAGAACAGTGCGGTTCCAGATTTTAAGAAATATATTGAATAACCTAAAACACCCAAAAGATCAAAATTGATTACATTCAAAATAATCTAAAAAACTATTTTCTAATTTTAACTTTCTTCCCGTTACGAAGATACCTCATGAGAAGCGATATTCTATATTTATATTCTATATTTTTTAAAATATATTTTAGGCCGTTAATATGCATATTTCCAGCGACATTTATGAATTTATGAGTAGAAGTGCTTCAAATGAAGTTTTTCTAAAAGTCAATAGATTCCTGTGATTCCTGTGTTCCTTCGAATTTCGCATTTACAGTAACGGTTAAACGCCATTTTCTTAATTCATTGATTTTTCGTGTTTCCGGGCGCGTCAACTGCTTTGATCAGTAGTGTCGTTAGTGTAGTGCATGCTTTTTTTCTCGGGAGGTGGCTGTGATCTTCCTCTGCTGGATGGCGAGGTCCGGCGCCGACCTACCGTTCGCTAGTGGGGTTTCCCCCTAACCAGGATTCTCCCACCAGCGGGGCACCGCCCCAGCCGGGACAAGCTCTAAGTGCCCGACCGGTCTTCCGGAATATGTGGTAGTGTGGTGCATGGTAGTGTGTGTGTGTGTGTGTGTGTGTGTGTGTGTGTGTGTGTGTGTGTGTGTCAGGGGAGAGGATAGGACAAGGAGGAGGAAGGAAAGATTGCGCACGGTACGTGGCCCGTTTGGTAGGATACTGCTCCGGCATTCGCCTGATGTTGATCGGAGAAACCACAGAAAACTACCGATCAGAGCAGCCAGCCGCTAGAATTCTCCAGACAGCGACTAAATTCGACCAAGACATTTTCTTAAAAAGGCTTTAAATTTTTTAATGAAAATTGGCAGATAGGACGAGTTTTTTTAAATATTTGTAAAGTAATATTTGGTTCTACTAATAGGAAACCGAAAAATAGCGAAAAATTTAAAAAAATGTACTTTGGGCGGCGATAGATGGCAGTTGGCAACAGGATGGAGCAAGACCGTAAAGGCAGTTAGGAAACCGAGAAAATGAGAAAACTTCAAATTATTGTTGAAATGTAAGACAGAAATTGTCATATTATAATACAACATAATCATTAATAAAATCTCGAGAAAGTATGTACTGTTAGAGCATCTGTAGTTTAAAATATGTTTTATATTTCACTCCAAATGTGGCGAAAACTACTCGTATTTAAAAAAGAATGTGCATGACATTTCTGATTGTGGATTCTGTTGACTGTATTTGGTGGGTTTAAATGTCTTCATTACTTGTTGCAAGTTAACTGGAAGTATAATTTCGAGTGTTTTTTTTGTTACAACCAAGACGAACCAGTAGATTAGAAATATTAAATAGTTACTAATAGTTAATAAAATGGAAACGAGCTTCAGATTTACAAGCTGGTGATCTTTGAAAATAGGAGTTTGTTTTCTATTTTATATCACTGTGATAATTTTTTTATTGAACATTTACTATATTTCTGTGACGAGTGACGCTTGCATTTATTTGAACGTTGCAAGGACGACTTATCGAATAGTTTTGATTTTGTGCTTCAAATCTTGTTCTATATTTTCAAGACAATTTTTCTGTTAATATCTTTTATCCATTTATGGTGAAGTATAGTCTACTGCTTGCATTAAATAGATGTAGAGGACGACTATCTACGTAACCACATTGGCAAATTTCGTTAGTACTTGCTTTCAATCGATTTGCTAGATTGCGTACCTCCTCATTCTTGTATCGAATCATAATTTTTAATTTATCAAATCAACATCAATCTTACAGTATCAAAATATAAAGCTAGGTGCTTGTTGCTCTTATGTGAATATTCTTGCATAGTCGACTCCGGTTATACTGAACCCTCGATTAAAGTGAGCTTGAGTCACTGGCCCCGTTTCATTTACATTACAAATAAGCATACGAAGATTCGGTTATAATGAACCTGAACGTCGGGTATAGTGAACGTAGGAAATACAACGTCCAGGAAATTAATTCCCTCCTGAAAAAGTTTGCTTCCTTCAGTTTCAACCTTGGTGTCACTTGATATTCCACAGGACAAAGCGCGTTGATTTCTACGTAGGCGACAGGAAGCACGCGACTGCCACAGCCTGGCGATATCCGCCTTGCCGCGCGGAAGAATTATCAGTTTCATTAGCCGCTTGCACCATCGCTCTGCTAAAAGCATCTAAAAGCATGTTATTAGGCGAGTAAAAGGGCCTTCGGACGGTTTTGCAATAATGTACGAGGCATGACAATACTTGGACACAGAGGGCAATGCAGAATCAAGTATGGAGCACGAACTCAGGAGACTAATAAATGAATGAGCAACGTACTAATGAAAAAGTATGAAGAAACAATTGAATTTAATTGATTTTTTAAGAACAAATAAAGATATTGAAATTCGCAATTCGTGATGTTAATGTATTTTGCTTTCTCTATATTAATAAAATGAATCTCTATGGAGAAATTCTATTTCATTTTGACATCATCGGATATAGCGAACCAAAAATGTTATTCCGCAGAAGTTCACTATAACCGAAGTCGTCTGTATTTATTTCCAATTTAATCACGTACATTAAACGCATTCGTGACGTGGCTGCTGCTCGTTGTACTATTTTTACTTTCTATACCCACAGAGAAGATCTTCTGAAAGCCTTCACACACATGAACAATAATTTAGATCAACATATTCGAAGGCTGGAGGAGGTCGTTCTCAACACAGACGTTTGGGTACACGTCGGCAACACAGCGAATCTTCCCATCCGTGCACACGTGACTGTACACAAGACCATACACTATTCAGTGGCAACTCGAAACAAATTTAGTGTTTTAGATTATAAAACACCTTCCTGATCCTCACAACTCTTCCCTACTGTTGACAAATAAATGCAAAAACCAACGCAAAACGCCTAGGAAGTGCGTCAAAACCAAAACATGTAAAGCTGAAATCCTAGCCCATTTGAAAACAAAGACATTCCTACTGAGCCCGAAAAACAAATACTTTGTTTATCTGACAGATATGGCTGCCACCTTTTTTCCATTCTCAGTGGAAAGTTGCCTTCCAACTACTCAGTCTCATCTATTTTTAAACCTAACGGGAGGTTTGCAGATGTGACTGCAGAGTTGAATACCCACACGAGGACACTGACCAATCAGTACACAGTCACTCTCATAGGCAGAATGACATTAATTTGGGCGGTCACTTTACACCTGAACAACACGTGAACAAATTACAATATGCCACCTAAAACACTTACATAGTGGTCTCGACTCTGTCCTTCTAATACAACATACCAACAATATTGAGTAAGACTAAGCACGCAAACCAAAATTTAAGACGACAGAGAAACAAAGACTACTGAGACACAGAGAAACAAATATCCAAGTTATCGAAATTAATTTCCTCTAAGCAAAACACTTCACCCGGCATGGTCTTCACATGAACCCTTTCTAAATCTACTAGTACTAAACTACAGGAAGTGTAGAGAAAAGCAAATATCCCTGCTTAGACGGAGGAGAATATCCGTGCTGGTATTCAGAAACTGTACAAAGAATACCAAAATCTGGGCAAAGAGAAATCGAGAAACACGAATAAAGCAAATATGAAACGGCAGATTTGGAAAGGTGATCTCGTCGAGTTATTTCCCGACACAGTGTGTTGGACGTGACTGGCACATCGCAAGAAGGTAAAGAAAATCTTAGATCACAAAGAGAAGATTTCATGAGTTCGTCAATGAGTGGAGTAGACAAGGGTTTCACTTCTAAATTCCCCACTCAGAGCGCAAATGAAGAAAAATATGAGAATGAACGTTACAAAGCTATCGGCGAAATCAACAATACAATTGTATTGGAATACGCATCTCCATCGTGCTCAGCGCCTACTGGCGAAGAGTCCGAGTTTTCACCTCCAGCAACGAAAATAATACGTCCAAGACAGTCTTCTACCGCCTTTCTCTTGGCGACGGCACAATGTGGCTTATGTTCGTATGCCCGCTCGCTCCAGAATCGCCAAAATCACAGCTATCTGTCTCAATTCATGCATCTACTGAAAAAAAATGTTTATTCGCACACTTCATTGCAAACATTTAAACACATTATTACGAATTTTTTCTAAAACACCTTATTCATATTTACCTTTGGCTGAATAGTCGATTACCATGTGTTCAATGTAGCACACTCTTGATTCCGCCAGTGATGGGTTGTACCAACGTAAATGATTACCAAAAAACGTTGGTTTAACTTCATGAGCATTTAGATGGAAGCAAGATATCGTGAGCACTGCAGGCAACCCCCAAGCAAAGGCTGAAAGAGCGAGGTATCTCTTTCTGTTACCTTTGTTCGAGCGTGTAATCTGCAACCTATAAAAGGAAGAAAAGTTAAAAATAATAACACGACATTCTGAGCAATGCCGGCATCTTCCTAGTTAACTCTGAAAGAGCGAGGGATCTCTTTCTATTGCCTTTGGTTGGGATTATCAACTTGGGGCCTTCTGAGAAATTTTAGAAATGTGTGTGCTTTAATTAAAGTACCCCCTCCCGAAATGAAAATGTCAGTTTTTATTTTGCAGGGTCTCGCGTTCAACTAGATGGATTGGTTATCAATTATGTTGAATTCAATGAACGGTGTAGTATCTAGCGTAGTCGACGGATGGACGGACGGACATACATTTTTCCGTAAACCAATGTTTTCGGGATCAAAGACCTACAAAACATAATTTCTGTCGACTTTGGTTATAGTAAACTCGGATATAGTTAATCCTCGTTTACAGTGATCATAAGTCTGCGCGATAGCCAGGATTGGCTTCAGAGTAAAGTCAGCTCTAATCGAGATTAAAAACTTACCGTAATAAACATCAAAAGCTCTAGTAACACTTGCCAGCTCGTAATAATTTTTTTCTTCGGAGGATAAGATCTTTTCAGACGTTCATTATTTTCATTTTTAATTACTGAATCAGGAATAGAAATAGTAAACGGTTCACGCAAATATTGAACATCTGGCAACCCTACGTGTCACTCACATTACAAAAAAGGATAAGATGATTTGGTTATAGTGAACCCGAACCTCGACTATAGTGAACGGCTATAGTGAATCCGCTACCGAAAGGATCTCGTATGTTATTGGGCGAGTAAAAGAACCTCCGGACAGTGAGACGGCGTTCCAACAGTGAAAGATGCGTTGAAGACAGTTAAGACTGCAGTACGGTACCTAAGAGACAGTGGACAATGCAGAATCAAGTACGGAGAGAGCACGACTTCTGGAGAAGGATCTAAAGAAATTACTAATTAAAAATGTACGAAGCAAACAATTAAAATTAATTGATTTTTTAAGGGCAAATAGTTTTTGAAGTTTTCAGTTCGTGCTGTTAAGGTAATTTGCTGTATCTCTATATTAATAAAATAAATCATTATGAAGAAATTGTATTTAATTTTGACCTCATCGGTTATAGTGAACCTCTGATATTGTGAACCAAAAATGTTTGTCCCCAGAAGTTCACTATAACGGGGATCGACTGAATTAAGAGAACTATCCACTATTTCGGCATGAGAGAGTACGAGTTTTTCTTTTAAAAGATTTTGCAGTAAACAATACTTTCTCTTCACTACGTAAGTAAATAGTGTGTGAGAAAGAAAATTCGGTAAACCAGGGAAACATTGTTCACGATTTTAAGATTTCCGTGTAAAAAATTTTCTTACCTGAAACCCATCGCCATGTTTATACAAAGAGCTGCGAGCCAAAACCAACTACTTGTCAACAGGAAATACATGCAGAGAGCTGCACACACAGAAGAATCATAATTAGTGAAATTCTCACGCGATTCACTGTTAAGTTGTTTATTGACCATTCACATATTGTTCTTAATACTTGTAATCATGTACTTGCTCGTACGGACACGACTCAATTACTGCTAAAATTAGAGTTTTTCTCTCTTAGTATGGTCATAGTGACAATTAATTCTTCATAAAAATAAATTAATGTATCGGCATATTAAAAACATAAAACAAAAATTCTCTCTTTATCCATTTATATCTCGTTCACAAAGTAAAAAACATCAGTTAATCAAAACAAATTACACTGCTAATATCAACTATAAACTACAATTGGTTAAACAATAACATACACATGATCTTTAATAATTCTGGAATAATATAATCGTGTTAATTTAAACAAAATGTTACCCAAAAACTAATCGCCGAAGTACAGAAACGTTGACCCAAATGTTTCATTAACCCTACATTCTCACAAGAAATTTTGTTTGTGCGTTTTACTCCTCTCCGTTGATAAAAGCGCAGATCGATTAGCGCTATCATCCCAATTTAGTATCACAGTTCAAAAACTCGTACAATATTTTTACAAATTGGAGTCCTGATTTCCTGTCACAAGTTACAATAAGTAAACACAAGTAAATACAATTATTTATTGACGGCACAGGTCCAGAATTAATTACTGCTCCCAATTGTTTATGAAAGGGTTATTTTCATACGCTACGGATGGCTAGACGGCATCAGAGATTATTTTACATTCCATGAATGTTACAGGGTGGATTCACCATATACGTATTATATACAGAATTATGAAAACGTGCACAGAATTCACTTCTCCCCGTAACACCTCACAACACAGTTTGTAACTGTTTTTGACGAAAAATAAAATAAAATAAACTAGAGGTGCTATAGAATGGCACAGACTTTATTGTTGTAGAGTTTTATAATTTGCTTGGTGTGGTCTGGCTTTAAGGTTTTGTTCCATTCTCTGGCCAGCTGCCATCTATCGTCGCCCAAAGTACATTTTTTTGACATATTCTCAACTTTTTGCTTTCCTAGTAGTACAACCGAAATATTACTTCAAGAATATTAAAAAAGAGTAAACACTTGTACCAAATAGATATTTTCATTGAAAAATTTGAAGCATTTTTTAAGAAAATGGCGATTAAGCATTACTGTAAATGAGAAATTTGAAGCTCTTTTTCACAGAAATCTATTGAATTTTCGAAAAAGTTCATTTGAAATCATTTAAAGCA
The DNA here is from genome assembly GCA_011170035.1 of Teleogryllus occipitalis. Lineage (NCBI taxonomy): Eukaryota > Metazoa > Arthropoda > Insecta > Orthoptera > Gryllidae > Teleogryllus > Teleogryllus occipitalis. Next base: position 19,774 of record BLKR01002050.1, read on the forward strand.
CTTTTACTCACAATTGTAATAATGCATACAAGTCGATGGAAATGTCCCCATTAACGTCGTGAGAGGTATTTCAATAAATTTATATTTGTGTAATTTTTGAAAGAACATATGAATACACCAAAACGAACATTACGTCATAGCAAACAGTGCAGTTAGCAGTATATATTGGAAAAATATGAAGAAAAAATTTAGAGCCATTTTTTATTAAAATGGCGTTTGAGCGTTTCTGAAAATGCCGAATTTTGGGCTATTTTTACAGAAAACTGTTGAGTTTTCGAGAAACTTTATTTGATATTATTTAAAGCACATGTACTCATAAATATAATAATGTGAAGAAATCGCCTTTAATGTAAGTTTTGCAGACGTGAGAGATGTCGAATTTCCTGTTTCTAAAAAACGAATATAAACACCAATGGCACGGCACGTCCAGATTTCAGTTACTTTTCATGGCGAATATAATTTTCATCAGATGGCGAGATCACCTGAGGAAGTATCGAAGTTGAGCCACCTGTGTATAGCTTCGTACTGTCGTGTAAACGAAAAATTGAAGGAAGGAACATAAGCTGTCATCGATTACAAACGCATGCGCAGAATGTTGAGTGATCCTGCTGTAAAGAAGTAACTAAATATTTGATGGAATTGTGCTATAAATTTAGTTCACTTTTTCACCAAGACATGGGAGATAGTTACGCTTCTGCCAAAATGTGTAATATAGGATATTTAAATTAACCCGCAAAACCGGTGACAGTTCTATTTCTAGTAAGTGAGCTATTATTTTCATATCAAAAATAAATGATTTATTTACAGAAACTAGATTTATTGATTTAAATTAAGTAAAGAGAAACAGTGAAAAATAGAATGTGACGTATTGGAGAAATCCAGATTTTTTAGAAGCAAATCGTTTCGCACTTCGTGTATTTGAAATAAATAGTATATTAGTTCCTGAATTAAAAATATTATATTATTGCGAAGTTGTTATTGTGAGTATTAATTGAGTGAATCTTCGTAATATTGAACATTTGTATAAGTAATAAAAAAACCTTCGCAATATATATTAGACACATTTGTCTGGGTATAATCTCCCCAGTGACCGGTCCAAAGATAAAACCTGTTTAAAAAAAACTTACCAAAATACTTGCATACGCTTGTGAGTTCTGGCGGTATGTATTGTTTGGGCATCAAGTATCCTTTTCCGTAATTGTCCAGTCGGTCGCTAACGGAGTAGTAATAGGCCATCTGGCCGACGTTGAAAGCCAGGAGGCAGGCGGCGTGGGCCGCGAGGCAGCGCCCGTGGACCTTTCGCCGCATGTCCTGGCGGCACAGGACGGTGAGCAGCGCCGCCGCCAGCAGCAGCGCCGCCGGCACGCACAGCGCCCGCAGCAGCCAATAGGCGCCCCGGGTCACGTGCGGCGTCTCGCAGTAGAAGAGCCCCTCGCGCAGGCCGCCGCCGTCGCGGGTGAGGTCGAAGCAAAACGTCCACGTGGAGAAGATGTACTGCCTGCGCCCGCCGACGGCCATCGCCCACGGCGCCAGCCGCAGCTCCAGCGGCCGCAGACCGGGCTCGAAGCACACCGTCACCCCGTCCAAGGGGAACTCCGGGTCGAACACTTCCGTCAGATTGGACTTGCCCGGCGCCCACACGCCTCGAGGCTCCTTTTCGCACCCCCATTTCCCTTCTTGGTTCCTTGTCGGCACATACCCGCTGCCGCAGCACTTCCTGGCGCACTCGGCTTCGTCGCATTGGGTCTGAAAGCGCGCGGCGAAGGGCCCCAGCGGCGGCACGGCGCCGTCCACGCAGTAGCGAGCCTTCCGCATGCCGCCCCTCGGCCTGGGCCTCGCCATGTAGTGCCCTTGCTCGGCCAAGGCGATCGTGCCCCTCCACACCTCCTCCTTCCCCAGCAGAGATGCGTCCCAAACCGAAGACGCGTTCACAGAAGTGACAAATGCGTTTTCGAGAAAGTAATCAGCGTTAATTTCGCGAATGTTGCGTAAAGGGACACCCGGCGGCAGCCAGTGCGGTACCCACTCGCGGTCCAAAGTCGGGTGCATGAAATCCGTGCTACCTCCTCCAATGGAGGGGCTGCGCGACCACGGAGCGGCGACGCACGACCCTCCGTCCGCTGACAGCATGTGGTCTCCTGCGCAGCACTTGAACAAGGTTATCTCCACATCTCCTCCGGCGCCTGACGCGCTGGCCGCAAGGAGCGCTACATGCACCGCGACCACGACACGAGCGAACATTGTTGCGGAGAAGAAAGACGGACGAGTGGCGCTGGAAGGGAACTGACTACGCCCTCGTTTGTGCTCTCTGCTCTCTTCCCTGCACCTGCGCAATGGGCTAAGCAAACTTCTCGAGTGAGAAATATACGGAGAGAACTCGCTGCACGGACCTTCCTATATGAGAGATGGGCCAACGACGTGGCTGAACTCAAGGCGTGCGTGTAGACACTGGGAGAGAGGAATCGCGTTCCAGATGTCGAGTCAATGGCAAGGAAGGATGGGATTGAAACCAACACTTTCCTGCCACTTGTCAGTCCTCAGGATGCGGTGAAGTTCAGTCAAACCCGTTTCAATTTTCCGTTTGGAAATTGAATAATTAGCAAAAAAGAAACTTGTGGATTTTATATATGGAATAAATATTTGTTGATGTAACTGAGGTAGCTAATGACCTTCCAGTTACAAAGCGATAAAAAATAAATAAACTAATAAAACTTGTGGAAATGCGCTGTATACTGCAACGTTTCATTTTTGTTATTTCTCTACAAATATTTACATTTTTAAAACATACAAGACCCCTATTTAAAGGTCAAAATTCAGTGATGAATTGTAGTAATAAATTTTTTTTTTTTTAGAAATGTAAGGGAGATTCCACAAATATTTGAACATCTGCAATATATCAGTGTTACCTACAATGTAGGAATTTCACTTATTTGGATTTTCTTGTATTTGAGCAATAAATTTAAAGAAAAATTGCAATCATTTATAAAAGAAATTGAAAATGTGACAGTGGCTTCAGCCCTCCCCCCCACCCGCTATTAACATTTATATATGAACCTTACAAATGCTGAAATGGACCCAAGTTTTGCTTCACTATGCGCACGTTTTGTTGAGTGCTTCTTTTGCTTTAGTGGTATAAGTAGTGTTGGGGGTGTTAGTATTTTGTTAGCCATGCAGAAAAAAGAAATTGTAGTTCGCTGTAACTTGGGAGGAAAATTGTCTAGTTTTCAACAGTTGCTAACTAAGCTTTTTTTGAAACTTTTATTCATCAGTCAACTATTCAAAGTTAAAATGTTGGGAAGAGATTCTTGAGGTCAGGAAAACGTGCGCAAATAATCTTCTCACCCATACGTTACATACAGTTTTTACTGTTTTGGACTAATAAATCCAATACAATACAATCCCCAGAAAGGCACAACTAAGTATTACTCCTGACGAGTTTATTGTGTTTCAGCTCATAAGCTGGTGCAGATCTTCGCCTGGTGTTGATCGGAGAAACAACGGAAATCTACCCATCAGATCAGCCGGCCGCTAGAATTCTCCTCCGCGCAACGAATGAACTCGACCTAGCTGTGAAGGTGAAAGTCGAAAACTCACCAACGTCAAACTCAAACTCTAGAAACTCAAACTCGTGGTTAGACTTGCAATTATCTTGTAACTTCCTAAATCTCTTATCTTTGACAGAAATAGTTTCAATGAAAAGGAATACATTTAATTTGATTTCCTTTTGAGTTGATGGTTTTTCAATGTACTTAAAACGGTACTTATAACTAGGATTTTTAATTTAAAAAAATGTATTTGTTCTCTTTCGACAAACTTTGCCCTTCGAAGAGGTTGATTACACAATAAACAGTTGTAACTTTTTGAGAATGGCCATCCACAAACAGTGATATTTATTACTCAAAATAACGGAATATCCATTGGGCGAAGTAAAATGAGGCGAGAATGATGGTCGTTTCGATGTGACTGTAATTAGCAGTTCTGAGTAGTTATGGTGGTTTGAATCAGACTTGGATATCTGGATTTGATACTTGGGTATGCAGCATTGAGACATAGACTAAAGATGGAGGAGCATGGGGTAGAGTGAAAGTGAAGAGGAAAACATTCTGAGCTATTCGGGTAATTTGGTCTATTAACGTAGGTACATTTTAATAATATCTGAAGGCACATTCTCAGCAATTTATTAAGGACTGGTGAACCAGTCCTTAAGACAAGAGATAAGCAGAACCATCTCTGTGTTTTGACAGGAGGCACCTGCCCTTTTAGGAATTCAATGGGCTTATATCATCCTCATTCTGAGCAATGAACTCTTTTATTCTCTGGAGGCGGTGACGTAATGAGAGCGGGTCGGTCGACCGTCGTGTGGCGCTGCGAGCACCGCTTCCGGACGTTGATAGCGACGACGGAAGGCCCAGCAGCCTGCAACTTCAAACGCATTCCGTCTCATATTCCGTAACTGATAAAAGATGCCGGACTTCCCAACTGGTACCGGGAGCGGTAGCTCAGTGCATCAACTGATGTCACTGCAGCGCCTCTGACCGGGAGGTCCTAGGTTCCCATTCCCCACGGCGGCAGGATTTTCGACACTAACTCTTCAGCTAGGTCGAATTCATTTGCTGTCTGGATGAGAATTCTAGCAGCCGGCTGCTCCGGTCGGTAGTTTTCCGTGGTTTCTCCGATCAACACCAGGCGAATGCCGGAGCAGTACCCTAACAAACGGACCGCTCGCGGTCTTTCCTTCTTTTTCCTTGTCCTATCGTCTCCCCTTACATACACACACTTACACTAACATACACTACACTACCACATACTCTGGGAGACCGGTCGGGAGCTTAGAGCTTGTCCCGGCTGGGGCGGTGCCCCGCTGGTGGGAGAGTCCTGGTTAGGGGAAACCCCACTAGCCGACGGTAGGTCGGCGCCGGATCTCGCCATCCAGCGGTGGAAGATCACAGCCACTCCCGAGGAAAAAACATGCACTACACTCATGGGACTAATGACGAAAGCAGTTGACGCGCCAGGAAACACGAAAATATCAATTAATCAATCAATCCCCTACTGGTACGGTCAATACTCCCGTTGGTGTAGTGAATGATTCTTCCCTAGAGGTGGCGGTGTTCCTCTCGCATTGAATTGTGAAACGCGGCTCCGAACTGAACATCGGATGGCGGGGGATGTAGTCCGCCGTTTTTTGAAATCCTTCCCCTCCCCCAGTGACCCTGACAAGGCACTCATGTATTGGCATTAGGGGGTACATACTCCGCAGATCTCTTGTTTGAACAACAACTGAAATGGATTAACTTACACTAACTTCACTATGGAAGAAGCCGGTGTTTTTGGATGACAACTCAAGGTTCATGTACCTAGGAAAATTGTCCCTGTCCTCTCTGTTTGTTGACTCCGAGGAATTCTTACCCACAACAGTTGAAACGACGAAAGGCAGGCCAAGTACCCCTGCTATCGTGGTCCGGAAACCGCATATCTTGCGGTTGCCTGTGGTTGTTCATCCGTGTGTCGCGAAGGTCTTTTAACCAACGAAGTACTTCATCTACTTGTGTAGACTGATCTCTCAAAGGGTGAGGCGATTTAGTCTTTAAAGGCGAAAGAATCTCGTTCACATCCTGATTTACGCGAACACGAGCATCTTCTATCAGTTGCCCGGTCTTAATTGAACTTGTAATTAAAGTAATTTCCATTAGCACTACTTTTTCAACAATATATGGATTTGCGCCGCGCAACACCCAATCTACCTTATTAGCTTCTAACATATGTGGATTGAGCTTGCTCGTGGCACATAGCGAAGTCGCTCGCTTTTCGCCACTGAGGTCCGGGTTCGATTCCCATCGAACATCCAACTAAACGAGTTTGGCTGCTTCACAAGGGCTAGTCCAACCCCTGTGAAGTGTTCCAAACCCTATCCCTATCCTTATTCCTTCCCAATGCTACCTCTGGGTAGTGACGCAGGAGCGCGTAGCAGGAGGCGCGAACGCGGAGATGCTACCTGGCGGTCCTCTTGACAACTGACTGCGACGACGTGACATGACATAAGGTTAACGAAGGATTACTCCACAAGCGCGCAAATCAATGGAGGAATACTCCCCAGCGCAAAGCGCCCAACGCCCCTTAAGGGACTTGGAGACGCGTTGCGTCAAAATAGTAGACGCAAAAAATTTAAAAAGAAACTGTTTACACAGCCGTAAAATTTCAAAAGTGTTCGATCGTCTCAAGCTTCTTTTGTTTCCGCTGTCGAAGCACGAATCTTGCTCACGCCTACCATAACCACGGAACACATTAGTAAAGGTGATTGCTATTGCTGCTCAAGTTGGTAACGAACCGTCCCTATGATAAACCTCGGCCCCTGCGGCGGCTGGACTCTGAAGATAAAAAGGAAAATATTGAATTCTCTCATTGTCAGTTTCGGAATCCGGAGTGGCCGAGAAGGACGGTCTGAGACCCAGATAGCAGTATCATGAGGGTTCGTGGTTGCAGGTGGAAGTTCAGAGCGTGGCGGTGGTTGAGGGTGGTGCCAAGGAAGAATTGCTCATTGGAAGGTGAGCAGCGAAACATGTTCCATAAGCGTAATCTGTATCGGGAAACAATGAGCAATCTGAAATAGGGTCTCCCGAAGTACTAGCCAGCCGTTCAATTGGGCAATCTTGAGCATCAACATATTGAACTCGGTTCCATTGCGTGTATGCCATACGCAAATACTATGAAGAAGTGCTTTACAAAGCATTATTAAAAAATATTAGCACTGGAAACAGAAACCAACCAAAAGTTACCAATACAGGAGTCATAAATTTATGCTGAAAGAAAATATGGTTAAACATGTTAAGTGTATGCGTCTCAATAAATGCCATCATTGCGTCTCCACCAATAATGCTACAAGTCGGGCTAATTGTTGCCTAATTGATTGGGAGTCAACTACTCACTAATAGGAGGAGGGGGAATTTACAACCAAGGTTGGGGAACCCTGGCCTTGCCATTCGATCGAGAGACACACACTTGATTTAACGTATTTATTATAACATTAAATGTTCAATAATCTTGACCACGTAACTGAGGCTGAAGACCCTAAGATAAGATGTACCATAATAATCTCATTGTCCACCGTTCCCCTGACACTGCAGTGCTCATCTGACGGGTCCGGTCGGACGGTCGACACGAAGTCGAGAGCTGAAGAGAGGTCGTTTCTAGGGGCCATGGGGGTTATATGAGCTCGGGTCACGTGTCATTCGTGCGCCCAATCATGCGCAAAACGCATCCCTTGGTGTGGCCTGGCCTGCTCTTGATGACCGCGGCCGTTCCTGTTCGCTGCAGAGCTGGGGCGTGCGGTGATGACATTGTAGACCCAGCTGCTACCGATCAACCAGCTTCCCCCTCCCCTTCCATGTACAAAATAGTCGCGCAACAGGGGATTCTTTACCACAAAAGTTTTTGAAAATAAACAAGTCCAACATGCGATTTATCACTCCCACACAAGACGTGTTTTCAGAAAGAAAAAGTAAATAGTAACTTAGAGAACAGGAAAATGAAATCTACTTCCTGAAAATGTTGCGGTAATCAATGGAAAGTAAACTCCGTTCTTCTTTCATGACTAGCAAAATACTGCGTATTTTTTTTCGAAAATTGAATGTGTGTGGCATAAATCCTCAATGATTCAATAGGCTAAAGTGGATAATCTTTTTTCACCAGTTCTGTTTCACGATGATTCAATGGGCTAAAGTGGATAATCTTTTTTCACCAGTTCTGTTTCACGATGATTCAATAGGCTAAAGTGGATAATCTTTTTTCACTAGTTCTGTTTCGACCGTAGGTTTCTATTCTTTTTACATTACGGACAGTCCTGCGAGGCACTCTGACTCTCGTAAGGGTACGCAATGCTACTCGAAAATTCGGGGAATCTAGTGTTCTGATCACGTGTCAGAACAACCTTCCTCATAATAATAAAATCTCTTGGGGACCTTTATAAATGTCTAATTGAATTCAGTCATGCAGCAGGAAAGATTTTACTGTTAAATTTGCATACCGCTTTTATGTGTTTCATGTTATCGCGCATTGTGTTGTAATATAAGGTGCATTTTATATGTGGATTTCTTGTATTGAGCTGTTGATACCGACACCTGATGAATGTTGTTTTCAGTTTTATGTCATTTATGTCAGTTAATCATAATTTAAGTTAAATTAAAACATTTCAACGTTTCTTTCTTTCTTCCACGTATATGAGTAGTAAAGAGAAAGTATTATAATGCTGCAATGGAAAGTCATGATTTTTCTTCAGAAAAGTTCTTATAGTGGGATCCTGCTAAGGAAAAAGGAATGAATTATGTTTCCATATGCAGAACATTGCTTTTCTAACACGTGTAGTTAGAATACAACTTTTGTGTGTCCTTAATACCGAAATTGTTTGGGGGCCAAACGCATATGTTCGTCAGTCTTGTGAAACGAGAAACTTTATCTAATATTATTTAAGGCACACGTACTCATAAATACAATAATGTGAAGAAATCGCCTCCAATGTAAATATTACCCACGCCATAGTCAAGCAAAAAAATTGCATTACTGTAATTTTTGAAAAAACAAAAGAATAGATCAATATGGCGTTTATGTCATCGTATAGGGTACATTTTGCACTACTCCACCAAAAATTAAAAAAAAATTGGAGTCGTTTTTAAGAAAATCTTGTGTTTGTTGCTTTTTAAAATTACAAATATTGCACGCACTATTGCACAAAAACTACAGAAATTTTCAAAAAAATCTACATGATCATAATGAGAGAACTATTTATGGACAACAAATTTCATTTGAAGGAAAAACCTTTGTCTTCAATTTTGTAGTTGTGGGAAGACGCCGAAAAAATCAAACTTTTCCAATTTTCGAAAATTCAGAGTTTACCGTACATATGCCACCTTTATAAGAGTACTTTACTCTATCCTTACAAGAAATTAAAAGAAAAAATTTTCTAGCCGTTTTTGAGAAACTTTTGAAAATGTCCGGGGGATTTCATGTGAAGTACGCCCAGATATTAATGAATGTTTATCAAAATCGCAGACCTTTGAGTCAAGGTAGATGGACAGGGGTTTCTTCAATTTGGAAAAAATTCTATGCATAGTTTAGACGCTAGTGTTGTTCACAGAGGGACGAACAGACAGAGAGACAGACGGACGGACGGACGTTTTGCTTTCAATTGTTTTTTCAACATCAAGAACCCACAAAACAGGGATTCTGTCTACGGCACGTGTTAGAGATTTTTTTCTCTTAAATTAACAACTGGTTTTATGCACTTTTTCGTTACCAGAGCCCGGCATTGAATTCTTCTCCGCCGAAAATCCGCCGTTAAGCCGCCCAGCATTACATAACTTTCTCTATACTACGTATATTGCTCCGTATATACGTATGTATATGAGAATGTAAAAAGTATTAGTTTATATTTGTATTTGTACAGAAAGTACTTGTATTTAGATAAGTTTACATTTAGTAAAGATTGAGCTATTTTGACGGGAGTGACAACACAAGTTTTTGCTTGCTGGCCACGCAATTCTTAAATCTGGCCTTTTATCTGCGTGAGATTATTTCGTACGTTTCTGTACTTTCATTTATATTTTGTAAAAAGTAATGTCTGTAACCAAAGTTTAAATGCCTGGTACTGTCGTGTCGACTGAGGATTTTCAACTACTGTCTTCTTTCCCTCGCAGGGTTGACAGGTGAGCTTTGGACCGCCGTTGCGCAGAGGGTAAGCGAGCGTGTGCTGTGCGCTTGTGCTCGCCAGGAGGCGCCCTGGTCGGGGCTCCTCTACGCCACGTTGTGCTTCCTTCTGCCTGCGTTGCCTGCTCCGGCGGATTTCTTCTGTCTCTTGCCTCGACGCAGCATCCCCATGATGAGGCCCAAGTAGCCCCCTTCAGGAGCGGCCAACCAAGTGACGACCGCCGCCCGGAAGAAGTCAGTTACGTAACCAGCTGCGCGATAAGACAAGTCCTTATCCACATGGGGATCAAAATATCTGTCTCCAATAATCACCATGAAATCGCCGTATGTATTGAACCACATTATTACCTCAGTGAGAAGTTCAATACCCCCGGAAAGAAGTACCATTTTAATGTATAGTTTCATTCTGTAACAAAAGAGACGAGATAATATTTGTATGTTACCACTAAGCGTTATGTTTTAGAGAATGATCAAATAATGTCTTACGTTTTCGCGTCGACTGTAGTGTCTCTTCTGTTTCTGCCCAGCGGTGTCTGTCCACTGCCCGTCGCAGTGTGTGCCGTGGGAGGGTTGTTTCCCTCCGTGTGTCTTTGACCCAGGGGGATCTGGTCCTCCTCGCGGCGAAGTACAGAGTTGCCTCGCTTGAGGTACTGAACCTTCCTCAAAGTCAGTACGAGGCATATAATGTTAGAAACCACTAGGCAGCACACAGGGCCATAATAGAACAGTGCGGTTCCAGATTTCATTAAAGGAGCTGGTACATAAGCGCCTAAAACATCAAAATGGTTAGAAAATATATTAGAATTGCCTGAAAGCAAAGTACCAGATCTATAAATGAAATTTAGTATAAAAGTTATAAAAGTCTTTCAATTTTTTTGAAGCATCGCAGTATCTCAAATTGTTTTACAATAAAAATGACGGTTGTTTTATTGTAAATCCGTGGAATGTTCTCATATTTTGAATCCCTTTCATCATAAGCTAAAGTGTGGGTTTTTGTGTGTCCAGTGAACGAAATATGACCCCCAGCCGATATTCGTATCCTTCAGGAAATATTTGATGTTCAGAGTAGTGAAAAGGATAATAAAAGAGGGGTCTGTAAGGAAAGATAATTTCATGCATTCAGTTCAAACCCTAGATAGTTCAATAGAACAGCTACAATGGAATTCTTCGTGCAAGGTTCACTTTATACACGATGAAGATAAGCAAAATTTATTCACAATGTTTTTGCTTCACTGCTCCCGCAAGAGAAAAGATATGATATTTGAATAGAATTAACTTGCAGGTAGAGTTTTGATGACTCGTTGAATTATCACGTCGGTAGGTCTCGCGGAGCGTGAGTGAACCCAGGAACGCGAAACTAAATGCACCACTGATCCCACCGGAAGCGGTGGCTCAGTGCATCAACTGATGTCACTGCAGCGCCTCTGACCGGGAGGTCCTAGGGTTACACTCCCCACGGCGGCAGGATTTTCGACACTGGCTTTTCAGCTAGGTCGAATTCAGTCGTCTGGAGGTGAATTCTAGCTGCCGGCTGCTCTGATCGGTAGTTTTCCGAGGTGAATTCTAGCGGTTGGTTGCTCTTCTTCTCCCATCAACACCAGGCGAATGCCGGAACAGTACCGTAACAAACGTACCACGGACTGCGCGTGATCTGTCCTTCCTCTTCCTTGTCCTATCGTCTCCCCTTACACACACACATACACTAACATGCACTACACTACCACATATTCCGGGAGACAGGTCGGGAGCTTAGAGCTTGTCCCGGCTGAGGCGGTGCCCCGCTGGTGGGAGAGTCCTGGTTAGGGGGAAACCCCGCTAGCCCACGGTAGGTCGGCGCCGGATCTCGCTATACCGCGGGGGAAGATCACCGCCATCTCCCGAGAAAAAAAACATGCACTACACTAACGGGACTAATGACCACAGTATTTGACGCGCCCGGAAACACGAAAAAATCAATCAATCAACCACTGATCACCACTGTAGCATTAGTTTGTGTTCGCGATCCTTTGCGAAGCACAAGTTAGATGGTACACGAACACTGAGGTCACTAAGTTACTCTCGGCAGTTAAAAGTTTATACTCCGTTACAATCTTAGTCGAAAATAATAAACTTAAGCGCCCCGCCCCGCCCCGCCCACTTGTTCATTTGTGAGGTTGACATAAATAGGACTGCAGAGTCGCATATTGCAAGTAAATTCTACGTGACGTCCGGCAACATGTACGCTACGGAGGTTTTTTCAACACTGAAGTATTCTCTTGGCCACAGAGCGCAGGAAACTCGTGCAGCGGGATTGATGCAGGAGGTGTGGAGGAATCGCGCAATCAAATGAGTGTATTCCAAATGACCTGGATATTCCTAGAACTCGGATTGCTTCTCACGGTTGAGACACGTGAGCGATTCAGAGTCCAAAATCCAAAAACCGGCATGTGGTGAGACGTGGGCGCAATTCGTAATAATCGCGCACGGCGTTTGATACACACGTGTGAAGGGTCCCGCGTGCCGTTTACCAAAGCGTGGGAGCGGTTGGGGGCGCTGATTTGCCCTCCTCCCACCAAAGGGGCGTCATGAGTAACAGGTCACAGCCTGTGGATCCACGTCCTTTCTCTTTCTTCTCAAGATCAAAACAGCTCTTTTCACACTGTTCCGAGTACGTTTTTTAAATTCGTTGCGTCCTTAATCTAACTTATTGACGTAATGCGTCTCCGCCCCTAGTCGAGCGTTGAGCACGGAGTAATCCTCCATTAATATCTATCCCCCTGTATTCCAGAGGGCGCTGAATATTATGTCTCGTCTAGTCAGTTGTCAAAGAGGACCGCCAGGTAGCATCTCCGCGTACGCGCCTCTTACTCCACGCGCGCCTGCGTCACTACTCAGCCGCCAGATTTGGGAGGAATGAGGAAAGGGGTAGGATTTAGGACACTTCACAGGGGTTGGACTAGCCCTTGTGAAACAGCCAAACTCGTTTTGTTGGAACAAATTTCACACGAGATTCGACGGGAATCGAACCCGGACCTCAGTAGTGAAAGGCGAGAGACTTCGCTATGAGCCACGAGCGAGACTTAACCGCTGCTCACGATACTGCTGCAGACTCACGACATGCCTTCCCGGATGTGCGTCATTTTGCTGGATGCTCATCCTGGAGAAGTGGTTAAGAATGTGTTGTTGTCTTCTAACTGCACTGAATAGTGATTGTTTCAAATTGAAGCTCTACTAATTGTCATTCAATAACAATTTACACACACCAGTAAACGTCTTGACAATAAGGCATTCAGAGCTTCCCTGCATTGCAAACAAGAACTTTAAAACTTCCACAAGTACTAGTGAAGAATTCTTTACAACCTTTAATCTGTTTTATGTAACGCTCAACTGTTCTCTATACTCATGGTTGCCATTACTTGTAACCTTAATCTGCATTAATTTATAATAGAACTAAGGGTATTCAGTACAACAGTTAATAGTATTCTTTAGGCATAAAATTGTGCATTCATTATTTGCTTTTTTTGTGTGATAAAACCTTAACATTAGTGTAACTGATCATGTCCCAGTGATTGTTGTTTCGTAGTATTCTTTATCGTTTATTGAATCTATTAGCTGCTTACCTGATTATAAAATATTGTTTATCTTATCTTTGTTTCTAATTATCCAACATCATACTAAAGTTGTGTAGCCTCCATGAATAACTCTTTTAGCCTGCTGACCAAACCTTTCGTTCCAGGCAAGTATTTAAGGAGCTATTGTTGTTAATACGTGTGATGGGGGGAATTAATTTGTCCATCGCTCGTCTTTGTGTTCATACACTCTTTTATTATATTTACCTGGAGTATAGCGGGAAAGTGGTTCAACGTAACACGTCCTTGTCTCCATGAAAGATGGCGTGTACCAGGCTGGCGTCTTCCTCCACTCCGGTTGAGTGAACAAGATGGAACACGCTATTGTGAGCACTGCAGGCAGCCCCCATGCGAAGGCTGAAATCGCCAGGAACTTCTTTCCGCTTTCTTGATTCAAGCGTGTGACGGGCAACCTGCAAAAGAAAGAGAAGTATTAGTTATTGACGACATAGGTTGATTTCACTAGTGATGGTTTGGTGTTCCTTTCCGTATCTTCATGAGCGAAGGAAACTTGAGCTTTTTGTTTTTGAGAGAAATGTATGTATAATTTTATTTGTGAGATATGGACAATAATGTGTGTTTCTTTGCCTCTTTTCAGCCAGCTCTACTGTTATTATAAATATTTTTGCTCGTTTTATCGTCTTGACCTTTTGTTGACCTCTTGTATATTTTATGCGAAATTCAAGCCCTCTTTGTAGGCAATGTATACGCTTTTAATCGGCGGGTAAGTTGCTTTTGTAACATTACATTTATTAATCTATTTAATTTTAAAAAAATATTTTGACACCGGCCAATGACCTCAGCAGTCGAAGCGCACTTTAAACTTCTATCAGTCCAGTGGCAATACGGAAAACGAGTTGATCGCCGTCACCATGATGCATTCGCAGGAAAACTCGGGCCGTCCCAATCCGGCGTTACTTGCGAGGTTCAGTAAGGGAGCGCGGAATCCATTTTGCACAGACTTGCATGTTCGCTAAAGCAAGACATCTGACAGGATCGTTCCAATATAGGAGCATCCGATTTCCATACCAGGAGGCAGTCCAATCATTATGGCATCAGTAGTGACGAGTTGATCTTCGTCCACCACATTCCGAACGGCAAAAGTGGACGCACTGTATGTACCGGTATCGGGCCCGCCTCTGCGCTCATGCACATTTGGCCGTCCTCTCAGGAACCATGAAGGTCACCTGCAAACCATTTGAATGCTCATGCATCCTTTACCGTAAAAACGCACTCATTGGCGATGAAACTTCATCATCTCGTAATCTACAGGCTGAGATCTTCTTGAATATTCTATTATATTTTTGACGTTCTCGATTCTAAGCTGTTCGGAGCCATCCAGCGCGGGAAGATCATCGTCACCTTCCCTGGTATAACATGCTCTACCCTTACGGAACTAATGACCTAAGTCATTGACGCACCCAGAATTACTAACTAACCAACCGGGAGACCTGTCGAGAGCCTAGAGCTCGTCCCGGCTCGGACGATGTCCCACAGGCGGGAGATAACTTATTGGGAAAACCTCGATCTCCGCCAGTTCTCGATGAAAAAAATCATGGGACTAAATCCACACTTACGGGACTAATGACCTAAGTCATTGACGCACCCAGAATTACTAACTAACCAACCGGGAGACCTGTCGAGAGCCTAGAGCTCGTCCCGGCTCGGACGATGTCCCACAGGCGGGAGATAACTTATTGGGAAAACCTCGATCTCCGCCAGTTCTCGATGAAAAAAATCATGGGACTAAATCCACACTTACGGGACTAATGACTTTCGCATTTGAGCGCCCGTAATTCGTACAATAATTCAATTCAGGCTCTATGATTCAATAGTTTCAAGATTTAGTGATTTACTGATTTCATCGATTTGATTATTTCTCCTGGAACGAGAGTTTGAACATGCGGCGTTTCTTACCACACGACCGAAGAAAGAAGCTGCTATTGCAGACGGCCATGAAGATATTAGATGCAGACTACCAACAGGAAAAGCGTATAGCTGTACGAGCAGCTGACTGTTCTTTGTTTAAAATTGAATAAATTTTTCATACCTGAAGCCCCTCGCCATATTTACACACAGGGCCATATTTAAACCAGGCAGCAGTCAGCACGAAGTACAGAGACAGAGCTGCACACAAAAGAGACAGTTATCAGTGAAAGGTTAAATCTCTCTCTCTCTCTCTCTCTCTCTCTCTCTCTTCTCTCACTCCCCTTCTCTGTCTTTCTCTGTTTTCTCTCCCTGACTCTGTCTCTCTCCGTCTCTCTCATATAGTGCGTATATATATATATATATATATATATATATATATATATATATATATATATATATATATATATATACAAGAACCGTTTTGGTGTCTACTTATTTTTACACGTCTGCCTGTCTGTCTGTCTTTTTGTCTGTGAACCACAACAGGCCCGGGAGAAGCACTGGCCGGCCGTTCCGAGACCCATCAGATTCCATAGGAAAGCAAACGCAGCCCAAACAAGAAGCGAGCCAGAAAAACATTCAGAGCAAAAGGGAAACGCAGTGGGACTGAGGATCACAAGGTCTGTCTCGTTCTCCTTTGCGAAAAATACCAATTTCAACTACGACAAGAGCTTTTTCTGAAAATATGATAATTTCTCTTATCTAGGATCGACTGTTACAATTTCTTCCAAAAGAGAAAAAGACGTGCCGGAGACGTCTTTAGGGAAACGAAAAAAATCAACCCCGCAAAATGAAAAAAGAACTAACACTTTCTATTTATGTTTGTGAAAATATAAAATTTTGATTTAGAAGATGCCAAAATCATTTGTGGAAATTTTGTTTTATATTATTTATTAAGATAAGATGTTAAATGATTTCTGTGTGTACTTCGTCAATTTTTACCTTTCTCATCATAAGCATTCAGACAAGATTTCTGCTGTGTAGGATTTATTAACATTTGCATTGGGAAACATGAGCACCCAAATAAAATACGTATTTCAGAAAATAGAGCTTCAGATCATTTGCATTCAAACAAAGTTGCAGCTGTATCTCTGAGAGAGAAATTTTGAGCACTAACTTGAGTCTACATATTGCGGGCACTTCGGATTAAAGGTCCTTCGCACTATTCAATAACAAAATTTAATGAAAAGCATTGGAGCAATTTTTTTCAAAATTTGGAAAATATACGAGGGGCCAAAGTACCCCCAAAATTAAAATATCGGTTAGGGAATATCAATTTTGGAAAATATCGGCTGAATGGTGAATGCGCTAGCGTTGTGAGAGACAAAGGGGCGGACGGACAGACATACTGACATTTTGACGTACATTTATTTTTCGGTATGAAGGACGCATAAAACCTGGATTCTGGCTACATCACGTGTTAGAGGGATTTTTTCTATATTCATCCTCTTTTTCGTTACCAGACCCGGCAGTAAGTTTTTGTGTCTAAAATTCGCCATTTATCGTCGCACGATTGCAATATTATCTCTTCTTACGCTCGTAAATGCGAGAAAGTAATACTATGTTGAAGCTAATTACAAATGCACGAGATGTTGTTATAAGAAAGGAAATTGACATAGTCTCGAAAATTGCATTGTGCTTTTGTGAACTTGGAGATTTAGAAAGTGTATTTTCCTATTTTGATGTAAAAACCGGGAGGTAACTTCTCCGTTTCTAAATTTCGTATTGCACTATTACATGACTTGTAAGCAAAGAGCTCTCTTGTTCAGTTTGCGGCCACGGGAGTGAGAGAAATCGGGTAATATATATTAATATCCGAAGAGAAAGTAATTGTTAGACAATGACGTCTAAAAGACGCCATTGTGAACAATGACGTCTTCACTAAAATGCAGTCTGATATGCATATACTCACCAAAGTACTTGCATACTGTGTGAAGATCTTCCGGTATTTCGTGTTTTCCTTTTTTGTCCAAATAGTCACTCACTGCGATGTAATATACAATCTGCCCGATATTGAAAGCCAATAGGCATGCAGCGTGGCTAGCAAGGCATCGGCCATGGGTGTTTCGTCGCATGCTTCTGTTGCATGCTACAGACACCAGCGAAGCCATCAGCAGCAGAGCGGAGAGGATGCATAGTGGCCGGAGCAGCCAGTAGACGCCTCTGGTGATACGCGAGTACTCGCAGTAGAAGAGCCCTTCCTGTAGGCTGCCGTTGCTGCTGCGGTAGAAGTCGAAGCAAACGTCCCATGTGGAGAAGTGGAAGTGGTGGTTTCTTGTGGAGTAGCGAGTCCCCTCAGCATATCGTCCCTCGAAGGACCAGAGGCGCGGGTTCACACAAAATTCGTAGCGTCTATATGGAAACTCCCTGTCAAAAAGAGAGAACGAGGACTTATGGGGCGCCCATAACCCTTCCACATCAGATTCACACTGCCATTTCCCATGGTCATTCTTCAGCAGACCCCTGGCAACACAGCACTTGGGTGCGCATTCGTCGTGAGTGCATTCTGTTCTCACTCGCACCGCGAAGGGCCCCAGGGGCGGGCGGGCGGCGTCCACACAGTAGTAAGCCGTCCTGAATCCGCCTCGTGGCTTGGGCCTCGCGATGCGACGTTTTCCAACGAAGGCGACGGCGTTCCTCGACAGGTCCTCCTTCTCAAGCACAGCTGGCTCCCACAACAAGGACGCGTTCACAGGAAAGGATATTCCACCATAGAAAACCGAAGTAGTACGCACTTCGCTGATGTTCTCTATCGGGAGGCCGGGCGGCAGCCAGCGCCCCACCCACTCGCCATCAAAAGGCGGGCGCATGACATACATCGGGTCTCTTGGGTCGGAGGTGCTCTGCGACCTAGGAGCTTCTACGCACGACTCTCCGTCCGCTGACAGCATGTGGTCTCCTGCGCAGCACTTGAGCAAGGTTATCCCCTCATCTCCTCCGGCGCCTGACGCGCTGGCCGCAAGGAGCGCTACATGCACCGCGACCACGACACGAGCGAACATTGTTGCGGAGAAGAAAGACGGACGAGTGGCGCTGGAATGGAACGGACTACGCCCTCGTTTGTGCTCTCTTCTCTCTTCCCTGCACCTACGCAATGAGCTAAGCAAACTTCTCGGGTAAGAAATGTAGGGAGAGGACTCGCTGCACGGATCTTCCTAAATGAGGGATGGGCCAACGACGTGGCTGAACTCAAGGCGTGTAGTGCGTCAACTGGGGGAGAGTATTCGCGTCGTAGATTGCATGTCCGTGGTGAATGAGGTGGAATAGGAAACCCACACATTCCTGCCCGCTTGCAAATCCTCAGGATGTGGCGAAAATGTGACAAATCGAAAAAAATATTTACATTTAAGGGGACAAGAAAAGGATACAGACAAATAAGAAATAGAAGGAGGCAAAGAAAAGAAAATAGAAAAATAAATAAAAAAGGACATCAATAAATCTCTCTCTAGACCTCTCCCTTCCATTCCACAAGAAAATATAAAAAAATTAAATTAGTGGAGCTACAACAACACGTAATTTCTCGCGATATTGTTAATGGTTATGTAATATTGTAATACGACAAGTTGTGTCTTACAATTCAAGTACCATGTCAAAAATTCTTAAAGAAACGTATCGTGAAAAATACATATTGTTAAATTTAATTGCTTGTACGAAAACAACTTTCTGCCATTGAATCCAGTGTATTCACATTCTACATAAACGTACCCACCGTGCATGATGCGTATTTTAGCCATAAATAAAATTAGTTTATGTTAACGCGTAGAAAGGCAGCCGTCCTTTTAAGTCCAGTCAATTGGTCTTAAAAAAGAGTAAATAGTTTAAAATATGTTTTAGTGTAGTTTTGATATTTGTTTATGGGTCAGCTAAGCACGAATATCAGGTTTGTCAACAAAAATTTTGCCCGGAAACATGTTCTTTAAGAAAAAAATGGATGAAGTCATGTTTTACAGGTTTTTTAAAATAACTCAAAAGGTTAGTACTCATAACTCATTACTTCTATATGAAATAAAAAAGATAAAAACAGTTAATGTCATTAAGATTTTTTCTCCAGTTAACGTTTTAGCTGTGAAAAACCGCTAAATTTGGAGCGATAAGCGAAACACATGAAAAAAGGGAATTATCACACTTAATCTCATAACTTAAAAAATATCACCTCTTCGTAAATAATTTCCTGATATGAGAGAGGTTAAAATTGCCTACATTTTTTGGTCTGAAACGTTTTCTTTTAGGACCAATGCTATCGCCGTTAGTGTGTAAAATATGTTAGGATGTTACTGTGAAAACGGCACTCCACTTAACCTCTTTCACTCACTAAGCCCTTTATGTCATTTACATTCATTAAAGTTGTATACAAATAAATATGTCGCCTTGTGAATAAGTGTACATTTTATTTGGAAATAGAAAAGTAGGTAATAAATAATGTGAAAATGAAAACTAATATTTTGGGGGACGATGGACTACATTTCACCGAAGCGTTGGTTTCGAAGGCCTTGGTTTTCGTACACATCTTCTACAAACAAAATGGCATTAGCGGGTCTTTTATTACTATTAAAATGTATTACTATTTATTGCTATTAATAAATTATATATTACTATTTATTACTAAGAATATTTATACTAAATATATTACTAAGAATATTACTACTAAATTTATTACTATTAAAACTATTAAAGTTAAGAAATACTTAATAAACTTAGTAAGCTATTGCGTATAGAGAATGATAAGAATAAACTTTGCATAATTGGGGAAGACAAATATTCCTCATGTAAACTGGGCGGGCGAAGTGACTCATAGTGAAGGAGCGCAAGCCAGTGTAAATGAGTTGGTTTGGGAAAACAGATTCACTCAAGTTGTGCGGGAACCTACAAGGGAAGTGGTACTGCTAGACGCCTTTCTAATTCGACCAGAGGACTTGCTCGTTAACTGTTAGGTAGTAAAGGGGATTAGTGACAATTCTGCGGTTCTTTTAGACACAGCAGTAAATGTTTCTCTGGTTCAAGATTCTAAACCTACGAAGGTCTAGGGGTAAATATAAATTATAAGGTAAATGCGAAGGGTTTTCAAGAATTTCTGAGAGCAAATTATTGGGACTGGTGTAAGGGAAGCAGCGTGAAGGAAAACTGGGGAACGATAAAAAATTGTGATTGAGGTAAGAGAGCGCTTCGTACCACAGAAATATCTTAAAAAGAACCCAGATCCCGAGTACTATAATGAAAAGATAAGGAAACTGAAATCAAAAGTTAGAAAAGCTTACGGAAAGCACAGGAGAAGTTCATGAAATTGGGGAAAATTGAAGAATCTCTCTAGGGTGCTTCTCCAAGAGAAACTGGCCGTGCAAGAAAACTTTTTACAATGTATATTATCCGAGTCTAAGTAGGGGGCAAATCAGTTTTTCAAATACGTAAAAAGATGAAAGGGAAATAGGGAGAAAATTCCTGTGTTAAGTAATGCAAATAAAAACAAAATTACAGAGATTAAAGACAAAGCGGAACTCAAATTCCATTTTTGGTTCGGTATTTGCAGCAAAACTGACGTATCTTCTTTGAACGGGTCGGGAGAAAGAATTATTACTAGACCTCGTGATCTCCGGAAAAGAATAGCGAGAATTCGAAAGAAAAAATCAGTGGACCCATTTCGGGAGGCTTCTCAAAATCAGGAAGGGAAGCCATGATTCCGTATCTGTTACGGAATTTTTGATATTACTTTAAATAATTCAAGTATTCCTCGGTATTGGAAAGAAGGATTTGTAGTTCCCATTTATAATGGTGGGTCTCGATCAGAAGTTAAAAATTATCGGCCTGTCAGCCTAACATCACTTGTCTGTAAGCAGATGGAGCACCTAATCGCGGAGTACATTAGAAACGTTTGGAGAAGAGAAAACAGGCTATTTGGGGAAGAGCATGGCTTCAGAAAGAGTTACTCGTGTGAAAGTCAAACAATAGCTTTTGTGAAGTTATCGCGCATGCACTAGATGAGGGTGATGGAATCGATGCGGCGGTAATAGACTTTACGAAGGTTATTGATCTTATCCCCCATGCTAGACTACTTGAAAAACTAGACTCGAGAGTGATACTATGGATGAAGGGTCTTCTAAACAACCGCCACCAACGAGTGAGGGTGCGAAACAGCCTACCGGAAAGAGTTCGTGTAACGTCTGGGGTTCTGCAGAGAAGTGTACTTGGACCTTTACTATGTTTGGTATATTCCAATGACATTGCGGAGGGAATAGGCTCAAAAATCAAACCTTTTGCCGACTACTGCCTTATTTACAGAAAGATAGAGAACGTGTCGGATCAGGATAAATTACAGCGAGACTTGCGATGCTTAGAAGAATGGACGAAAATCAATAGAATAAAGATAAATCGAGACAAATGCAAAATAGTTTTACGCATATTAGAAATAAAGGGACAGTTAATCATTTGCTTGGGGGTAAGATAATTCCACAGGTAACTATAGAAAGGGCCAAATAAACCCCATCGAAAGAATTCAGAAAGTAACAGCAAAATTTGTTAAAAGGGAATTCGTTAGGAAATATTTTCAGCAAAGTATCGTCATGGGAATCATTGGCGAGTTGTAGGAAGAAAGGTAGGTTTTGTGTATTTTACAAAGCGTTAGGGAAAAATCCGGCATGGAGGGAAATTCAGGAAAGAATACATGCCATCTACATCCTTAAGTCAAATTCAAACTTGGATACACTACGAACAGTGTATTTTGCAAATGTCCACTCGCATCTAAAATACGAAATCATATTCGGGGGAACTCCCCAGAAAGTATTCACACTTTTATCATCCAAAAAATAATACAGAGAACAATGACAAACACTCACAAACGCGAGTCCTGCAAACCACTTTTCAAGAAATTACAAATCCTACCACTCCCATGCATATACATGTTTGAAATATTAACCTTCACAAAGAAAACGCTTATGGAAAACAAGGATTCTGTTACTCTAAATACTGATGTTCATAACTATAATACTAGACAAAACAGGAATCTGCATGTCCCACACTGTGAAACTTCACTCTTTCAAAAAAGTACCCTTTTTGAAGGCATCACACTATATAACAAACTTCCTAGTGAATTTAAAAGCTTAAACTCAATACACACATTCAAAAATAAACTGAAAGATTTCCTGTTAAACCATATATTCTACAGTACAAAGGAATACCTACACCATAAACACATATCAACATCAATATAAACTAGTACTAAAAAAAAATTAAAAAATTTTTTTGTTGCATATTCTGCTGCATGACTTGAAGCCCCCCCCCCAGCTGATTGATGGATATAAAAGGATAGATCCAGCCCAAGCATCCATTTCATGAAGAAATTTTTTTCTTTTCCTTTTTATTTTATTTTTGCTTTTCAACTTTAGATTTACACTACTATTTATAAAATTAATTTGTATTTAGCATGAAAACAGAATTCAATTTTTATACCTGTATTGTATTTAATATTTGAAATATTTGCATTGTACATTGTATGATCATATAATGTCCTGACTTGTCATACATGGCTTATGCTGTATTTATGTGACAAATATATTATATTATATTATATTATATTATACATGCGAAAAGTGTTAGGGAAAAATCTGGCATGGAGGGAAATTTAGGAAAGAATGCATGAACCCGTCTACGTAGCACGGATCACCCACTATTTGTTCACATGATTAAATTCGATTACATTTATTACTAATTCTGCAAATAAGTTTGAAAACTTCATGGCAGAATACACTAACTAAACATTACAGAACTTAACAACTGGACAAAATTTTACAAAATTTACAAACTTTACAAATTAACATGAACATTTCACCGTCCAAGCACTCCACTTTATCACACTTCACTTCACTCACTGCTAATCAGTGAGTTTTAATTTGTTTCTTACACACTCATTTCCCTCAACTTCACAACACTGCATACATTTAATAATAATAATAATAATAATAATAATAATAATAATAATAATAATAATAATAATAATAATAATAATAATGCCGCGAAACCTCGGAGGTGGGAAACAAAAAACGAACGAGCTTAGATTCGATTCATCTCAAGGAGGGCTAGCAATTAACTAAAGGGCTGGCGCAAATTGAAAAATGCGATAACATAATTGTGGAAAAATTCTTCCTCTCCGCAATTGAGGTTCAAATAGGACCTCTGCGAAAGGCTCGTCTACATGGTACTGTTTTTGTGCAGTTTCTCACACCGAAACTCAACAGAAACTTCAAGATCCCTAAATAAAAATATCAAAGCCCAAGCTCGCATTTATCCGGTCTGCACATTTTCTGTATGAGTTACCACTTTACGCCGCAAAGGGCCCTGCCTGTCTACAAATGAATTCCTGAATTGCGCCATTCGAATATATTCATTCTCGACCTATCACTCTCTTTCATTCAGTTTAATTGATTCATTGTTTATATAAAAAATAGAAATTAGCCCGCAGAAGTGGAACTTTTTTCTAAATATTAACTCAATGTCTGGTAACTAACTATCCGAAGAAATTTACCTATGTTTGTACGTACCAGGGAGATTGCTGCGCACATTCCTATAGTTTTTATTTACACTTGTTAATACATTGTCTGTAACCAATGCTTTAAATATCAGGTATTGACTTTCTAGCAGTGGATTTAAATTCATTGTCCCGTTTCACTCGTAGGGTTGACAGGTGAGCTTTCGACCGCCGTTGCGCAGAGGGTAAGCGAGCGTGTGCGCTCGTGCTCGCCAGGAGGCGCCCTGGTCGGGGCTCCTCTACGCAACGTTGTGCTTCCTTCTGCCCGCGTTGCCTGCCCCTGCTGATTTCTTCTCTCTCTTGCCTCGACGCAGCATCCCCATGATGAGGCCCAAGTAGCCCCCTTCAGGAGCGGCCAACCAAGTGACGACCGCCGCCCGGAAGAAGTCCGTGACGTAACCAGCTGCGCGATAAGCCAAGTCCCTATCCACACTAGAATAAGAACTGGCAGTGTTTAAATAAACATTCCTTAAATTCTCGTGTGTAGTGAACCACATTATAATCTCAGTGAGCAGTTCAATACTTCCGGAAATAAGTACCATTTTAATATAAAGTTTAATTCTGAAACAAAAGAGACGAGATTAATTTGTGTTTTACTAATATTCGTAATGTTTTAGAGAATGATCAAATAATGTCTTACGTTTTCGCGTCGACTGTAGTGCCACTTCTATTTCTGGTATCTCGGTTCTGTCCATTGGCCGTCGCAATATGTGCCGTGGGAGTGTTGTTTCCCCCTGTGTGTCTTTGACCCAGGGGGATCCGGTCCTCCTCGCGGCGAAGTACAGAGTTGCCTCGCTTGAGGTACTGAACCTTCCTCAAAGTCAGTACGAGGCATATAATGTTAGAAACCACTAGGCAGCACACAGGGCCATAATAGAACAGTGCGGTTCCGGATTTCATGAAAGGAGCTGAGTCATTAATGCCTGAAACATCAAAGTGTTTAGAAAAGTATGTTAGAATTGTCAGTATTATCTGCTGTCCATAGGCGCTGTGTTACAAGCTATCACGTGCTCCTCACGTGCTACCGGGAGCGGTAGCTCAGTGCATCAACTGATGTCATTGTAGCGGCTCTGACTGGGAGGTCCTAGGTTCGTGTCCTGACGGTGGCAGGATTTTTGACACCAGCTTTCCAGTTGGGTCGAATTCAGTCGCTGTCTGGACGAGAACTCTAGCGTCCGGCTGCTCTGATCGGTAGTTTTCCGTGGTTTCTCCGATCCACACCAGGCCAATGCCGAAGCAGTACCCTAACAAACGGGCCACGGACCGCGCGGGATCTTTCCTTCCTCTTCCTTGACCTATCCTCAACCTTTACACACACACACACTAACATGCATTACACT
Source organism: Teleogryllus occipitalis (assembly GCA_011170035.1). Classification (NCBI taxonomy): domain Eukaryota; kingdom Metazoa; phylum Arthropoda; class Insecta; order Orthoptera; family Gryllidae; genus Teleogryllus; species Teleogryllus occipitalis. The sequence continues at coordinate 44,865 of BLKR01002050.1, forward strand.
ACCACATATTCCGGGAGGCCGGTCGGGAGCTTAGAGCTTGTCCCGACTGGGGCGGTGCCCCGCTGGTGGGAGAGTCCTGGTTGAGGGAACCCCACTAGCCGACGGTAGGTCGACGCTGGATCTCGCCATCCAGCGGGGGAAGATCACCGCCATCTCCAGAGGAAAAAAACATGCTTACGGGACTAATGACCAAAGCTGTTGATGCGCCCGGAAGCACTAAACAACCAACCAACCAAAATCCTCACATGCCCTTGCGAGTATTTCGCCACTCACTGCTGGACAGTCGCGACATGACTTAGGGTTGTATTTATAAACCTCTCCTAGGCCTAGCAGACTACCAGTGTTATGAACGGCCCCCTAGCCAATTCCAGTCATTCCTTGTCCTCCCAGCAAGCCCCCAGATGGCAGGCCCCTCTTTGTAAATGCGACCCTTAGCAGATGTGCATTTTGTTGGAAGCACATCCTGGAGAACAACAACAACAACTATATGTTGTTGGCTACTAACTGCATTGAATAGTGATTGTTTCCAATTGAAGCTCTACGAAATATTATTGAATAATCATTTACACTCACCAGTGAATGCATTGTCAAAAAACATTGAGATCTTGTTTCCGACATCGCAAACAAGAACCTTAAAATTGCGATATACACAGATGAACAATTCTTTAAATCTTCGGAACTTTTTAGTGTGCAACGCTCAGCAGTTCTATATGAACGTAGCTGCCGTTACTTGTTGCCTTGATATGTATTATTTATCACATTACTAAAGGCATTCAAAACGACCTTCAATATATTCATTTATGCATAAAATCACGTATTCATTATTTGCTTATATTGTGGAATAAGGCTTTAACATTAGTCTAACTGATCATGTCCTAGTCATTGCAATTTCATAGTGTTCTTTATCGGATTGATTAATCTGTCAACTACTTACCTGATTAGACATATTGTTTATTATCTTTCGTTAAAATTATCCACAATCATTGTACAGATTATTTAGCCTCCTGTGATTTACTCTTTCAGTCTGGTGATGTACTTTTTCATAACAGGGAAAACATTTAAGTTTGAAACCCCTCACCATGTTTTCACACAAGGCCGTCAGCCAAAACCCTGTCGTTAATATGTATGACAGGGGAAGGGAATTTGTGTATTACTCGACCTCCTCTCTATACACTCCGTTTATTATATTTACCTTCATATCTGGAAAACGGTTCGATGTAACACGTCCGTGTCTCCATAAGCGATGGGGTGTACCACGATGGTGTCTCCCGCCACTTGGGTTGAGTAAACAAGATGGAACACGTTATTGTGAGCACTGCAGGCAGCCCCCAAGCGAAGGCTGAAATCGCCAGAAATCTCTTTCCGCTTCCTTTATTGAGGCGTGGCACGTGTAACCTACATAAGAAAGAGATGTAATAGTTATTTACGACGTAAGTTCATTCCCAGTGCGATAGAGTGCACCAATGTATAGTTTTCTTTCCTTTCCAAAGTTCCATGAGCGATTGAAAAAACCCCATTTGAAGCATTTCCATTCACCAAAAGTTCATTTTGGTATATTCTTTGTTGTTGTTATTTTTAAAAATTACATAAATGTAATTTTTTTAAATATCTCTCGCGGCGTTAATATGCACATTCCTATCAATTTGTATATATTATTATATTTGTGAGTGGAAGTGCTTCAATTGACTTCAAATGAAGTTTTTCGAAAAAATAGATTCCTGTGAAAAAGAGTTTCAATTTTTGCATTTACAGTCATGCTAAATCGCCATTTTCTTCAAAACGGTTCCAAATTTTCAATGAAAATTTATATTTTGGACGAGGTTTTACTCTTCTTTAATATTATCATATTTCATAATGTAACCGTAACCGAAAAGTTGAGAAAATGTCAAAACATGTACTTTTCTTGGAAATTACAAAAAGTCTTACGTGGTAGAGAAATATGGATTTCAGATGTATTAGCTCAAATGAATTCAAATCACCCCTCTGAACCAAAAGCTTCGAGAATTTTTTTTCACAGCCCTGTGTTATTACTCCTGGAGCGAGTTTGAACATGGTCTTTCGTAATAAACGACCCAAGAAAGAAGGTATAATTATAGACGACCATGAAGATGAAGATGGTATATGCAGAATACCGAAAGGAAACCGAATAGCTGTAGGAACAGCTGACTGCATATCGTTTAGAATCGAATTTATTTTTCGTACCTGAAACCCCTCACCATGTTTACACACAAGGCCGTCAGCCAAAACCAGGCAGCAGTCAGCACGAAGTACATCGACAGAGCTGCACACAGAAGACACTCGCATTAGTGAAATGTTAGATTCTTCTATAAATAAGAAAACTCAGTTCATAACTCACACGCACCAAGAAAAGACAATTTCACAAACAGCGAAAATCTTACACATGATTCCAGTTCTTTACCAACATCTGTAAGTTAATTTTATATGTTAGAGCAAGGGCTAAAAAGTTTTTATCTTCTGAATCAGTTTACATTTTCGTACGTACGTATATACGGAGAAATAATGTAATGAATGTAAGGAAAAGGGTAGGAAATACTGGTGAAAATTGATGATTTTGTGGGAGAAATACAGGTTTTCGGGACCGCTGATCCGTAAATGGTGATATTTACACGTCTGTCTGTCTGTTCGTCTTTGAACAACACCACCTGGTGGTGGCTGCTCGTCTGTCGCGGAAAGAAAAGATCGCGGACGCTCCGTGGCCCGTTTGGTAGAGTACTGCTCCGGCATTCTCATGGTGTTGATCGGAGAAACCACCGAAAACTACCGATCAGAGCAGCCGGCCGCTAGAATTATCCTCCGGACAGCGACGGAATTCGACCTTGCTGACAATCTAGTGGCGAAAATTTTGCCACTGTCGGGACTCGAACCTAGATCCCGCTCAGAGGCATGGCAGTGGCATCAGGTGATGCATTGAGTCACATCTCCCGGAAAAATGGATAGATAATTAAATATATAATATTTTTATATTCATCAAAATTACTTATTTTTTTACATGTATTACTCTTCATTACCACATATTTCGCAACGCAAAATCATTTATTCGTGTTCACATTAAACCCAAAGGACGAAATTTAAAATAGGTTTTAAATAATTTTTAAAAGATTAATTTTGAAACTTATAACAAAAGCTTGAATGTGAGAAAAGAACAAAGAAATATGAAATAACATATAAATTTTAACACCCAACTGTCTGGAATCACTTCGCGGTCACGAAGCGCAGTGAATTGGGAGCGGGCGGCTGTTTGTCGCCAAATTGCAGAAAAAAAATTAATTAAAAAAATCCAACATGCCCTTATTTGAAGATGTGTTTATGATGAACACATTTCATTAATAAAAAATTGTATCTTTACAATTGTTGCAGGAAGTCGCCATTTTTTTTCTTCGAAAAATAAGGCATTTTAACGGATCTCTCTAATGGAAATTTATCTCTAAAACATCCTTCACACTATCCAATAACAAACTTTAATCATAAACATTGGAACCATTTTTTTGAAAATTTTGAAAATGTCCAGGGGCTTCACGTAAGTCCTCCCCCCCCCAAATGAAAATATTCGTTTCAAATTCAATGGGCCAGCCTCAACATCAGCCAGATCGATTGGGTTTTGATTGATTTTTTCGTGTTTCCGGGCACGTTAACTGCTTTGGTCATTAATCCCGTTAGTGTAGTGCGTGTTTTTTTCTCGGGATATGGCGGTGATCTTCCCCCGCTGGATGGCGAGATCCGGCGGCGACCTACCGTCGGCTTGTGGGGTTTCCCCTTAACCAGGACTCTCCCACCACCGGGGCACCGCCCCAGCCGGGACAAGCTTTAAGCTCCCGACCGGTCTTCCGGAATATGTGGTAGCGTAGTGCATTTTAGTGTGTGTGCGTGCGTGTAAGGGGAGAGGGTATGACAAGGAAGAGGAAGCAAAGATCGCGCGAGGTCCGTGGCCCGTGTGTTAGGGTACTGCTCCGGCATTCGCATGGTGTTGATTAGAGGAACCATGGAAAACTACCGATCAGAGCAACTGGCCGCTAGAATTCTCCCCCAGACAGCGACTGAATTCGACCTAGCTGAAAAGCTAGTGTCAAAAATCCTGCCGCCGTCAGGACTCCAACCTAAAACCTCCCTGCAGTGACATCAGTTGATGCACTCAGCTACCGCTCCCGGTAGATCGATTGGGGAATATCTATTTTGGAGAAAAATTGAGAAAATCGGCTAAACGGTTTAGTTGGCATTGTTCACAGACAGACGGACGGACAGACAGAGGTTTTGTTGTCAATTAATTTTTTGGTATTAATGACCCAGAAAACATGGATTCTGTCTAAATCACATAGTGGAGCGGAGTCCCCCCCTAAATTTAGCATCTGGATTTATCCACGTTTTCGTTCCCAGGACCCTGAAATAAGAGTTTTCTTCCGAAAATTTGCTGTTTTTTCGCACAGCCTTACATACCTTTCACTCTACCGCGGTAGCGGTGGCGAGAAAATAAAAAAATTTAGGATTCATAAAAGTTACACATCAAAATTAGATATACGATTCAAACATAATCGGCCGTGTAATCAGCCAGGAAGTTTGAGAAATATTAATTCCGATGAAAATCCTTCCTATTGTTTTACTCCAATTGGCGTTGTTCCCAGATACAGAGACCAGCAGACGGACTGACACACTAACACGTTGTACTCTAAACCAATTTTGCGGTAGCAAGGACCAACAAAACGCGAATTGTAACTTCCCCACGCATTAGAGAATGTAATTTATTACAAAGAAATAAGAATTATCATAAGTAATATCACAGCACTTCCAGTGATATTTACTGTGACTATTTTACGAATTAAGACATTACATGAATCGAATAGATAATTAAAATCAGAGGAATTACAAAAAAGATAAATATTGCTCAAACTTGCTACCGGAATATGTGAAACTTTCATTCAGCTCCGAGTTATCACTACCCTCTAGAATTTAAACTAATAATAGTGAATTCAACGACATGTACCCGACATGGATACCACAAGAAGTAGTGAATAAGTAGATACAACGTTTTTACGGGCTCTTCTTCAGGATTCTCGCAGTGGCCTTGCAAAGTTTGGTAAATATCAATACAACACAAATGCGGAAAATGTATAATTTAAATAACATGTTGGTAGATGCACCATGATCAATATTTTTCCCCTATCGCTAAGAGCAGATTGGTTCCTAATATATTCCGCCAGAGGCCAGCAGGGTTGCGTTCGTCTGTCGCTAACAGCAGATTGGTTCCGAATATGTTGCGCCAGAAGCCAGTAGCAGTGAATAAAGATGACGTAATAAGATTTTTAAATTTTTAAATTCTGGATTCCCTTGGGTCCTTGCCCGCGACGTAATTGAGAAGTGTGAGTGAATATTTGCCTACTAAAGACTTATCAGAATGTTTCTTCGTAGATATTTTACATTGGTTGTGGACAGCGTATTGTATGGACATTAAACATTGTGAATTGTGAATTCTTTGGGTGTATTTTAACAAAATTTGCAATGTTATTTTCAACCTCATGACTGGGGTTGCCTACCGTCCTCCATTAGGGAGGACAGCCCCCCGTTGACGTCAGTTCTCCTCACGTCCTCTTTTGTATTTTAATGTCCTCCTCTTTCAATTTTTTAACATTTGTTGTCATTAATTTTATGACATGACTAACATTTGCTACGTTATTTCGTTCATTGTTTAATTTAGAATAGGAAACATGAAAATCCTTTTCGAAAATAAACTGCGCGAATGCACAAGTACAGGAAACCAGCAACAGTGCAACTTCAAATGGCAGCCCACATTTATAGACGATGAAATAGTTAAAGAGACGCAAAAAAGATAGAAAAGTGTAATGTAGACTTTTGTATGAACTATCATTATATGAATATACTCAACGAAGTATTTAGAATAATAGTATGTTTGAGCTAATTACAATCATACAATTGTTCTTATAAGAAAGGGTATTGACAAAGTACTCGAAAATTGTGCTATGTATTGCTTGACTTAGATACTTTCTGTACCTTATCTTTATAAGTACACGTGTATGAATAATATTAATACTATCTTGATCAAATATACGAGTCTTATATGAATATACCCACCAAAATACTTGCATTCTGTGTGAAGATCTGCCGGTATTTCTCCCTTTCCTTTCTCGTCTAACCTGTTACTATTTGTGAGATAGTACCCAATCTGCCCGACATTAAAAGTCAATAGGCATGCAGCGTGGCTAGCAAGGCATCGCCCGTGCATCTTTCGTCGCATGTTCTTGTCGCATGCCACAGATAGGAGCGACGCCGTCAGCAGCAGAGCGGAGAGAAAGCACAGCGGACGCAGCAGCCCGTACACGCCCCTGGTGATACGCGAGTGCTCGCAGTAGAAGACTCCCTCCTCTAAGCGGCCGTTGCTGCTGCTGTAGAAGTCGAAGCAAGTCTTCCACGTGGAGAAGAGGAATTGGTGGATACTACCGGTGTGGCGGGCCCACTCAGTGTATCTTTCCTCGAAGGGCAAGAGAAAGCGTCTGCACTCAAACACATCTAAAAGATGCTCATTAGGCTCATTGTAGGGAAATTCTGGATCAAAAGCTGCGAGGGATGACTTATGAGGCATCCATAGGGCTTCAGCGTCCTTTTCGCACTCCCAATGCCCTTCGTTATTCTTCAAACGTCTGGTCAACTCGCAGCACTTGTTTGCGCACTCCCCCTTAGTGCAGTAAGTTCTCACTCGCACCGCGAAGGGCCCCAGGGGCGGGCGTGCAGCGTCCACACAGTAGTCAGCTGCCCTGACTCCGCCTCCTGGTTTGGGCCTCGCAATGTGATTTTCTTCAACGAAGGCGACGGTGTTCCTCGAGAGGCCTTCCTTCTCAAGCAGAACTGGATCCCAAAGAAAGAAGGAAGACTCGTTTACAGGAGAGACATGGTACCCAATACGTTCAGCATCAGTTCGCACTACGCGGATGTTCTTTATTGGGAGACCGGGCGGCAGCCAGCGCCCCACCCACTCGCTGTCCAGAGGAGGGAAAATGCTTAGGCCTATTCTTTCAGTTGACAAGTTGCTGGGCCAGTCAGCCTCTACGCACGACTCTCCGTTAGCTGAAAGCATCTGGTGTTCGCGGCAGCACTTAAACAATTCTACCTCTATATCTTCTAACTCACTGCCCGAAGTGGCCGCGAGGAGCGCCATAAGCACGGCGATCAGCACACGAGCTCGCATTGTTGTGGAGGAGAACGGAGACAGCGCGGCTTCGCCCTTCATGTGAACACTCGCGTCCCTTGGGCGCACAGTGCCCTTCACAAAGGTATCAGGCGACCAGGGACTGGCACGGGGTCTCTGGCAGGATAGGTTTGTGGGTGCGATCCACAACGAAGAGATCTCCCTGAAACTCGACACAAGGTGAGCGAGCGACGTACACCCTGGGAGAAAGGAATCGCGTTCTGGATTGAGATTCTCAGTCAACGCACTTGAGAATTTCTATTCAGGGAAAGTCTTCTGGGAGTAGAGGACCGCAGCGGAGATCTTCCTAAATGAGGGATGACCAGACGTGACAGCTGAACACAAGGCTTGCATCATAGACACTGGCTGAGGGCAATCGCTTTCGTTAGCGAGTTCGTGTGAAAGAGAATGCGAGAAGGAAACCCACATCTTCCTGTGCGGATCCAATTTTCAGGATGTAGGAAACTTGATCACTAACGACGTCTCTTTTCCGTTGGAAATGTGCCGATTAGAAAAGAATAAACAAGAGGAAATGCGCATGGGAAACTTGTCGTCTCGTAGCTACTTTTCAAAAATTACTCGTATTTTTGAAGAAAAAACCTACTTGACATTTTTTAACGAACAAAGATTGGCTAGTAATTTGCACCGAAAAAAACCTTACTTTAATAGGCGCATTTCATTCACGAGGATGGACCTAGCGTAATTTTTCCCTCGATGTTTTCTGAGGTAAAGAGTGACTATATCATCATTTCTCTTTCGTTACTAGAACCTTTCTCAACACTTAGCGATTGTTTCGTCGTCCAAAAAAGTTGGCAATCCTCGCCCCCATTTGTTGTGTCAAATCACGACGCATGGTTTCTCCTAACCCCTTGTTGGGTGTTGAGCGCTTTGGAGTGACCCTCCGTTGCTTTATAGTTGTACTCTTAATATATGGATTAATTCCTCCGTTACTGTGTATGTCCGTCGTCTCGTCGCAGTCGGTTGTCAAGAGGACCGCCAGGTAGCATCTCCGCGTACTCCCTCCTACTACGCGCTCCTGTGTCACTACCCAGCGGCCAGAATTAGGAAGGAATAAGGATAGGGGTTGGGTTTAGGACACTTCACAGGGGTTGGACTAGCCCTTGTGAAGCAGTCTAACTCGTTTTGTTGGAACAAATTTCATATGAGCTTCGAAGGGAATCGAACACGGATCTCCTTGGTGAAAGCGTGAGCGACTTCGCTCTGGGCCACCAGATGACTAGATCTTTCAGCCTGCCTTGCACATGTAATCCAATTTAAGAATCATTCAAAGTAGATAACAGTTGTGCAATATTATCATAGCAACTTAGTGAAGGATGAACTAGTGGTTCGAACTAGAGATGCTACAATAGCACATAGCTACAGCTACATAGTTCACAATATTGGGAACGGTGACGTAAATTTACAATATTGCAATTTCTACCCTCACTTCAGATATCATTTAAAAAGGTCCAAACAAAGCACCTGCGGTCTGCATTTATTTCGATATTCAGGAACAGTAGCCATTTCTCACTATCACAAAAGAAACAAGCATGAAAAGATTTTTAATTGTTATATTTGCAGCAAAGGATAATTTCACATATAAATTGGGCATCCAGATTGCCCAACTAAAGGCCATCCAATTGCCTTATAAATGCAGACGAAACTACGGTATCATTACCTAATGTTCATCTTATGCACATCTGTGTATTGTAACCGCTCATAAGTCGGTCACATAATTTAAATAGCGCGCGACAATGTTAAACTACGACCAAAGCAGTTATAGTACCGCTGAACTACAAGGGGGTGCGCCAGCGAGAAAGGATATTCTGTATCAGATTCTGAGTAAAAGTTCTGAACGCACTCACGTAGTAGAAATCAACATCCAATCAGGAATCGCCTTGAAGAATTTATGACGGCGCGATCAGCACCGCAGGGAAAAACTTTCTTTCTGCTGCGAACCTTCGGACGGAACGGACCTGTACTGTCTTGCGTTATATTTCGCACGGACATTCCAAGTATTTTTTCTTTTCTGCTGTGAACCTTCGGACGGAACGGACCTGTATTGTCTTGCGTTATATTTCGCTTGGACATTCATATTCGTTGGAGACTGCCGTCGAGCTGTGTTACTTCGCGAGGTCGGCGTGCAACAAATCGACGAGGGACGGTTTTTAACGACGCAAGAGGCTAATTCGACCTTGGACGCAACGAACCATCGCCGTCTTCTGGAGTGGCAGGAACGTGTCATCGCGGCGACGTCGTGAGTCAAAAAGACCAGATTTTAAAACTTCGACAAAATCCCTTTTAAAAGAACAGTTGAGAGGAGGGTAAATCACGCATAAGAATATATAGAATTCACCTCACGCCCAGACAGAGATAGTCAGGCAAATTATCGGCTATTAAGCGTAACTTTTCAGTATTTTTCCATCGTAATGAGAATTCAGATAAATTGTTCATGCAAAAAGGTGTAAAATTTATTCTTTTGTTTAACTACTATATTTGTTCTTCTAATGAATATTCTTTTCTGCAATTCATGATTTAAATTGTTTGTAATTAAATAGTAAAAAGGTTAATAAGTTGCGTGACAGTAAAACCGCTTATTAAAGGGATCTCATTCATTGTACCAGTTTATTTAAAATGTATGTGCAAAGTGTATATTGCACATGTAAATTTTCTTTCAGAAGTGTATGTGATTTGATGTTTTTTTGTGAATTGTATAAAGGTATTTCATTGTGTTTGTGTAAAAGTGAAAGATTATATTGGGTCATTCAAAGTAGTTTGCAAATAGAAAAGGTACAACTGCAGTTGACCAATATTTGCTGAACACTACAGCAAGTATTATGAATTTCTAGGTAATGTGTAAATTCTTAACGAAATTGTATCAGAAGATTTGGTAGAATATATCAAAACTTTGTTAAAGTTAAAAGTTAACTTGCCTGTATTTATTTTAATATTGAAAAGCAAGATAAAAGACGAACCCACTCCTGTAGGACGATTAGGACATAAAATCTTCCTAAATTTTGATGTGACATTGATTTACCAGATCAATGGTCAAGTAGTAACATTAAGTTATTAGAGTGATCCGCTCATTTGTATCCCATAGTAGGGAGCGGTCACATATTTGGTGAATACGCGAGGTTCGAAATTGATATAACCTCGTCATATAGTATTCCTAAAATAAGTGAAAGATTACAGTATATACTCTTCCAGTCTTTAATACAGTTGAAAGAACCATTCTATTGACGTAGAGACATTGTAACATTCACGTTAAGTAAGCTTCCTTATCTCATCCTTCTTCCACCCATGACGCCGTTCAACAATGAAATTCTCGAAATGACCTATCAGTCTGCCATATCACTGCTTTGTATGGCAACCCCGCATGAAAGATTGTATTGAGTAATTTCTCATTTAACTCTCGTATTTAAATAGCAATAATAGATAGTTTGCGCATGCGCAGATGCACTAACGTGACGCGGAACTTGAACTGCGCATGTGCAGAAGATCGATACTGTTTTAACGTTCGAGAGTGCGCAAACTCTCTAATAAAAATATCGTACGCAATTTCTTCAAGGTTTGAGGTTGTTACGTGTGTGAATGGATGCTAACTACCTAGAAAAACCAAAATATAACTTGCTTTAATCAAGCAAATCTCCAAATTCTCGTCACCTCTGTTAAAATGCGCCCAAGTAGTACAGCCCTAACTTCACCTCTAATACACCCGCCTTCGCCCGCCCGCCCCTTCCACCCCGCGCAGTGTGTCTGTTGGTTCCTAAGGCGATCCGGGCGGCCCTGATTGGCGCTCCTCCACCGGAGTTCCTTTTTATTTATTTGCTCAAAAACAGTAAAAAATGTATTCGACGTATGGGGAGAAGATTATCTGCGCACGTTTTCTTCAGTATCATAATCCCATCCCAACATTTTAACGATAATTAGTTGAAAAATGAATGAAAGTTAAAACAAAATAATAATAATAATAATAATAATAATAATAATAATAATAATTACAATATTTTTAAAAGCGCGAGAATAGCAACATTTGAAAAACTAGACATTTTGGTTCCCGAGTTATAGAAAACTTATTTGCAACAATAAATGAACTACAGATTTGATTTTTCTGCATTGCTAACAATATAGTAACTCACCCTCAGCTCTACACCTTCCACTACAAGCAAAAGGACTCAAAAAAACGTGCACATAGTGAAGCTATGTCATCTCAGCATTTGCTCAATGGATCAGGGAAATGGACGAAAACCTGATTCCGGGTCATTGACACGGAAGCTGAAGTACATTACTGAAGTATGCTACAGGCATATTAAGCCTTTTTTAAAAATTATTTCATATTCTTTGAGTTGAGGATGCTGTGACCAATAAGAATTCTACCACCTAGTGAGGCATCGGGAAATTCTTTTTTGGTGTGATAAGCTGCTTTGCATTTTTAGTTGCACAAGACATAGCGAGGAAGCGCAAAATCCACTGGTAGAAGAAATAATTTCTGAAGCTGTTGCTTCATTTGAAGTGGAGTACAGAATTGTTTATATCAAATGAAAAACTGCACTGAAACCGTTTTCTTTTCATTTACTATTATTAAGAAAATAAAAATTTGAAACATCTGATATTGTACCATTTACTGTTTCTTTATTGCAAATATTCGTATCATCGCAAGGAGAACTGTTCTTCCGTTTCAAATCAAAGATAGATGACTGCTGGATAACCAGATCCGGCGCCGACCTACCATCCACTAACGGGGTTTTCCCCAACCAGGTATCTCCCACCAGCTGGGCACCGCCCGAGTCGGGACAAGTTTTAGGCCCCGACCGGTCTCCCGGAATATGTGGTAGTGTAATGCATATTAGAGTAAGTGTCTGTGTGTAAGGGGAGAGGATAGGACAAGGAAGAGGAAGGAAATATCGCGCGCGGTCCGTGGTAAGTTTGGTAGGGTACTGCTCCGGCATTCGCCTGGTGTTGATCGGAGAAACCACGGAAAACTACCGATCACAGCAGCCAGCCACTAGATCAAATTCTCTCGCTGTCTGGAGGAGAGTTCTAGCGGCCGGCTGCTCTGATCGGTAGTTTTCCGTGGTTTCTCCGACCAACACCAGGCGAATACTGGAGCAGTACCCTAACAAACGGGCCACGGACCGCGCGCGAAATTTCCTATCGAATCCTCGACCCTTATACACATACACTATCATGAAGTTCACAACCATACATATCCAGAGGGCAGTCGGAAGCTCAGAGCTCACCCCGGCTGGGGCAGTGCCCCGCCGGTAGGAGACACCTGGTTGGGGAAAGAAAATCCGCAAGCCGACGATAGGTCGGCGCCGGATGTCGCCATCCACAGAGGGAAGATGAGTGCCACCTCCAGCGATATAAAACATGCACTACACTTGCGGGTCTAATGACCTCAGTAGTTGAGCCGCCCGGAATCACTAATGAATCAAGTGACACGTTCGTGCAAACAAAACCCGCCGGATAGCAACGCGGGAGGCCTGCGTGCAAGCGGTGGAGTCGAAAGCGCTCCGCGCAAGCAACATGGGCCTGCAGCTCGCCACTGGCCTCGCGGGTTGCAGCGTAGGACGAAAAGTTGCGCTTCGGAAGGAGGAGTACAAATCGTGTGAAAAATTGAAAATGAAAAGTTGATTTTACTGTAGGTTGGCAGGAACAGCGAAAATGATTTGTGTTCCTGCCAGAAGTGCATCACTTAAGCGCAGCTGATAAGGCAGATATTAGAAGAAGAAAAATTATATTGATTCGAAAAGAATTAGACATTCTTTTGATTCATAGTTTCCAAAAGAAAGCTATACGACATTAAATGACTATAAATATATTCGCTACTAATGCTCTTAATTTGAAGTAATGCCTAAAAATCCCATTTTTCCTTTAGCATGATTCGCTGGAGGGTAATTATCACTCTAACGTCTTATGTCCTGTAATTGCCCAAATATTAAATAAAATACCGCCTACTCATTTTGCTCCGCATTAATTCTGTATGTAATAAATTTTATACTATTTTTCATTCGCGTCGAAAGCTTGTCTTTTTGCCACTTCCCTGCTCTGAAAAGGTTTGCTGTTGCTGCTGAAAACGCCTGGCATCACTTACGGCTTCTGACCGCAGCTTCCTGTTTGCGCAGAATGAAACGAGGAAACTCGGAGCTTTATCCTCCTCGAGATCCTTCAACAACAGAAGGCTGCTTTTTAAATCCACACTTAGTTTTGTGAAGATAACTCTCACACAACTTTCGATGTAGTGTTTTGCCACTTGAACCGTTGCGATAACATTGTACAGAGAAACAGATGTAAAAACGTTACAACAGATAAGTTATACATATGCACAATACGGAAAAATCGTAAACCTAAAAATTGTTATTTCATACCGTTCAGTTCGTATTGATTAAATGAGTGCAACTTACAAATTCTGGAACAATACAATCGCTACATCACAATCACTGTAAGCACAGTGGAAACATGTTTCTGAAAATGCTATTGAAACGTTTTAATGATATCTGTATGTGTGTGTTATTACAAACTGTTGTACATGCTGCTCTACACTTTAACTTAAATACGTAATGCATCACATATTATTGTAGTAACCTTTTTATTGTGAAAGGACACGTGGCGAGTAATGACAGTTGTAGAGTTGTTGGGTTAATAAAAATGCCGGAATATTGACTGCCCAAAATCCTCCACAACTGCAACCTGAACGGGAAAAATATACTTATTAAAAAAATATACTTATTAAAGTTTTTCTCAAACTTCGTTCCCGTTTTGAGCAAGAATGACAAATATGTTTTCTTTGCTTGATAAAGTCATAATTATCGCATCATGCTTCTCTGCTTCTATTATGTAATAGAAATAATGATATATATATATATATATATATATATATATATATATATATACATACATACATACATACATACATACATACATATGTGTGTGTGTTTAACAGATGTTGAATGTTTTTAAATGTATATTTTCTTCAATATGTAATTAATCTGACAAGGTTCCTGGCTGCTGTGGCCAGCTAGTGCTCTGCAACATGATTAGGTTTGATGAGGCCGACAGGTCCGTTTATGAAGCAACATCAACCTCTCGGAAATCACAGGCCGGTTGGTTCATCAAGGTCAGCAATCTTAGATGCTGTTGTAACCAGGAAAGGAAGTAAAGCAACAAGGTCTCTGTTTCGCATACGAAGATTTTGTGTAACTATTGAAACCCTGTTGGGATTTATGATATCCTTTTTTTAGTGTAGGACTCAAAGAGACCCAGCAGAAAAATTCGTTTCACTGCCACGAGGAAAAGCAAAAGTTGAATTCGTTTCGCTGGCACTCACCCGTTCTACGGGCAGACTGAACACGTGAGATACCAATATTTATTGAAACCATAATCAGGCGGTCATTCTGTTTATACTCGCAGTATGTCCTCGCAGACCGATCGGCGGCGCGACGTTGCGGTCTAACGAGCCGCGTCTCACGCTTCTTGCTGGCCCTCTCCCACGCTCGCTGCTGACTGTCGTCAATCCACGGCTGAAATATCACAGGCCCTTATCGCCCAGCAACACGCATGCAGTTCACACTCGTCTCCTTCGTTTGCAGTAGTTTTGATGCAAGGTTAATTTAACAACCGATGGCTCAAATTAGTTCTTATGTAGTGAACCTACACTTGTACTTCTTTAAATCAGGATTTTTCGTAGGATGAACGGATAATATTGCGTTATGTTGTGTGATGGACAGTGGTGAATTTGCCTTTTATTTCCGTTTTATTCATATTTGGTGTGTGTATAAATAGCAAAAACGTACGCAATCCGAGGGAACATTTACTTTTTCTAGGCAAATATTAATATCGCCTATTTATATTAAATTATAAAGAATTATAAATACATAACTAATAGTGCTACAGTATGGCACAGACTTTCTCGTATTAGTTTTCTATTTTCTTTGGTCTGGGCTAGTTATTGGACTTGCCACGTACTCTAGTCACCTGCCATCTATCTCCGCCCAAAGTACATTTTTTAAAAATGTTCTCAATTCTTCGGTTTCCTAATAGTAGAACCAAAATATTACTTTAAGAACATTATAAAACAGTAAAACCTCGACCTAAATGACAATTTTCATTAAAAAAATTGGAGACGTTTTAAAGAAAATATCGTTTGAACGTTACTAAAAATGCGACATTCAAGCCCTTTTTCAAAAAACATTTTTGAGTTTTAGGAAAACTTTATTTAAAGACATTTAAAACACTTTAACTCAAAAATGCAATTGTGTTTACAAATCGCTGGAAATGTGCATATTAACGGCGTGACATATTTGAAAAAAAAATACAATTGCGTAGTTTTTGAAAAAACAAAATAATACCCCAAAGTTAATTTTGAGGCATAATAAGCAATGCAATTAGCACTACCGTTTGGAAAAGTTAGAAGAACCAAATTTGCAGCCGTTTTTGAAAAAATGGCGTTTGAGCTGACTTGCGGTTCCTTTGCACAGTTCCAAGATGGCACTCCGCGCTTCGCGGTGGCTTACTGAAGATCAACGAAACCGGCCTCTACTGTCCTTTTTTATAATTTCTGTACTGTGGCGAAGTACCAACTGCTATTAATAGTAATAAAAAGATTTAAATCTTAATAATGTGTAAATTAAAAAACATTGGTGAGTTATTATTTTATTACAATTTCATGAGTTTCATGAACTTTCGTAGAATATGTAAATGCAATACTGTGGAAGATGTCAGGAACATTCAGAACAAATTTTTGATCTCTCGGAATAATTTTTCATTCCCTTATGCACTTCGTAATAGCCAATCAATTTTCAGTTGCTCAAGAATGGATATATGAAAGATGCTTTATGGACACTTCGAGATACCAAGTGTTTTCGTATTAAATTAAGAATTTGATTTATTTTTCAGACATCATTAAAGAGATTACATGATTTTGTGAATTTGTGTTTTTTTAATTATTTCTATAATCAATGCTTGTCAAATTGTATGGTTTGCAGTGATTTTATTTATTATCTTGAAAAGAAATAATTTTCAGTTGTTTTTTATTATTATTATTGATAGTAGTACTGCTGAAGCTACAGCGTTTCGCTGAATTTGATATTGCTCTAGGCAGACGATAAATCCCGAAAGCTCCAGACTCCCCTACTTTTAATCAATCAACATAATGTTAATCAGTTTTTGTCAACCTGAGTTACACGCGTTACCTGAATATCTGGGCTATCTGGACATCGTGCAATTCTTACCGTATCATAAAATAAATTGTAAATCGCCAACCACCTGGACGGTATATTCGAAAATACCGCCCAGCATCTACTTGATGAGGTAAGTGAGTATGTGTCGCCACCAACGTGTAGTCTGTAGTCTGACGTAGTTATTTTGCCAGCCGTAGGAGAGCAGCACTACTGCGCTAGTTTGTTGCCTTACAAGTTGTACTGCTGGCTACCATATAGACAGAATATGGTATACGAGAAAACATTCACTAATTGTGTTGAACCAGTTCTCTGTAAATTTTCTTGATAACATGGACAAAATAGAAATATTGTCGGAGAGTGTGATGAAAATAGAAAACGTAAGTTTTATTTTTTAATTAAGAATCATTTTCCAAGATAAAGTATTTTATCAAGGAGTACATGCGTACTCCTGTTTTAAGGTTCCCGTATTTCAGAACGTTATAATAATAAGAAAGAAATATTACTAGAATTGTATACATTTTTATATGAAGTTTTATTAGCTTTCACAATGAACATGTAATTGTAAGTAATTATTCCACAGTTTAATGGATAAGCAATTATTTCGTTCATACAATGTGTAGACACACTAATGTATCTTATTGAAAAAGTAATGAATGAGATTCAAGCAACTTGTGGGTTCAGTTACTTAAAATGTCTGCCTCTGTTTCAGGTAAAACAGGAACCTGATGATCACTCTGAAGAGGAAGAATACAATTTCACAGTGAGTAGATAGTCTATTGTCATTACAGTTTCTACTCGGTATGAAATGTTCAGGCTGAGGTTTTACTGTTTGACGTAGGGGATTTTGCGGATAACATGTGAATGAATAAAGGAGAGTTTTTGTGGATTTAATAAGAGGTACTTAATGATTTTAACAAGACTTAGTACTAAAAACAGGTGGCCTATGAAAACAGTATTTGTCAGAATTAGGAGGGTGTAAATTAACATTTACTTGAGTACTCTTCAAATTTTCTTGAATCCTCTCGTATAAGATGAAGTGTTTTTAATTTGGCATAGAATTGTATTGAAATCTCAAGTAATTCAGGTCTTTGAGCAGATTGTCCGGGAATATTTCATTATGAACTTTTCTTCTTATACGTGTTTAATATTAAAAGATCATTATGTAGTGGATTTTTTTGCTCTCACTAAAGTAACTTATTTTGAAATGACCACAAGTTCTTTTCTTATGACACCTTTTATGATTTATTGTGAAGCATTTGATTATTAATAGTTGCTAAATATTGAACTTCACTGAATCTTTTTCTTATCCTTTGCTTAAAATGCATACTAATCAATACTAATTCAATACAGTTTTTTTGCTCATAGACTTACTCATTTTTAAATCAGTGTCATTAACAAATTGTGTGGATGAACAAATTACTAAATCTTTTTCAATTACTAGTTAATATAATGGGAGAAAAAAAAATATGAAAAGTTCTTAAATTATACTTTTTAATAAGAGTAATAAAATTAATACTGTTAATAATAATAGTAATAATAATAATAACAAAAAGAATAATAATATGTTAAAGAGTTGTGTTACATTAAACTTTAAATATTAATATAAAATGATGTTTCAATTATAATGCTATTGATTTAATTATAATTAGCTGGACCCTTGAGGAAAAATAGCACCTTCAAAATCCTTGTTTTCGAAGTGGAAATGGCTTCATAGTGGCAGCAAGCTTCTGAATTGTGTGTCACAGTAATGTACAGTATTGTAGGCCACCCGACTGTGAGAGTGTCCATCCTAATATTATTAAGAGTTGAGACTGAATGGCACAATGAACCTGACCTTATAATTGTATTGTAAAAACGTCTTTCTTTCATTTTCCTTAAATTTTAAATAGATTTCATGTTTCTGCACTTTTCTGATCACCTATGCTATCAGTGAATTAGATTAATCAGCATTCTGCAATTCAGTATAAATAGCTCCCCTCTTCCCTGGGGTAACGATGTAAAGATGTGGGAATTTTCATAGACAGTGCTCGTAGGTGAACTATGCAAGTAGAAAAGATATGCCAAAAAATCCCCACTGGCATTCATTCTCTAAAACACACATGAAAACTACGTATTAACACGCACATAATCCTAATCAATTCTTTATCCTGCCTCATTGGATTTCTCTGATTTCTTACTCATTGACTTAAAAGTTAAGCAACTACGGAAGTTGCAAAATGAAAACGCAGGACCTGTTTCATGTTCAATGTGTGCAAGTACAATCGTGTATCTTCATACTACAAACACATAAAAACTGTGTATCACAAAAAGAATAATATTGCACTTAGTCGGTGAAGAAACAAAACTGTAACTGATTTCCTTGACTTCTCTATCTCGGCATCGTTGGCATACCTAACATTATGGGTACCAATTGTTATCATTGGAAGTGTAAATTAACACTTATTAGGAGTTGAATTACATTTACGACACTATCAATTGGAAACCACAGAGGTTGTTGGTATTAGGGATTTAAAAAGATAAATTCTCTCAGAATGTCAGGTAAGTGTTATTCTCTCTTCATCAACGATATCCTCTTGCTTCTCAATTTAATCTTGTAAAATTGCTTTTATTGGCACTTTGCTGTGCACACCTCAGCATAACAGTGGCTGACAGGTAGTCTTATACTGTCTCCATAATTCTAAACTGGAATCCACTACCTAAGTATCTTAAGCAAATGAACAACTTTAGTAGAATTTATGAATTAAAACAGTTTCTCTTCAAATTTCAGACATTCAGATTTATTTATACTTGTGTATAAGTGTGATTTAATTTATCTTCATTGTAGTTTGCATGATGTTTCGGCTACACCTTATAGCCATCTTTAGACATCTAGTTTAAAAAATGCACATTTTTTAAAAATGGATTATAATGTAGTTATAAATTATTATGGTCATATCATTTTTTTACTACATTTTAATATACATATAATTTGACAGAAACTTACCTTTTGTTTGTTTTTTAAATTGAGTTGAAATGCAATTATAACTATTCTAAACTATTTACAATATTATAAAAAACATATTAACACAGTAAGCATGTGTAATTCTGCTGTTTCTGTTCCAGTTAAACATCTATTTTGAAAACTGGCTACGGTTACAAGCCAAGTCTATGTTTCAACCATCAAGGAAGCGGGGGAGGAACAATGACGAAGAAAGAATTAATTTTGTTTGTTAATATGTAAAAGCAAGTTGTTGCAAATTACAGTGAAGGTATTGGACTCTATCATAGTATTTAAGGTTCCACTCAGTTTTATCTGTAAAATTTCAGTTACAATTCTCATGCTTCGCCCTCTTTACCTTTTTTTATTTTTTTTTCTTTGACAGTTGAAATACATACTTGGCTTGTAACTCTCTCCAGTTTTCAAAATATATAGTAAATTGGAAGGAGCAGCAGAATTATGCAATGTTTGTATGTTTTGTATAATATTGTAAATAAGTTCCCATTAGTAGTTTCTTTTCAGATATAGTAATCAGAAACTTGGAAAATTCTTTTCTGTCAAAAACCGACCATTTATTTTATAGATGCTACGTAGATGACACCTTCCTCATTATGAAGAAAGATAAGTTGGAAAAAACACTAGAAAATTTGAACAGCTTCAATCCAAATTTGTGGTTTACTATTGAAAAAGAAGAAAATAATGTTTTAAATTTTTTGGGTATTTCTGTCCTTATAAAAAGAAGATTATTACCGATTAGAACAGGAAACCTAATAGATTCATAATGTAAAAATTAGAAAATTATATGTGATACAATTGCAATAGAGGGTATTCAAATCAAGAAGTATGATGCTTTTATTAATCTTTTGTGTTGTTTTGTTACCAACAAAATCATTTTAATCATCTTCTAGCTTTGGCTTAATTTTACTTGTTGTATTTACAAATTGGAATAATGTGGTAAAATACCCCAATGTTTTTATTTAGAGATTATGTAGGGATGGTATTGGTCCTAAATTGTTGTCAGTTATGGAATAGTTGGGAAAACTGTAGTATGTATTATGTCTTTCCTCATTATTTCATCATATCTAGAGCCCCGAAGTTCAGATTTGTTTTTCGTGAAGTAGGCGGGCTAAAAGGCTTTTATTTCTACTAAAATTGGCAAAATAAAGGCTTTTATTGTAGCTAAAGTAGGGGTTCAAAAAGGCATGAAGACAACGAAAACTCACATTTAAAAGAACATATGGCAAAAATTAATAATTAAAATTATTAACATTTTTGCTCAAACTGAAAATGAACATCTAGTAGTAATGAGGAAAAAGGCAAAAACAAGACAAAATGCCAAAATTAGGCATCAAAAGCTAAAATCGGCAAAAAACAGCAAAATGAAAAACTACTAAAATAATCCCAGAAGTACAATTAAGTGATTGCTATTGTTAAGTAGTAAAATAGTAACAATAACAAAAAGGCATTTGACAAATTTCCAGGCTCTAGTCATATTCTATGTCATTATCATCTCATCTTTCCTCTTCTTGTCCACTTCCATTAGTTCTTTTTTCTTTCCCTTTTCCTTCTATATTTGACTCTCAATTCTGATGTGTTGTTTTTATTGTTCAGTCGTAAGTCGCCATCCCGATTGAGGCATTTTCTGAGTTTACTTATCTGCTTAAGGTGTATGCTTGGAGAGTTCCTAATATTACATCCCAGATGTAAATCTCTCTTTTTGTTCCTTGTTCACAGTTGAGGCACTTCTATAAATTATGAGAACTGACATTTCAGGTGAAATGAGGATTTTTGATTTTGTGTGATAAGTGGTAAGAACTAAATCCTCAAAAATATATTACAAAGTTCAAAAAGACCTCATATTATCGATTACTTATTAAGAAACAATTCCGGCCTCTCTTTTCTTTTTCATTTCTCCACACCTACTTTCACCTGTTCCTCATCATTTATCTACCTACTGCCACAAAACTCGTTTTTCCTTAGGGATGCAAAAACCTAGTTTTAAGGGCCAAGAAGTCATTGTTGTTGAGTTATGTGCAATTGTAATATGTGTTTCAGTAATATGTTTTGTATGTTGTAATCTGCAAACTTGTATTTTGTCATCTTAAATCATTTAGTCAGAGGATATTGTGTCAATGGTTTCTTACAACCTGTCTTGAGCCATCTTCTCTCCTTGGTTTATTTTATCTAGAGTTGAATCTTAGTAAATGTTTGAAGATGAAAAATGATGGGAGAATGTTTAGCATTGTGAAGCAGAACTGTGCTCATCAACCTAATTGAAACTAGTTTCTTCTTCTTTCTTTGTTACGAACCGAAGTACTTAATTTCCAGTTTGAGAAAGTGTATTCCAGAAATACTTTTTTAGGTTTCATGAGGCATAAAATCCATGGTCTTTTTCCTTTGAAATCTGACTTGTCCCCTATTGTTTCATCCAGAAATTCTTTTTCACGGTTAATGAAGTAAAGTAGTATGTATTATTTTGTATGATATAAGAATATGGAGGAATGTTAATGATTAATGAATATGGTGTGTATGTTTACTTTAATAATATTTTTAATTTTTAATTTATATTTAATTTTGATTCCAGTTATGCTTCCTTAGGTTTGTAGAATCTACGAATATTTAATTTTGATTTGTTATAATTTACACCATGTGAGGATTTGCTAAAGTTTACCCAACCCAAAAAAACTGCCAGTTGTTTTCTTTTTAACCTGTAACCCATTAGAAAAACAAAAAAAAAATAATATTTTGATGGTTTTTAAATTATTGTAATTAAAGTAAACCTTTTTAATTAATATTTTGATGTTAATTAAAAGTCACCTCAGACTCATGGAAATAAATGTTCAAAACAACACAAGTACAAAATAAAGTAAAGTGTCTATCAAATACAAGCATTATTTCCTAGTACTGACAACTCCAATTCATCTCAGTAAGAAGATAATCCTACAGTAAAATGCACAGTTGCTTTGCAATGTTTCTACATGTTTTGCATTTGTTTCTTTATTACCCAAACATATAACATTTAAGGAAAATTAAGTTACGGGTAATGAATTATATGAATTTTAAATCTTAACTCTGGAGAGTTGGGGAGCGTGCGGTGGATCCTTGGATTCACCATTTATGTTAACAACATTGAAAATCCTTCGATTTGACTTGTTGATTGATGAAAATAAGTATTTTGTAGGAACAAAGAAAAATAATCATTTTCCCCAATGAAACCAAAAGGAACACTAACTTAAAAATACCCACTGTGTTCTTAAGAAAACCTGATGTTTTCCAACCCTGCAGTTGATTCCAGTTATTGTGAACTCGGATATAATGAACCGTCAGTTACAGTGAACATAAGTCACTGGTCCTGTTTCACTTACATTACAAATAAGCATAAGAAAATTTGGCTATAGTGAACGTAAAAAATGTCTGGAAATTAATTGGATCTCGTATGTTATTAGGCATGTAGAAGGGCCTTCGGAGAGGGAGAGAGTGTTCCAACAGTGCAAGAGACATTGAAACGTGTCAAGACTACATTACGATATTTAGAGACAGAAGACAAGGTAGAATCAAATATGGCGAGAGCACAAACTCAGGAGAAGGATCTAGAGAAATGACTTATGAAAAATATACAAAGATAACAATTGAAAATAATTGATTTTTTTAAGGTCAAATGCAGATATTGAATTTTTCACTTGATGCTGTTTTTGTATTTTTGTGTATCTCTATATTAATAAAATCAATAATTGTGGAGAAATTCTAATTAATTTTGTCATCAGATATAGTGAACCAAACATGCTAGTCCCCAAAGGTTCACTATAACCAGAGTTGACTGTATTTTAATGTTGCACCACATATAAGGTCCAGTGTACTGTCTTGTTTGCAGGAATCAAATGTGCTGGGCCCTTTGAAGAGAGAATTGGAGGAAGATGATGAGGTGAGTTGTGTTTCCTGTTTCTCCTCGATTTTGTTTCTGTTATTTTGTTGTCTTCAGCATCATTTAAGTCAATATAATATGAATATTATATTTATAATAAAGTATGACAAGATTAATTAGTCCTTATACACAGTTTCAATTGTATAGTATTAGGTGGATCAGGTATGAATGAGACTTTTTGAAAAACATTTTATTGAATATTAGAAAATCAAAAAAACTATTCAGCCTTTTTCTACCCCCCTTCTACCGTTATTTATGCATTTTTGGTAGTTTCATAATTACGTTCTCAAAAACGTTTCGCTGACTTGTATATAGCCATTTGTGCACGAAGTCTTCTACCTCTTCGTTAGTGGAAGATTTCTCGCCAGCCAAGTTGTCGGTAAGTGGCAGGAAAGATGGTAGTCCCAAGGCGACAAGTCTGATTTAGGATGGTCCAACACTGTCCAGTGGAATTCCTTCAATATTGATTGGATGATAGCTGCAGTATGGGGCCTTGCATTGTCATGAAGGAAGAGAACACTGCGCATTCAATTCATGCATATTTTCGACCAATAGGCATCTTTAACGTTACTCAAGACCTCTCAATAGTAAGCTTCATTAACTGTTCGTATCTCGTGCAGGAAATCAACTTCTTTGGCATTCCAGAAGAGAGTGCTTAGGACTTTACGGGCAGACAAACGAGGCCTTCTTTTACCTGGTGCTGATTCATGTTTTGATAGCCATTCCATATTGGACCTCTTCGATCCAAAAGCCATAACGCCAAAAATCTTTGAGATGCTTATAGCCTTGCTGTCTTTTAATTTGCATTCAAACGTTTCCGTACCCACCTCGCACAGATTTTCCGATATTTTTAGTGGTTTATGATTTTTACACACCTCCAAAAGATAATGAAGTTGTTTCGCACAGATCACGAACAGTTATTCGTTGGCCATCACGAATAACGTCTTCCACTCCGAATGTTGTCCAGCGTGATGGCCGCCATTTAAACAACTTGTTCGATTTGTAGACTTGAGGCTTCGAAAGGATCTTACCACCAAAGCGCCCACGGAATCTCTGCAACATTTCTCATGGTTTCACACTTTCATTCGCCAGAAACCGAATAATAATGCGTTGCGCAACTGAAGTGTGTTCATACATTGCAATAAACAAAACAAAATGGACTCCAGAAACAAAAGTCGACGCTGATTGAGAAAAAACACTACTAACTGCGGACATTTGTCACGTAACTGACGCCAGAAAAATGTCACGTTGAATAGAAAAGTCTCGTTCATATTTGATCCACCCTCGTTTGTGTGTTTAGAATGGTTCTGGTCTGTTGAGTGCATGGACACTAAAACTATGCAATAAAATAAAAATGAATATGCGTTAGCTGTAACAGCAATATTAGCCAGGTTAATAAGAATCCATTCCATTTCTGAAGGAAATCTGTAGAATCCCAGCAATGAAGAGAAAATAGATTTTCGGTGTGTTTTAGAGTCCTGCACGAAGCGGTTTTGCTCGAGCACCGCGGCAGTTCGCAGACAATCCGCTAGACGTCACGCCAGTAGGACAGGGTTTCGCTCGGCGCGTCCCGCCGAGCGTACTTCGCTCGGCCTTGAAAGCCGAGCAGCCGATGCTTGGTTGGAGGGGAACGATCGATGCCGCCAGCTCGGTCAAGATGTCGAGTGTGGAGCGGGAAGACAAAAACGCTGTGAGAGTGAAACTGCAGAATTACGAATATAAATTAAGTGAAAAAGTGGGAATGAGAAGTGAAGTGTGGGATAAATTCCTATTGGTGACTACACAAGATGATGAGCAGGTGGGCTATGTTTCTTGCAAATATTGCTCCAATCTGTTGTCGTTTTCGTCCACAACTTCTCACCTAAAAGCTCATACGTGCAAGATGCGACCCGAAACAAGAAAATCAGATCCAGTGCCACCAAAATTAAAACATGCCGTTACGCAGAAATGTGTGAAAATGTGTGTCGGCGAGCTTCGCCCACTTAATATTGTTTCGGGAATTTGTTTTCGTAATCTTGCCCAGAACTTAATTGACATTGGTGCAGAATATGGACGTGTGAATGCTGATGAAATTATTCCTCGTGCTACCACCCTCTCGAGGAATATACAAGCACAAGCAGATGTCGTTAGAGCTAAAGTGTTGCCACAAATCCTTTTTGCAGCTGAAAATTCCGCATGTGCTTGTAGTGTAGACACGTGGACTGATCCGTACAAGGAGAGGCATTTTCTAACCATTACAGCCCACTTCATCGATGATGAGTGGGAGCTACAGAGTTGTGTTTTAACAACAACACAATTTCCTGACAAAAGCAAACGAGAAGAAAATGTTAAAGAAGAAATTGAAGAGAGGCTAGGAGAATTGGGAATATCTGCAGAGCTTATCCGGAAAATAACTTTTGTCTCGGGTCTCGGCCCGAACATTCGGAAAGCTCTCGAAAGCTACTCTTATTATCCATGTACAGCTCACTGCATTCATACTGTGCTTGAGCAAGTCTTCGATGACCACTACCTCAGTAACGAGTTGCTTACATGTCAACGTACTATCGATGCAGCCAAACAGATAGTACGGTACATGAAGACGGGAACTGTTGAGCATTTAGGAACTACTCTTAAACAGGGAACAGAAACACGATGGAACGGCTTGTACATGATGTTAAATTCTCTGTTTGTTGAGTATGACCGTGTAGTCGAAGTGCTGCAAAAAAACAATGCTGCAAAAAAACAGAAAGGTTACAATAATAGTTTGGTTGGGCATTTGCTACAGTTCCTAAAACCTTTTAAAGAGGCAACCGACGCTTTAGAAGAGAACTCGTACCCGACGATTCAATTAGTACTTCTTTGGTTTCACAAGCTTAAACTCCATTGCAGCGCAACCCAACAAGATATCGACGAAATAAAAGGTCTCAAAGAACGTGCAGTGCGGTTACTGGAAGAGAAAATGAAGATTCGAGAAGTTCACAAAATAGGCACTTTCTTGTGGCCCTCTTTCCGAAATCTTCGACTTGTCTC
This sequence comes from Teleogryllus occipitalis, assembly GCA_011170035.1. Classification (NCBI taxonomy): domain Eukaryota; kingdom Metazoa; phylum Arthropoda; class Insecta; order Orthoptera; family Gryllidae; genus Teleogryllus; species Teleogryllus occipitalis. Next base: position 71,168 of record BLKR01002050.1, read on the forward strand.
TTCGGAAGAGAGAGAACGAGCACTCGGCGCCGTGAGAGACATGTGCGCGGCCACAGAGGTTTGTGCGCCGAAGGAAGAAACAAGTCCATCGCCGCCCACGAAGAAAATGAAGTCTCTCTTCGCAGAATGGCAGAAAGACTGTGATGAACCCGGAGAAAGCGGAGAGATCGGCCTGTACATCAAAAGGGAACCGGTGGACGATGACGAACCTCTTCGCTGGTGGAAGAAAAACGAAAACGTGTACCCAAGGCTGGCAGAAATAACTAAAAAAATATTGTGTATTCCTGCTACAAACGCTGCTAGTGAAAGGAATTTTAACGCAGCTGTTAGTTTAATATCGGACGAGAGGTGCGATATTGATCCAGAACGAATTAATGACATTCTTCTAATACATAGTTTCGAGAAGAAAAATTCATAAATTATTTTGTAATGATGTAATTATATTTCTTTAGAGTGTATGTTATAATTGTGGTTGTAATAAACGGTATTGTGATCATGTGTGTTACGTAGATAATTTTATTTTGCTAGTGAAGGTATCGCACGTCACTTTTCACTTTCCTTCGTGAACCTAAAAACCACTAAATTTCCCTTCGAGGGCGAAAAGGAGTAGGGATACGCCATCAATGTCGGTGTTTTCCCGACATTGCTTTTTTCTAGAAACATGGATGTTGCCACAGCTTCTCTGGAGTCGGCGCGGCCGCGGCCCCTGCACAGGCTGTCCAGGTCTCTCAACCACTTTTCCAAACATCGACATTTTAACACATGTGAACGGTGTTTTTTCCCTTGCAGTCCTAGAGGTGTGGACTTTTTACTTTCTCGCCACTGAATAGAGAAAATGTTATGTAATTCTGCGCGGAAAAACTACGAATTTCCGGCAGAAAAACTGGGCCCTGATAACGAAAAAGTGGGTCAATCCATTTGATAAATTTAAGAAAGAAAAAAATCCTGCAACACGTGGCGTAGCCAGAATCCATGCTTCGTGAATTTTTGATACCCAAAAATCGAATGACAGCAAAATGTCTGATCGTCTGTGAACAACACTAGCTTCTAAACCGTTCAACCGATTTTCTCCAAAATTGCTATTCCTCAATACGAATAAGCGGTCATTGTTGCTTATAACCCATTGTTGTAACGCACTAATAAGGCGATAATGACGGCTGCCTTGGGTTCATGTTAATATAAACAAATGATTTTACTTGCGGCTAAAATTCGCATCGTGCATCGTTAGTTCATTTATGTAGAATGTAAACACTGAATTCAATGACAGCAGTTTTCGTTTAAGCATTTGAATTAATAAAATACATTTGTATTTTTCAAGCTTCGTTTGTTTAAGAATTTTTCCAGTGATAGTTGAAGTGTAAGATAGAAATTGTCATATTGTAATGTTACATAGCCCTTAACAATATCGCGAGAAAGTACGTGCTGTTGTAGCACGACTAGTTTGTAATGAAATTTGTTGTTCAAAAACGTGTACACGTGTGCGTGTACGGTCTTGTACAGCTTTCTGAATATACGAGCAGACGTCGCGAAATTTTGTATCAAATAAAGGCAATTTTAAATTTATTTTGGCGGCACTTACACTTGTAAGAAGATTGTAATAAAATATCAAATAAAATAATGATCTTTGAAACAATTATTTCCTCAAACTTATATTTTTCCACTCCGTGCTGTTATAGCACAAGTTTTTGTGCTAGTATGTGTATGGATAGATTTTTTGTATTTTCAATGTGTGTTACGAACTCTCCACTTTGTATTGTGATCAATGAATGACGAATATGCGAGAACGTGAATTTATGATCCACCTGCAGGAGCTAAAACTACCTATCAGATTGTTTAAGGTACAGTCGAAACTACTACCCAACTTGACATCGCACCTCTTATCATTTCTTACAATATCAACAAGCAAAGGTTCGTGTATCTGACAGAACCATCGTGATGGGCCGAGGATTAACACGTTTTGGAGATGGCGCAGGCTTTTGAATCGTCTGAGAGTTTGTGGCTTCGTTGTTGCCTTCTCTTTCCAGTTTTATTACTTCATTAGTAAAATCACCTAACAACTATCACACTTCATTTTGATACACGGTCACACAACTGTGCACAAAGACGTTCTAAATTGTTGTCCCGATACAATCCTCTGATCTGTCTACAAAAAACGAACCTCATCTCATCTCGTTTCTTGTCTCGTTGCGGATTTTCCCTTACAGGTTCGATATTGATGATGGTCTCAGTGCTCATGGCGGAGTTGTTACATTGGTTCACGGTTTGCTGCTGTATAAAGATGTTCTTCAGACAGACTTTGTGTGTGTGCAGGCAGGTGTACCTCCCGTTGTTCACTCGCTGTCTGTAACATTTACATCCCTCCAGGACTGAGTGTGTCAGCTGGTGAGCTATTGGGCTTGATAAACCAAGTGCCCTCTTCGTTCTTGACAGTCGGGGATGGAAATGTCCGCAGGCCTCTTTTAGGTTCTTCCCGCACTTGTCAGAGAAGCAACGTATTAGAATGGGTAATAGACACAGCGAACTTGGTTTTTCTGAATTCTGGTGAACCAACTAATTTCACCGTCGCCACGAACTCAAACGCGTGTATCGATCTACTTCTCCACTGCCCTCTTCCAAGTGGTTCATTCTAGACAACCTATATGGACGCGACCATTACCCCACTATCGTCCACACTGATGGACTTGCTCGTGGGTTGGCACGCCCTCCTCAATGGAGGGTCCAACGTGCTGACTGGCTAAAATGCCAAGCGAGTGTCAGTCTATCAGAGTGCGAGTTTGTCAGTGTAGAGGAAATGCCAGCACATTTTAACAGTGCTGTACAACAAGCTGCGGCTATGGCAATTCCCAAGTCGACCCGTAAATCCCGACACCCCTTCGTCCCGTGGTGGAATTTGGACTGCTTAAGAGCTGTAGGTGCTTTTAAGAAAGCTTTAGAGCGTCTAAAACACTATCCAACCGCTGATAAACTAATTGATTACAAGAGTTGCAGAGCAAAGGCGAGGAGAACCATTTTAGAAAGAAAAATTTCATGGAGAGCATACGTCTCCTCCCTGAATTTCCATGCGCCACTACATCTGGTATGAAGGAAGGTAGTACGCGAAGATGCTACCTGGCGGTCCTCTTGACAACTGACTGCGACGTGCCGTGCCGTGACATGTCATAAAGTTAATGTAGGATTACTTCTCAAGCGCACGAGTTAATGGAGGATTACTCCCCAGTGTAAAGCGGTGAACGCCCATAAGGGGCTTCGAGACGCGTTGCCCCAATTTGTAGACGCAACTAATTAAAAACATTAAAAACCTATTTATCAAAACCGCAATGCGTCTATTCTACGAGAAAATTCTCCCGATTATGACCTACGGAATTGAAACAATATGGGCGTACTTGAAAAAAAGGATCGGCAGATCATCGAAGCAATCAAGGCCACTTATCTGAAAAAAGCAGTATGTGTCTCAAAGTACACTCCTAAATGTATATACACGCCCTGACCAAAGAAACTTTCCTAATACAAGATATAAGGCTACTTTTCTCACTGCCACACCCCGAGGCGCACAGGGATGCTATGTCTGAGAGGATACATAAGAGGGGCCTAATGGAGCCTCCCTGTTGGATACCGCCTTGTAGTAGGGTCCAGACGAAGGTATCCCTCAACGACCTATCAAACCATTCAGGGGTATTCCCATTCCTTTGCCTTTCCTTCTCTTGGGGAAAGGGTGGGCAGGACTCTGTAGGGGTGTAGAGGAAGGTAACCCCGAAAACGAAATGCCCGAGTTGGGGGTTCGGGCGTAGGACCAGCACCCCTGCCCCTGTCAAAAAATGCTGGATTGCTAAATGTCCCAGAAAAATGTAGCTGGGATGTTCAGGAAATGACAGTGCGAACGGAAAGGGTTTATGAATATAGGAACATGGAACATACGGGGTCCTATCAAAAAAATGTAGAAGCCTTTGAGAAACTAAGAAAATGAGATGTGGAAATTGCTGTCTTGTCAGAAACGAAAAAATTAGTCACGTGATAGAGGAAGTTAAAGATTACATTTAGTGGGGTGAACAAAGAAATTAGAGTAAAAACAGGAGTCTCCATCGCCATATCAAAAAATATAAAAATACTATTAAGAGCTCGAAATGCGTCAATGATAATATTTTAACAATAGATTTCAAAATAAAGGGAATAGAGATGGTTTTTATTGGTATATATGCCCCAAATGACGATGCTCCTGTAACAGAGAAGATTGCATTTTTTAATCAATTGTCTTAGATGGAATCGCTAACAGAAAATATGTATTTTTACTTGGGGATATTAATGGTAAGAATAGGCAGGCAAGTCCAAAATCATGTGGTGGGAACGTGCGGCGAGGAAATTGTGAATGACGATGGTAAAAGGCTCGTAGAAGTGTGTATGTAATGTGGTTCAAAAGTCTGGAATGGGTTCTTTAAATATAAGAATATTCACAAATTTACATGTATTTGCGGAACAAGAAGAACAATAATAGATTACGTACTTGGAAAACATAACAACAAAGCCAAAGTGGAAGACATCAGAGTATAAAGGGGTGCCGAATGCAACTCAGATCACTATATACTGAGGTCAAAATTTTATCTTCCATTTGTGAATAAAACCCAACAAACTGATGTTCAAGACACACCTTTCAGCATATTAATCCTGAAATATAGACTTCATCTTCAAACAGATCCATCAATAAATTTCCTATATAAATTCAGACTCAGTGGATAGTTGTCAAATATAGATAGCGCAAGTACCCAATCTCTCTACGACGGAATAGTAAGAGCTATCCATGAAGCTGCGTATGTGGAGAAGTAGGAAGTGCTAAAGGGAAAATAAATTATATTTGGTGGAATAGTTCTTTAGAAAAGAGACTAAGAGAGAAAGAAAATGCTTATAGAAAATGGCCGAGTACTCTAGATGATGACAAAAAGATGTACAGTCAAATAAGTAGGGAAACAAAAAAGGAAATTATAAAAGTTAAGAATTGTGCTTGGGAAAAGAAATGTGAAGAAATTGACCAATGCATTGGCAGTTCCAAAGCAAGAGTCTTCGAAACTTATAAAAATCTAAGAAGAAATGAGAGACAGTGTTCAGACTTACAACTTATAAGCCTACTTCAATGGCAACAATATTATCAAGAGTAGATGAAAGAAGACCAAAAATAATTCATCAATGTTTACAATGTTATGGGAGATAGTGAGAATGCCATGGAAGACATTACAGTAAACGAGATTGGAAAGGCTCCGGGCCCTGGTGCAGTGCTTATGGAGCTGTTGGAAAACACTCCTAGTGTACTTCTCGAAATTCTCTGCCAACTGTACAATAGATGTATGAAGGGAGAGACCCTCCCAGAAGACTTAAGAAAAGGTTACATTTCTAACATACACAAAAATGGTGACAAAACAATGTGAGAATTATAGAGGCATAACTGTACTCTGTAGTATTGGTCGGCTGTATGGAAAAATACTAAAATTTGGACTTGAAATGGAGCTTATAGATGTGGAAGAACAGAGCGGCTTTAGAGCTGGACCCCAATGTACTGATATAGGACGATTTTCCTAAGGATGAGCCAAAGTGACAGTTCGCGAAAACAAGTGAACATCACATGTATTTCAGAGAAGTATCCCTCCGCCGCGACAGCTGTTCAGCCACGCCCCTTCGTAAAGTGCTAATGGCTCCTGCGAAAACATCCCTATGCTGAAGTCCAAGAGTTTCGCTGAGGTATATGCACGTACGCGAGTCCGGGAAATAATTAAATTTAATTATATATGCGGAAAATCTCTTAACATACTCTCACAACCAGTAAAAGAAAACTGTCACGAATGTAAATAGAAAGCTCTCAATCATAGCTCGCCGCACAACAGCATAGGAACCACGTGCATCGGTACGCATCTCGCATTCAAGTCTCGGTTTTAAAATAAACATAATATTTATCACACAAAAAGTAAATTCAATGTAATGTTAATAGAAAAAAGAATTTTTACAGTTTAGCACATAACACAGTATTTCCTAATTTCAATTATTTCTCAAAGCGCTCTATATTTTTGTCGGACGAGGACATCATAAAAGGAAGCGTCGAAGCCATTTACAAGTTAGCCAACTGCAAACGAACGAATGCCGGAAAGGAGTCTAATGGGCTCGAGGGCACAACGACCTCAGAACCTTCAGTTATGTTGCCAGCACTAGCTGTCACTTTGGCTCATCCTTAGGAAAATCGCTCTATAATATTTATAGAATCAGACTAGTGACCGACAAATGGCTTGCCCATAATTTAGAAACTCACCGGGTTTTTATAGATTTAAGAAAAAGCTTATGACACAGTTACGTTAAATAAACTCTGAATGGCATCGCAGAAACAAGATGTTAAGATGTAGTTATTGAAAGCTGTTAAAGACCTAAACAGCAGTAGTGTAAGTCAAATTAAAATTGGAAGAAACCTTTCTGAACCATTTTCTGTATATAAAGGTTTCCGGCAAGAGTGTTGCATAGCTCCTTCTCTGTTTAAATTATATTTAAATGATGCTTTAAAAAGTTGGAGGAGGAAAAAATGTTGCAATCTGGGTGTAAAAATGACGATTCCACGCTCTACTCTCTTCATTACGCAGACGACCAAGTCATCTTCGCTGAGGAGGAAGATGGTGTTCTGTATATGTAGCGAAAACTTAATGAAGTGTACTTAAATTGGGGTCTAGAAATAAATTTTAATAAAACAGAATATCTGATTGTGTGAGGAGAAGTCAAGATTCTGTATATACCCAACGGACCAGAATTGAAACCCTGCCAGAATGTAACCTATCTAGGTACTCAAATAGCAGCAAATGGAGGTAGTACACAAGATATTCAGAGTAGAATATCAAAAGGGAAAGTAGTCATAAGACAATTGCATCTTTTAATACGCAATCAAAACCTGAGCAAAAATGTCAAAAGAAGACTGTATAAGACTATCGTAGAGAGTATTGCTACATATGGATCTAAAGTTTGGTAAATATCGAAATTAAATAAGAAATATAATAAACTTACAGCAATGGAAATGGCGAAGAAGCTGTGGATTGACACTGCTGGACAAAGTAAGAAATGAAGAAATTAGAAGAAAAGCAGGAGTTAGCTTCAACATTATTGATACCATTGAAATTAAAAAGTCTCAAATGGTATAGTCACTTAAACAGAATGGGTGAAGAACGATGGCCTCTAAAGCTCTAGAATTGGAAACCAACATCGTACAGAAGACGAGGAAGACCCAGAAGTACATGGAAGGAAGAAGTGGAGAAGGCGATGGCTAGAAGAAGATCAACTGCAGAATCCTGCAGTGACAGACTCAAATGGAAAATGGGATGCGAGAGACGCCTAATGGCGTAAAATACTCGCACTACTACTACATAATATACGAAGAATTCTGCTCCTCGGATCCCATGATACTCAGAAGCTGGATGGAACCCGACCAAGAAATGCGTCATGTCTTCACTATTTATTTATTTATTTAGTCAAAAACTGTATGTGACGAATGGGGGAGAAAATCATCTGCGCACGCTTTCTTGAATTTTAGAATCCCTTCCTAACAATTTAACTTCTAATAGTTGAAAGATGAAAATAATAATAATAATAATAATAATAATAATAATAATAATAATAACAAATTTAAAAAAGCGAGAGATTAACATTTCAATAACTAGATATTTTCGTTGCCAAATTATAGAAAATTTATTTTTAACGGTAAAGGAACGAACAGATTTGATTTTTCTGTATTGTTAACAAAATAGAAACTGACCTTAAGCTCTACTACCACTACAAGCAAAAGGAAAGTTCAACAAAACGTGCGCATAGTGAAGCTACATTTACGTCCAGAAGCAAATCAAGGGGCCATTTCAGCATTTTTTCAATGGATCAGGGAAACTGGACAAAAACCCGATCGAGATGGGGGTCTTTCACCCGGAAGTACATTATTTGTTACAGGCATTTTGAGACTTTTTTTTAATTATACAATGCAAATGTAAACTAATTCATTACACTATACCTTGGTTTTGTTAAAGTAAACATTATTTTTCTTTTTGAAGATCAGTATAGTCTCTAATTGTATAGAAACAGTTTTGCAGCATAAAAGATTTTACTTTTAACTTCAATTTGTGTACCAATTTTAATTGTTTAATTTCATCTGGCAATGCGTTGTAAAGTAACGTACATGTATTGTATGTGGGTTTCTTGTAGTGAGCTGTTGATACTGACACTTGATGAACATGATTTCTACGTTGAGTGTTGTAACTATTCGTAAATATCAGTATTACATGAAAATAAGTTCCCACAGTTAAGTAAGTCAGTTTTGACAAATACTACAAACTCATACAAAAGGCAAGGCAATGGTAAGATTCCAAGCTCGATGAAAAGAGGATTGCACTGGCTCCCGTGGTTATCATTACCAACTGTGCAAGAGGGAATACTTCCATGAGGTCGATAGTGAATGCGTGAGCAAACTCTGTGGAAATGCGTGTCCAAGATACCATATCACATCCTGCCGAAAATTAGACAAAAATTTGACAGAAGTTAGTGAGAACAAGCGTGTGAAACGAGGCCAAATAAGTGCTAAATAACTTATATTCAACTAACTAATGCGCTATTGAGTGCCTTTTTGACATTATTATTATTATTATTATTATTATTATTATTATTATTATTATTATTATTATTATTATTATTATTATTATTATTATTATTATTATTATTATTCCCGCAAATATTGTGACGCAGACTGGTTTATGTTCATTGACTGAAGTCCGATATGATGCGCAGTATATACTCTTTGCCTTCCTGCGAAAACCCAAGTCCCTCGTTTGGAACTATTTTTCCATGTTGGAAATAATTAGGAAATAATTAGTAAATGTGTGTTTGTGAAGTTGGCGGAAATTGTGGCCTAAGAAACGTTGGATCACAAAAAGAAAACAGTTCCAAATTGTTTAGCCCCAGTGCTCTTTCATATTTTCTTTATAACATGGACGAAATAGAAATATTTTCGGAAAGTGTGGTTAAAGTAGAAAATGTAAGTGTATGCCAGTGAGTGAGTGTGTGTGTGTGTGTGTGTGTGTGTGTGTGTGTGTGTGTGTGTGTAGTTTTAGTGAGATCAAGTATCATTTTTTGAAGGTAAAGTATATTATCAAGGAGTAAAAGTATACTTCTGTATTATGGTTTCCAAATTTAAAATAGTTATAAAAATAACTGAAAGAATATTAGCCTTAAATACATTTTTCTAAAGTTTTACTATCCCTCACATTCAACTTGTAATTGTAAGAAATTATTCTATGGTTTTGTAGTTATGCATTTATCTTGTTCATACAAAGTGTAGTCTGGTGTAGACCTACTAACATACCATGTTGAAAAAGTGATGAATATAAGATTCAAGACTTGATATGGGTGCGATGGATGTGTACTAATCTGGATGTGATCTTCTTGTGTTTTAGGTTAAACAAGAACCTGATGATCATTGTGAAGAGGAAGAATACGATTTCACAGTGAGTCGATTGTTTTTCTTGTTACAGTTACTAAATATGAGAAGTGGAAGCTGAAATTAATTTTGTTTCCAGATATTGGGGAATTTGAGGATGACATGTGAATGAATAAAGGATAGTTTTTGTGTATTTAGTTTGAGCAAATACTTCACTTCTTTTACAGGTTTTTGTACTAAAAACAGGTGTCCAAGGTAAACAGTATTTATCCTAATTATGAGGACAACATTACCCCCTTAATTTATTATTATTATTATTATTATTATTATTATTATTATTATTATTATTATTATTATTATTTACTGAAGGAAGTGTGTCTAGGTCTGCTCTGGGATGTATTAATGGTTAAGGTGATTTCGTGGAACAAAGCCCTGGATTGGTGCAGTAGCTGGTCTTTGTTTCGCCTTATGTTCTGCACAGTCAAGGTTAATAAGTCTTTCCTTGTTAACACCCAAATAACGTAAAGCAAACCCATTTCATATATAAGAATACAGTACAAAAAAACCAAACAACAGATGGTAAGAAGTTCATAAGGATTTCCATGGGTTGCCTGCTCAAGTACAAATGTCAAATCATACGTCTATCAAACTCAAGATAAATCACTTGTTTAGAACTAATTAAACATCACTTCAAGCTAAGGTCTGTATTATTGCCACCTCTTTGTGAAGGACCCTAACTACTAGAATGCTCATTTCATAAAGAATTATTCTTGCAAGGTCAGCTTTAGGTGACCTGTCTACATTCGGTGCCATTACCTTAACTGATTCGAAAGTATTGAATAAAACATTTATGATTGAAACATTTTACCTCACCTATGGAGACACACTTATTTAGAGTTATCTCTAAGTCTATAATGAAAGTGGCAGAGGTTCTTTGTAAAAAACATCAATGAAATATTTGTGAGAATTGCAGTGGTTATAGTCTTTGGAACATATCTTTTAAATTATTTGCAAAAATAGATAGCTTGGCTGATAGTTATAACGGAAATTAATCTACAAAAGGGAGTGTTGGGGTATTGGAAATATCGCTTCCATCATTCCAATATCTGTGTTAGGATATCATAATGATTAAGGCCTGCAAGTTCATGAATAATTATATTTATAATTATTAGCTTTGTAATATGCTAAATATCAAATGTCCACCAGACGCAACGAAGCAAACAGAAATTCAGTGATTGTATATAGCATATTCGTGCATTTTGTGTTAATGCAACATATTTCAATTATATTTATGTTGTTATTCACGTTTAATTGCTTTTTTGTTTCTATTGTGGCATGTTTCTCATAAAGTTTTAATTAAAATGCATATTTGTCTCCTCAAACTGGAAAGTGTGTTTCACAAATAGGAATGGGAATGGTAATGCTATTCATGAGAAATCGTGGGAATCGTCTTTCGTTCGTTGAAGCAGTATTTGTCTGAACTTCTTTTAGATCTGATGGTGCTGGTATCTGGAAACTATTTGTCCAATTATGAATGATGTGATAATTTATCTTTGATATAGAATTTGTAGCATAGGAATTGATACTTCATCAATGACGCAGACAAAATCATTGTATTATACTTTAAAAATTGTCACTGGAATACCAAATAGACAAAAATGCAAAATTAATCGTTAAAATTAAAAGCATTGTAATAACTCATGTACACATAAAATTTCATTGAAGTGATTTCATTACTTCTAGTGTGTATTTTACAAATGTTAGAGCATATTTGCATGCATATTTCTCCTTTTAATACAGCATTTACATCCCAGCTGTGGTAATGACATATTTAGTTAAAAGAATTGTGAAAAAAAACAAACAAGAAATTAATATTAAATATCTCCTTAAAACTATTAAAAGTTTATATTTATTTATTAATTACACAGGGTATTTTGATTTTTCATGTTTTTTCTACACGTCTTGATATACTAGTTGGATGGACTATAGAGTATACCTGCCTGACTACTATGGCAGGTGCCTCTACCATTCCTGGAAGCAGAAAATGAGCAGAAAATACCCCTTTTGTGGTGAAAAAGCGTGCAGCCAGAAAGCCACTTACAAGAACTGTTGTAATTTTTGAACAGTAGAAAACAAACAGAAAGAACAACTGATACAGTAGTAGCACGTTATACAGCATGTACCACAGTTCTTTTGCATCTATTACTTGGGGTGTGTTCCATGAATGGCTTGGGACCTCATAATTTAAAAAATAAGTAGTTATTGATTTTTTAAATTTTGTTTCTTTTTCTTCTTCCTCTTTTTTTTGGTGTGTGTGGGGGGAGTAATGGACATATGCGTGTTACAGCTACATATTGTCAAGTTTTTTGTTTTGGATAATATTTGTAATTTGGAAAAATTTTCAGTATTTATAATATGCAATTTTATTTTCAGTATTTTAATAATGGTGTTCTTGTGTAATTTTTAAATTATAATATTCATTTGTGGCATTTTGAATATGGTTTTTAGTTTTGTATTGTGATGTTGTATTTTAATAGTTGTGCATTTTTATATTTGTTTATTATACCTAGTCCATGCTATAATTGTAAAGATTACACAGGCCTACAAAAAATGTTTCAAAAAAAAGCTTTTTAATTTTGATAGGTGACTTTTATATATTTTTTTGGTGCTGAATGCACATCTGAACTTTGTTAATTTCCATCACAATTTAGTCACAATTTGATTTAGTACGATAGGAAGAAATGATAAATGTGTAATAAAAATCAAAAATAAATTATTTTTAAAATATGAACAGAACTTCATTTAAACCTAGAAGATGGCATTAACTTCTTAACATTACATTCTACAAAGTCTATACGTGCCCATTGACATTTATTTTCTTTGCTTTTTTCTTTAAACCTCCTGATATAGCTTTACCTCCTATGCGCCGTTTGCTGACTGTCTTGGTGAAGTAACCAACAGTAATTTCCCATCATTTTGTTGTTCGAGCATGCCTGACAATGTTCTTCTATCACTTTTAGATCTTGTTGAAAACGCTCACCTTGTTCTTCACTTCCACCATCTAAATTGTCTGGAAAGAATAGTAAATGACTTTAAAAAGTGAACCGTGTGGCTCATTAAACATACTAATTTTTTGAAAGCATCCAACATATTGGCAACAATTGCTTTGTAGTCTGATTCTTTTTTGCTGTCTAAGAATTTATTTACAATGTGTTGAAATGCAATCCATGCTTCTTTGTCATTTACTGTCATATATAGTTCAAATTGAGGATCAAACATTTCTCTAATATCAGGCCCAACAAAAATACCCCCTTTTAATTTTGCTTCAGGCATTTGTGGAAACTTCTCACAAAGGGCTGGTCTATGGCCTATTGGCCAAATTGAAGATGGTACTGAATCACTTTTTTTTTCATGTGTTACAACAAGTAACACAAGTAGCAATCATCTGAATGATTCCTTGGTTCCCTTGGAAATGGCAAATCTAAAAGGTCTCCTTTTTTGACCATTTTCTACGGTCTTCTACACAAATATAACATTCCTTATGTGGCGCCCAAGATCTGTCCTGATCACTAAGTTTAATTCCAAAAGTCGAAAAATACACATTTCTAACAAAGTCTGTAATGTTTTGTTGGTGTTTTTTAATCACAAATTTGCTGCAAACATAACAAAAACTGTCCGGACTGTTTCTACAACCATTACTACCCTTGACTGAACACTAACTGCTAAACTAGTGTCTTATCTTGATAGCAACAAAGGAAACACGTGTGCTTCGAATAAAACAAAAAAATACTGCTTGTCAATTGCAACTCTAACTGATATCGCCATGCCTATCGATGGGCAGTAATGGAAAGGATCACAATGTAGATATATTTTATTAAAGCGTATTTATTTATTTAGTCAAAAACTGTATGTGACGTATGGGGGAGAAGATCATCTGCGCACGCTTTCTTGAGTTTCAGAATCCCTTCCCAACAATTTAACTATTAATAGGTGAAAGATTAATAATAATAGTAACAACAAATTTAAAAAAGCGAGAGATTAACATTTCAAAAACTAGATATTTTCGTTACCAAATTATAGAAAATTTATTTTTAACGGTAAAGAAAGGAACAGACTTGATTTTTCTGTATTGTTAACAAATAGAAACTCACCCTAAGCTCTACTACCACTACAAGCAAAGGAAAGTTCAACAAAACGTGCGCATAGTGAAGCTACATTTACGTTCCGAAGCAAATCAAGGGGCCATCTCAGAATTTGCTCAATGGATCAGGGAACTGGACAAAAACCTGATCAAGATGGGGGTCATTAACCCGGAAGTACATTATTTGTTACAGGCATATTGAGTCTTTTTTTAAAATTATACAATGCAAATGTAAACTAATTCATTATACTATATCTTGTTTTTGTTAAAGTAAACATTATGTTTCTTTTTGGCAATCAGTATAGTCTCTAATTTTATAGAAACAGTTTTGCAGCAGAAAAGATTTTACTTTTAATTTAAATTTGTGTACCAATTTTAATTGTTTAATTTCATCTGGCAATGCATTGTAAAGTAGCGTACATGTATTGAATGTGTATTTCTTGTAGTGAGCTGTTGATACTGACACTTGATGAACATGATTTCTACGTCGAGTATTGTAACTATAAATATCAGTATTACATGAAAATAGGTTCCCACCGTTAAGTAAGTCAGTTTTGACCAATACTACAGACTCATAAATAAATAGGCAAGGCAATGGTAAGATTCCAAGCTCAATGAAAAGAGGCTTGTACGGATCACGTGGATGGGATTTTTTCATTATTTGGATAATTTTGTTTTGCAATCTAAATGTCTTTGAACTAAAGGATGAGCTTCCCCAGAATATTATGCCATATCTCAGGCGGGAATGTACATTTGCAAACTACACGCAACGAGCTGCATGAAGGCTGACAGAATTAGAAAGAATTCTGAATGTATAACATAATGAGCTTAATTTAGTGTTTAATTCTGTTATATGTACATTCCATTTGAGGTTTGATTGAATTGAGAGACCTAGAAATTTTATTACCTTAACATCAGCTAATTGCATATTGTTAATTTTCAATGGAGCATACGATTGCCGATTTGAAATGCAAAATTGCATTGAGACCATTTTTCCTTCGTTAACAATTAATTTGTTATTACAAAACCAATTTGAAACTTCTGAAAAGGTACTATTTATTGTCTCTTTTTTGCAAAGAACATTCGTGTCATCGGCAAACAGAACTGTTCTTCTGTTTTTAATAGATGAGGGCATATCGTTTACGTACAACAGAAAGAGGATAGGACCTAAGATGGAACCCTGTGGGACCCCATGTTCAATTGGCAAAGAATTGGAGAGATAAGTAAATAATGTCCTTTTGTGCCAGTACAGTATTTCCACTCTTTGAGATTGATTTTTAAGGTACAAGGTTATCCAATGTAGGGCAATACCACGAATTCCATAAGAAGGTAATTTTGAGTGCAAGATGTTATGGTTAATAATGTCAAAAGCTTTTGAAAGATCTAAAAATATCCCAATGGGTTCTTCATTTTGATCCATTGATGAAGCAACATCTTTAAGGAAAGAAAAAATGACAGTTTCCATAGATTTTGATTTCCTGAAACTGTGTTGCGAGTCTGAAAACGCTTCGTTTTTCCTGAGAAAAGTTTCCATTCGTGTATAGAAAAGCCTCTCTAATATTTTTGAGAAAACTGACAAAAGAGAAATTGGCCGGTAATTTTGAATTTCATTTTTGTTCCCTTTTTTATAAAGTATACTACCATCTTTGTCATCCTAGTACTTTCCCATTCTAAGGTAGTTCATCCCCAATCCTGTTTATTCATCAAAACTTTCTGCATCTTCTGATTTGGGACAGTCATTGGTGTAGATTAAATCAGAAGCACATCAATTAAAACACACACGTTTTTTTGGATTCTTTTAAATGTTTGTGCTACATGTACTCAATTTTGCGAAACAGTTTTTCACATCTTCAAGAACATCTCTTTAAACACCCAAATACTCACCATATCAATATTTTCAACATAATTACTTTCATTTACCATATTAAATGGATTACCGTGTTACATGAAACTCGTAATGAACATCTTCGGTTGGATGACCTAGGCGATTGAGGTCTACAGTCAGTGGTGGTAAGGACCAAAATGTGGTACCAGAACTGTGAAGGCGTAAGGGCAGTGAGGGGGTTGGTAGTTGAAGAGGGGTGGGAGAGGACGAGAAAGGTGTAGATTAGGGGTTCTGCGACTCGTGTGGATATGGAGGGTTTAAAATGATATGATGTAATGAGACAAAAATGAATAAGGGCATTTGAAATCTTGTTGAATAAATTAGAGAAAAAGTAAAGGAAAAGATAAAATCAGTACAAAACCTTTGGTCATTTATCTTTTTAAATATATAGTTGTAGGATACATATTATCTTTTTTAATATATGGTCATAGGAATGTGAAAATATTACATAGTACAATAGAGTTAATTGTATTATTAATTTTGATGAAAACAGTTTTTGGAATATATGGTAAAGCTATAGATTTGTTGTCTTCTGAGTTTCTAGGGTCTAGTTGATCAGGTATGCTGTTATTCGTATCTCATGACATTGCTCATTAACTTTTCTGTTTATTATATATTTGTTAATGAATGTAGTCAGATAATTATTTTCAATTTGTATGTTTTGGACTATGGTTAGTATGTGTCTAGTTTTAATATATAACTTTGCTTGTGTTTGATTTTTCCTAATTTCATTGGTGATTTTTGGAGTATATGGTAAAGCTATAGATTTATTGTCTTCTGAGTTCCTAGGGTCTAGTTGATCAGGTATGCTGTTATTCCTATCTCATGACATTGCTCATTAACTTTTCTCTTTATTTTATATTTGTTAATGAATGTAGCCAGATAATTATATTCTCCACCTCTTTGACATTCTTGGTGAGGTTTTGTCTATTGGTTAATATGTATCTAGTTTTAATATTAAATTTTGCTTGTGTTTGATTTTTCCTAATTTCATTGGTGTTTTTTGGAATATATGTAAAAGCTGTAGAAATGTTGTCTTCTGAGTTCCTAGGGTCTAGTTGATCAGGTAAGCTGTTTTTCCTATTTCATGACATTGCTGTCCTATTTTCTTCATAACAGATATCATCATGAAGACTTTGTATAAATGTTACTTAATATTTCCAGAAAGTTGATAACTATAAAATTAGCAATACAAAACATGTTATTTCTTGAAAATTGTTTATTTTTGAATAACACCCTTGATGCAATGTTTTTACTCCCATAATCGTGCTGTATCAAAAATAAAAAAATAATTTACAATAGCTTAATTCTCTATTTTGATAGTTGTGAGTATAAAAATCATCAGTGGCTCACTTTGAATTTATTTTGTATAGTAAATGAATTGCCAAAGAAAGAATCACAGCTCTGATCTGATGCTGGTGAAGAATATGTTAAACTGATTATAACTTCAAAAGAAGAATAGGGAATGACACACAGCAGTGGAAATTTGCCAATGGAAATGGAAATGAAAATGGAAATATACTGCTGAGATAGGCTTTTCTCTCTTTTCATCATTCTTTTTCTCCTCTTCCTTTTTCCTTCTTTCTTCAAATTTAGTACATAGATAGTAAACTGAATACATAGTAGTAAACTGAAAATATGTCTGCAGTGAACCTGTAATTTCAGAGTTCAATTTGTTTGAGGGTGAGGATTACATTCATTTAATGATAATCATTTAATTTCCAATCGTGCCAATCATGGTTCCTTAGGTGTGTAGAATTGATGAATATGTGTTTTTCTCTTAATAATAGTTCCAATTTCATCTTTATTGATTAATATTCAATTTTGATTTGGTTTCCTGAGATCTAATTTACTTCACATGAGGATTGCCTAAATTTTAACCAACCCAAAAAACTTGCCAATTGTTTTGTTTTAACCTGCGTAAAGAAACCCCTAAAAAATTCAGTGTTTTAGTGATTTTTAAGTTATTGCATTTGAAATAAAATTTTAATTAATATTTTAATGTTAATTAAAAGTCACTTCAGATTTATTCATACTACTATGCAAAAAACAAGTACAAAATAGAGTAAGGTGACCATCAAATACAAACTTCCGTTGACAACTCAATAATTTCTTCTCAACAATTGGGATAAGCCTACAGTAAAATGCAAGATTGTTTTGCATGTGTTTCTTAAATACACAAACATAATAACATGAAAGAAAAAGTAGATTATTAGTAATGATAGTATGCATTTGAAATCTTGAAACTAGAGGGTTGAGGGAAATGGGGTGCATCCTTGGATATACCATATACGTTGGCAATACTGCATGTCTTTGTTTCATGTGTGGAAAGATGAAAATCCCTGTTTTATAGGAACAAAATTTAAAAAATCATTTTACCCAATGAAACCCACATAATCATAATTCAACTCAAAAATATCTACTGTGTCTGATGTTTTATGAAAAGCCCTGATATTTTCCAACCCTGCATCATTTTATTTCACTATAGATCCTGTCTGTATATCCGGTAAATAAGATGCAGGTTTTTTAACCGACACACATTTCAATCTTTTTATCCGCATTACTGATCTTTTGACATTCCGGCAATGATGAAGTCAATTTTTTGTTTGCAGGAATCAAATGCGCTGGGCCCTTTGAAGAGAGAATGGAAGGCGGAAGATGATGATGAAGTGAGTTGTGTTACCTGTTACTCAATAGATTTTTTTTATTGTTCTCTGTGTTATTTAGGTCAAAGGAATGTGAATATTACTTATAATAAGATGTAGCAGTATGTATTAGGCCCGATACAGAGTTTCGATCATATAGTATGTCTGTTTAGATTGGTTTTCCACTCTGAGAGCACAGGCTCTCAGCATAACATAAGCAATAATACATTTGACTCCGGTTATAGTGAACTTTGGGGACCAACATTTTTGGTTCACTATATCCGACGATGTCAAAAGGAAACATAATTTCTCCACAACGATTCATTTTATGAATGTAGAGATACAGCAAAACACATTGACAGCACGAAATCAAAATTTCATTAGTTTTATTTGTTCTTTAAAAATCAATTTCTTTTTGGTTGTTTGCTTCAAACCTTTTCATTAGTTATTTCTCTAGACCCTTCACCAGAATTCGTGCTCTCTCCGTAATTGACTGCACTGACCTCTGTGTCTGGGTATTGTAATACAGTCTTGACCATCCTTCAATGACTCTTGCACTGTTGGAACCGTCCCACTCTCAGAAAGCCTTTTTACTCAATGAATAAGTCTAAGAGATTCTTTCGGTAGTGCGATGGTGCAAGTGTCTAATGAAACTGATCGCCTTTCTGCGTGGCATGGTGGTTATCATCTGGCTGTGGCAGTCACATGGTTCCTGTTACCTAAGGAGAACTCAATGTGCCTTGTCCTGCGGAATGTCAAGTAACACAAAGATTGACACTTAAGCAAGCAATTGCGTGTCGTCGCTGCTAGTTGCAGCCCACATAGAACATGACCTTTGTTTATGAAACTGCATGGCATAAGGTAATCAGTAATTTGCCCCTTCCTGGTCCCCTACCTTCACCTCAGGGGACACGTATTATGGCCTTTGCTCGCCGACAATTTTTTGAAGCTGCGTAATGTTGGAATTTGTGACACTGAGGAAATTAATTTCTTGGTCGTTGTATTTTTAAAAGTTCACCATAACAGAGTTTTCTTATGCTTATTTATAATGTAAATGAAACAGGACCAGTAACTTAAGTTCACTATAACCGAGGGTTCACCACATCCGAGTTCACTCTAACCAGAGTTGACTGTTTTATAAAAAAAATTAATGTGAGTACTTGTAATAGCAATATTAATCAGATTAACCCAAGATTGGGTTAATATGAAACTATTCTATTTCTGAAGGAAACTGGTAGAAGCACGGCAATGAAGAGAAAATAGATTTTTGGTATGTTTTAATATACCAAAAATGACACAAAATTATTTTTAGCTTCTTTTATGAAAAATTGTATGTAGTGGCTTAAAAATAATCCTATAAGTGTTGAGAATAAATTTATAAATTATTATTAGTTTTGTAAATTAAAATAATACAGAAAATGGAAACGGAAATTGAAAAGTATTACTACATATACATTGAACATTCTGAGGTGTTTTTGTGAATGTTTTGGTGTAATAATGAAGAGAACTGCCTTAATATAAATCAAGTTGTGTTAAGGGTTTTGTGGAAGTAGTCTTTTATTGTTCAGAAAACAGTTATGGAATATTTTTCTTTTCGAAATGTATGTAAGTTTTTTAATTGTGTGTTAATACAAGGGAGTTTGCAAGTGTGGAGGCATGTTTTATAGATAGTAGTGAGGGAGATAGCTAATAACCATCACTTACATCTTTAAGTAACATCACTAACTAACTACTATTGAGTTTCAGTAATGAACGAAGAGTATGCAGTTACTTCACTCTGAGAGTTCATTCCTCTGTGTATTTCTGCTAATTATAAACAAAATCTTCTTTTCCTCCCTCGAGCATTAGACGGGATGGTCTGTTGTGATATGTTGATCGGTCCATGGATCTGAGTGATTATCCATAAGTTAAGTAAAGTCTTTACTGAATTTTTTATCCTTGTAGTAAAGTATGAGTTCTGTTAATTGTTGCAATGACCATATAGTACATAATTTGTTGGGCATCCTCTTTTCTCTTTTGGCCCCATTCCCCTTCATTTATTCATATTCTTAACTGTATTAGTAACATTTTGCTCATGATTCAGTTCGTGTTTGGACACGGTTGGGAGCAGACCTGTTTTTCTAGGGGCTCCGCGTACAGGTAGTGAGATTATGGGTTGCGAGCTGGAGGCCTACCGGGCCCGCATCGGCTGTTGGGCGCAGCGAGCGGCGTGTTCCCGTGTGGACACGACGCACTCATCTTGCGGTTCCACACACGACGCATTTAAGATTTTTAAAATTGCGGCATTATTAGTTATAGGAGGAGGGAATTCAAATCCAGGTTCGGTATCGACCAGGCGAGGTTTCTCTTCTAATGCAAACTGGCGGTGTGAGGACTGCAGAAACAGAGATGCAAATGTGCGAAGCGAGCTATCGCGGCTTCGAAATGAGTTCCTAAAAGTGACAGCCAAACTCGAGGAGACGCAAAGGGAGCTGCGTAACATGAAGATGGCGGCAGCAATGACTACGGTGCCTATACCAGCGGTGAGGCTTGGCAGGACTGTGTCGGCTTCAACTTCTGGAGTGGCAGTGGCGACGGCGGCGACGGCGGCGACGGAGAGGGCAACATCAACGGTGGACACATTATTTGGTGATTTGATAGTGCGTCATGTGGGGAAGGGACAAACTATGAAAGTGCACTGTTTTCCGGGAATACGAGTGGAGCAGATGACAAGGCAAATTGAAAATTGTGATGTGGTTAACCCTAAAACCGTTATATTACACGCGGGGTCGAACAACATCAAGAAATGTCGGTCATTTGATCACCTTTTGGGTGACATTTATTACCTGGTAGCCACTGCTAAGAAAAGATTTCCGAGTGCTCGGATTGTGTTGAGCGGAGTGCTCCACCGCCGGGATGTATGGCCTCGGAAAGTCAGACGGGTTAACAGCGACATGGAGTGGGTGGCACAGAGTCTAGGGTTAGTTTTCGTAGATCCAAACGGGTGGATTAATGAGACTGGACTCGGTCGTGACGGTATGCATCTGAACCGTCAAGGTGTCGCCGAGCTCAGTGGGTTCTTTAGTAGAGTTGCTGAGTTCTGCAGCGCAGCTGTGCGTAACCATTGACAAGATGGACGGCCAGCGGTGTTGCCCTTCTCTCTGGTGACAGTGGAGAGGGAGGGAGGTTTTTCCTCAAGAGTGGAAACCTTGGTGTCGGCGACGAGGGTGAAGGCGACGGAGTCAGCGATTAGAAAGTCCACGGGAGGAAGAGCTTTGCAGGGGGCACGTTGCAAAGTGAAGGGGAGCAGCCAAAGCGGGATTCGTTTTCCGAGAAAGGATTAGGGGTGAGTAAGGGAGCTCTTAAGCTGTTGCAGGTAAATTGCCGAAGTGTTGTTAATAAGGAAATTCAGCTTTGGAACTTAATTGAGGCGTGTGATGCGGACGTAGTGATCGGTACTGAGTCATGGCTAAATGAGGAAATATCAGATTCAGAAATCTGTCGGAACGACTATAAAATATTTCGGCGGGATAGGGGAACTAGAGGCGGGGGGGTCTTTATTTTAGTTAAATCATGTATAAACGCGAACTTGAAATGGAAAAGCATTGAGCATGAAATGATAGGAGTAGATATAAGAATCGACAACTTGCAGACAATAGATCTTATTGCATGTTATAGGCCACCAAATGGTAATTATTCCATTCTTGAGAATATTCTCGAACTGGCGGAAAATTTGAATAGAACCAATCCGATTATTATTGGCGGGGACTTAAATCTAAGTGACATTAATTGGCAGGGTGATCTATGCGATAGAAAAATACAGCTAATAATAAATAAACTAGTTTGGGATGCAGGAATGACGCAAGTTGTTGATAAACCAACGCGTCAACATTCTATTTTAGATATTTTTCTTATTAGACCGATGGACATATTATACTACTGCGATGTTATTCAGGGAATAAGCGATCACAAGGCCGTAATTCTTGAAATAAATGCTACTATTTGCAGGGGAAATGATAAAATCGGTAATAGAATATGGCAATATCGTAAAGCTGACATAAATGGACTGCAGCATTTTCTAAAACTGAAATATGTGGATTTCGAAAAGTTAGGAGGGGGATTGGAAAACATATGGCAGAAATTCAAAGAAATCATTGAGGAAGCTCGGCAATGTTTCGTTCCTTTCAAGTACATAAAAAAGAATTCAGATCCAGTGTATTATAACGCGGAAATTCGCAAATTGAAAAGAAAAATGAGAAAAGCGTATAATATTAGGCATCGCAGCGAGGCACATTTACGTAAATTCCAACAAATTATGAAAGAAGTAGAAAATAAAAAGAAATATGCGCAAGAATCGTATCTTAAGTTAATTTTAGATGATAACGAAAATGCTTGGGCAAAGTTTTTTAACTTTGTACGCCACCGGCGAGGTAAACAGGAGGACACACCTCCTATAAGATGGCAAAATGTAGATATCGTAGACGATGAAGAGAAAGCCAATGTATTCAATAATTATTTCTGTTCTGTATACAAACAAAAAGCTAACCAAATTATCATAGGGCACAATGACGTGGATCATATATTCAAAATTGATCAAACGGAAGTACGTTCACATTTGAAAAAATGAAAAACTGTAAGTCTTGCGGTCCGGATGGTATTACAACTGACATGTTAAAGATAGCAGGGGAAACAATAATACCATATTTGGTCAGACTTTTCAATATATCAATCAACAACGAAAGTGTACCGGATGATTGGAAATCTGCCTTAATAGTGCCAATTTTCAAAAATGGACCAAAATGTGAAGTGCAAAATTATAGGCCAGTTAGTCTTACGTCAGTAGTCTGTAAATTGTTTGAAAAATTATTATCTAATTCGATTAGAAATCATTTGGATCAATCAGAATGGTTATTTCATGGACAGCACGGCTTCAGAAATGGCTTTTCGTGTGAGAGTCAGATTATTTCCCTTACTCAAGACTTGTCGGAAGTAATTGATGTAGGGGGAAGAGTGGATGCAATAGTTATTGATTTTGCTAAAGCATTTGATGTCGTGCCGCATGACATATTGATATTGAAACTTATTGATGCTAAAATTGACAGGCGGGTAATAGCATGGATAAATGAATTTCTTCGCGATAGAAATCAAAAAGTCCGAATTGGACAGCACTTATCGGAAAAGGGTAACATTACTTCGGGGTTCCTCAGGGCAGTGTCATAGGCCCACTGCTGTTTCTTATCTTTGTAAATGATTTATCGCGAAATATAACGTCAAAAATTCGACTCTTCGCCGACGACTGTATATTATATAGGGAAATTGCAGATCAGCACGATATGATTCAACTACAGGACGATTTAAATAAAATTTACGATTGGGCAATAGCTAATAAAATGACTATAAATGGAAAGAAAAGTAAAGCGATCACATTTTGTAGGGCCAGAGCTTTTCATACAATACCTTATCAGCTAGGTAATGACGTAGTTCCGAGAGTCTCGAGCTGTAAATACCTTGGCATTCTCCTGGATTGTAAATTGGGATGGGAGAAACAAACGAACTATGTAGTGGGTAAAGCTTGGAGGTCTTTGCATTTTGTCATGAGAAATCTTAAAAAATGTAATACGAAAGCAAAGGAAATCGCGTATACCTCGCTTGTTAGGCCGGTAATGGAATACGGAGCTAGTTGTTGGGATCCGTACAGAATAGGACTTAAAAAGAGCTTAGAGAGGATACAAAACAGAGCGGCAAAATATACATTTCGGAAGAACACACCTGCGCATTGGGAATCATTAGAACGCCGGAGGAAGAGGGCACGAGTTTTGCGCGCTGTATAAATCTTACGTTGGTTGCTCCGCATGGCAGGAAATTCGGGGAAGGCTAGATAAACCAAATTATTTAATAAATTTGATCACAAATATAAAATTAGAACAAGAATACAAAGAACGGACGAAGGTAAATTCTCCTTTGTAAACAGAAGTATAGTAGATTGGAACGATTTGCCTGGGGCAGTTTTTGAGCCCTTACCTTGCTCAGCGCGAGGTTTTAGAAAAAAATTTAGGAAATTAGTCAATAGGGTGAAAATTTATAGTGAAGTGAAGTGAAAGGTGCGATTATGCGTAGTCTACAGTAAAAAGTATTGAACAATTAATATTTAGATAAAGTTATATGCAGTGCAGTGCAGTGAAGTGAAGTGATTTCATTTGAAGTGATGTGAGGGTTCCTTCGTCTATGTATACATGCGTATATGTTTGTATGTATGTATATTTGTGTAATATGTAAGTTTATTCATTTATATGTTAGTGTATATGCATTTTAATGTTTAGTATAGGAATGTAAATGCCATCTGCATATATAGGAAATGACAAAGTCAATTTGTTTATATTAATTTTTTTATATTATTTTATTTGTAATTGTAATTTGGCATTCTGCCACCGAGCATCATCTGCCCAATTGTAAAATAAATTTCTATCTATCTATCTAAGATTTGAGCCTGCAACCTAGAGAATCTAAGAAACTGTTGCATGTGACATGTATACATTTGTTGTAAAGTTATTTTACTAGTTCCATGTTGATATCGTGACTGTCTTTTCTATTATTAGGTCTAAAATCATCCCTCCCTTGGGGGTGCCAATAGAAAAGGAAGGGCAGCAGATCTATGTTCCATCCCAATAAATACACACAATCCATTTCTCTAGGCAACTGTCAATATGCATACAATTAGTGTTTCCCAGGTGTGTGGGACCACACACCACGGAGTGAGATCAGATACAAGAAATTCGCAGATTTATACATGTGGGGGGCAAACTAGTGTAAAAAAATGTTTAGTCTTTTTATAGCTCTTTCAGGTCTGTTTTATATAGGCCTAAACAGTACAGATGATTTCCACCAAAAATGGATATTCCCCGATCTGAAAAAACTCCAGGCTTGCGAATTTGAAACAAATTCTTCTTCGATTTCGGAGGGATACTTTACGAGAAGCCTCAACAACAGTTTCAATATTTTTTCAAAAATGACTCCAACTTTCTTGATTACTCTTTTCTCTCGGATAGTATAAAGGACGCTTAAAGGAAGGGTGCAGGTTTGGTTTTCGTGGAAATCCCAGATTTTTGGAAATTTTCAAAAATTCGGAACAATTTTGACGAGTTTCCACCACTACAACATTTTAAATTATTTGTAATAAAATCTGTGTTTCAAAGACACATGTTGATGTAAGGTCTTGTAGAATTTTTCAAAAATACAGGTTTCGCCTAATTTTGCGTGGCAGGCAATTTTTAATTTCTTTCGGGGAGAATTGTACCTACAAAGAGATTACAATAACATATGAAGGAAAGTATTGATGTTTGAAGCAATTACTTTCTCGGAAACGGCTCCACTTCTTTCACAACGTGCTGCTGTAGCACTACAATTTTATGTGTACCTTCATGTGTGTTCGGATGGATTCTTTATTTTTTGAATGTAACTTCATTATCTGTGCACGTCTTCTAGATTTGAGTGGGAAAGGATCACAGAATTTTGAAAGCGTGCGCAGAATTCCCTTTTCTCTATAACACGAGGCAGTTTTTAACTGTTTTTGGCTTAAAATAAATAATATTCATTGAGTTTTCGCACAATAAATGTAACTTGTATTGTGATCAAAGGAAGACTAGTGATAGTGCGAATTTTGATCCACTTGCAGGAGCTCAAACCGCCGATGAGAGTGTATCTGTATCCTGAGGAGGTTCGCAGTGGTGAGGTGAACCAGGAAGACAAGGTAAGAACAACACGCTCTAGCCTCAATTTCATTTTGAATGCTTTAACACTAATTTGTGTATTCTGAAAGTCGTTGCTACAATAAGAGATTGGTTAGCGTCAGTGACGGAGCCAGAATTTAGTACCTTCAATGGAAAACTGTACAAATTTCGCAATGATTGATTTTGTGAATCTTTTTCCCGTACAGGACCCGCTGGCCTTGGACTTTGGAATTGTTGTTGGTAAAAGTGAAGACTTTGCCGGTGAGTAATCATTGTCACCCACAAGTCTGTGATTCCTAATTGTCCCCTGCATAAACGGTTCATAGTAACTATCCTTGCCACGGCTTTCGATGTCAGTTTAAAGCAACACTTCAATAAAAATACTTTTAACTTTCTCGCCTATACCTCGGAAAAAGAGAAACCTGTACTCGTTCTCTGGAAAACGGCAAATTTTCGACAAACTAGTGCCCGGCCCTAGTAACGAAAAAGTCGATAAACCTTTTTACTTGCTCGTAGCTGCTAATGCAGTTGAGAGAAAGTTATGTAATGCTGCGGCAAAGACTTCGAATTTTCGGCAGAAAAATTATTGCCGGGCCCTGAGAACGAAAAAGAGAATAAATCAAGTTTCTAAATTTAGGAAAAACTTCTTTCCCACGCGGTGTAGTCCGAATCCATATTTTCTGGATCCTTGATACTGAAAAATCGTCTGATGACAAATCGTCTGTCCACTTAGAAACATCAAAAGATCCTAAACCATTTGTAGGATTTTTTCTGAAATGGATATTCTCCGGTCGATCTGGCTCGTGGCGAAGCTTTGCGATTTGAAAAACATTCTTTAAATTTTGATGGTATTTCATTAAACCCTTTTGACATTTTCAACATTTTCTCGAATACCAGGAAGAGTAGAGTGAATTCCACTCATAAAGATATCTCGATTTTCTCTATTAACTGTCTTATTTCTCGGAAAAAGTAGTGATTTTCGCTTATAAAGGTGGATTTTCATTGTTAATTTTGAATTTTCCAAACTTGCTAAAGAATACATTTTTTCGGCATCTTCGTACAAAAATAAAATAGAAGATATAGGTTTTTCCTTCAAATAAAATTTGTTCTCCTTAATTAGTTTTTGCATTAAGATCAGGTACATTTTTTGAAAATTTTACTTTTTACGCAATTTTGCTTGAAATATGTGCAATATTAGAAAAAAATATAAAAAACAGCTCGAAATTCTTTCTTTAAACTTTTGGTAGGGATAGTGCTACATGTTCTGCATAAACTGTCATACATGCAATTTTGATCTATTCTTTGTTTTTTTCGAAAATTACAAAAATGATTTTTCCGACTTAACTGTCACGTCGTTAATATTTATATTAGCGGAGAATTCACATTATTGCTTTTATTAGTAAATGTTCTTCAAATGATGTCTTATACAGTATCTCGGAAACTCAAAAGATCTTTGTGAAAACGAGCTCAAAATTTCGCATTTTCAGATACGCTTTAATGCCATTTTCTGAAAAAAACTGCTCCAATTTTCTTCGTCAAACGTTTAGTACGGATTGGGCCAAATGAGCAGTGTATGTGATATAAAAGTCATTTTGCTGAAAGACACTGATTGCGAGCGATCTTTCCTTTCCCTTGTTCTATCCTCGTACTTTACACGCACGTACACATACTTGCAGTACACTGCAATACATGTCGGGAGGCTTTGAGTGCTGCTTCTGGGTGAGGCGGTGCCCCATTGCTGGAATTTCTGATTGGGGAAACCCACAATAATAATTATACCCATGCCTTTTTACACAATGGCCTGTACTTGGTCACCACTTCTGATTTGATGAAGAAGACTAGTTTTGTGAATAAATGTGTACTGTTCTTAAGCATAATACTCTGAGGGCCATATTCATAGTTGTCACTTATAGGATAAGAAAATACTTAAGCTATAAGAAGTTACTTTTGATAAGGAAATACTTATACCCATTTGGTATTCATAGACGATACTTATAATAAGTACGATGCTAACAATGCCTCGTGTGGCAACAGCGTATTGGCTTTTTCACAGCCACTTGAATCTTGCAAGAAGCGCTCCATCAAACTGGCCGTTAACTATCATATGCTTGCGTCCGTGAGGTAACCTAACCTACACAGTTTCTTAAATAGTGCCAGTATTTTAAACAAAGGCTTAAAAGGTGGTGATGTATGTAAATATCTATTAGTTAGAGGTGGTTTTAACCACCAATGTTACCGAAAAGTGTACAAAAAAAGGCTTAGTAAAACAATATTTTTTCTTAAATTCTTGATCGCTGTGCATTTTCAACGGGTTTGGCATGTGACGTAAATATCACTTGTTGCCACAAAGAAAGATGCTACTGTAAAAATCCCTATAATCTTTGAAATAGTCGTCCATTCCCATTTCTTTCAAATTACGACAATTTTCAACGCATCAAGAGAGGGATCACTTATAGCTATACGTGAAGGCTGGACCTTCGTTATAGCTATAAGTATTTTCTTATGTGGATGGATAAGTTGCTACTATGAATTGGGAAACGTTATAAGGAACTCCTTAAGGTTTTCCTTATTATAAGTCAAGACTATGAATACGGCCCAATCCCCTAAAAATGTACATGTATTATTCTCTTTCACAAGATAAGAGCATAGTTCGTAAGGTTCTTAATGTTTCACAGTCTATTGTAGCACATGGTGATAAATCTCTTAATTCAACATCGTTACATACTGGTATTTGTTTCATAATAAAGTACAAGACATGCGTGGAGGAAATCCTAGTCCTCTGAAAACTGTTACACGAATTCCGTTTTCATATTCAAGAGAACTTTCAGAACCTTAATAAAACTGCTGTTTTGGCCCTACCAACAAATAAATATTTTCCATTTTACAGCAATTGGTTCATTTCGCGAACACTCAAATGTTTGCTATTCATATTTAACAATTAACATATAAGCCATGCCAGAGAGCTCATTCTCGAATATGACAGTTTTCTTGCTAACAGAGTACGTCTTTTCACAGGAGGAGACTGCGACACTGTGTGTCACCTCTTGGACTCGGAGACTCGAATTCGTAATGGAGTCTGCAGCGGTGGAAACTACCCAGCGCTCGAAGAAACAGGAGCAAAAGGAAGCGAGCGAGTTTTGCGCACGGGGCACTCAGCAGAGCAGTCGCAGTTGACAGAGCTGGAAACCCCGAAGCAAGTGCACCAACACTCCGTCTGTGTTAGATTGTCAGAAAGTGGAAATGAAATAGGGATCAAGCAGAATGACGGAGGTGGTAATGAACATGAATATTTCAAGAGAAGGCACATGCGAGAAGAAAACGCTGATCACTCTCATCAGTGTTCTCATTGCCAAAAATACTTCACCAGTAGAAGTAAATTAGTTGCACACCTGCGGACCCACAGCGCTAAATGCCCTTATAAATGCTCCATCTGCCAAAAGGGGTTCAAATACAGTAGTAATTTAGTTAAACACATGCGTATCCACAGCGGAGAACGGCCTTTTGTATGTAGCGTCTGCGAAAAAGGTTTTAAAACGAGCGGTGAGTTAATTATACACTCAAAGATCCACAGCGGTGAACGCAGTCACGAATGCTCCGTCTGCCAAAAGAGGTTCATCCAGAGCAGTAGCTTAACAAAGCACATGCGGATCCACAGCGGTGAACGTCCTCATAAATGTTCCGTCTGCCAAATGAGTTTCAAACAGACCAGTCATTTAGTTGGACATATGCGGATACACAGCAGTGAACGCCCTCATGAATGTTCCGTTTGTCAAAAGATGTTTAAAGCCTCCAGACATTTATTACAGCACATGCGGGTCCATAGCGATGAACGTCCTTTCGAATGTTCCGTCTGCCAAAAGAGTTTCAAAGAGAAGAGCTATTTAGTAGGGCACATGCGGGTGCACAGTGGTGAACGCCCTTATAAATGTTCCACCTGCCAAAAGAGCTTCAGACAGAGCGGTACTTTAGTTATACACATGCGGATCCACAGCGGTGAACGCCCTTATAAATGTTCCGTCTGCGAAAAGAGATTCACAAAGAGCATTAATTTAGTTACCCACATGCGCATTCACAATGTTGACCGCCCTCATTGATGTACAATCTGCCAAACGAGTTTTTCTTGCAGCATTGTACGCACACCTACAATACGGAACAGCGATATCAATATCCCAAGTATCAGGAAAAGTATAAAGGGAGAAATGGTTTAGTTCCGCAGATAATGATGCACGGAGATGATAATTTTTATTGTACTGTTTTACTTTACGCCTAAGTACGTAGAAGTTTCGCTGGTATCCTTTCGTTGACTTAAGTTGAGGCTGAGAGGAATCGAAGGCTGCGGCAGGTGTCAGTTGATTTCGAAAACGTGAATATCATCGTGGCAGTTACAGTGAACTGCATGGCTTTGCAACTCGTGTCTTACAGGCTTTAGAACTGACTACTCCCAACGTTCCGACTTTATCCATAAGCTTTCGTTCGTTGCCATGATGCTGCTGATATTGTAGCCCTGGACGCTGGCAAAATTTGAAATCTTCGACCAGGCAAGAATGAGAAATTCACGCTGTTGCTTTCAAGCCTGGAGATAAGGAATTACCCACTTCCCCGTATAAATAATTATACGTTGTCATAATTAATAAATTACACCAGGCGCGGATCCACGAGGAGGGAAATGAAGGAATTTCCCCCTGCCCCAAATATCAAATTTCACTCCTTTGGTTCAATTCCTTGGTAAACCACTCGTGCAGATTTGTGAGACACAGTGAGTAGAAAGACATGATGCAGCCCTCCAATGCACTGTAGGTTTACCTGAGATTATTGATGCTCTCACAAAAATTAGTGTGTGGAAGATCAACGAAACGATTGGGAGGGCATTATTATTTGTGCTTTATCTCCTTGCGAATATGCCTTTTCTACCTTAAAGACGTCTTCCCGCTTCCTCTCAAGAAGACCTATTGCAAACGGAAACAATTGCCTGGGAAAAATGCGACAGTTGTGCCCTGATCATTTATTGCTACTTTGGGGAATCGTAGACTAGCACTTTAACATTTCAAAGAATTATTTAAGAACGCTAAGAAAACTGCAGATGAATTTAATGTTGATATTAAAAAGTCCCCAACTTGTGATCAACAAACAAATTGGACAGATCCAGGAGTAAAAGACCCAGAGTTTTACAGATTTTCAGCAAACATTCCCCTGTTAGAAAATTTTAAGAGGATGTTATAAATGATTTAAAAGTTACTGAGGATTAAATGCTATAGAGGATTTAAAAACGCTACTCGCAAGATGTACTAGATGCCGGCAAATTAAATTTTCTCCTTCCTGGGAACGTGATTAGCTTGAATTTGCAGAACTTGGTGAACTTCAACTCTCAACCAAACATGTGTTAATTTACTGGAAGGGAGCCAAGACATACAAATTTTAAAACTTCAAGGAGAAATTGCACATTGGCGAAGTATTTGGAATTTGCAAAATTGCTCACGAGTCTGTAATCTTCCGGATGTGCTCTCGAATCTCTTGGAAGCTGTGATAAAAACTATTCATTATTTCATTCATATTCTCAGTACATTCCCTGTCACAAATTCTAGTGGAGTACGTTCCTTCTAACCATTTCGTTACATAAAATCTTGGCTTTGCGCTACAGTACTTGAAAAAAAGTTAGCCGGGTCAGCATTATTACATATCCGCCACGATATGGGAATACATCGAGAAGTGGTGAACTGATTTTTGAAAATTAGATACCATAGAATGTACTGTAAAATTCTAAAATACTGACGATGTAATTATTGCTGTTATGAGATTAAATAATTCGTAAATCGTTATCGCGATTATATTTAAATACTATATTTCACATTTGTATTATAGAATAAAAAATACATTACCCTAATCCTTCGTCGTTTCGCTACCCCTGAATTCAATAATTTTCATACCAAAAGATTATCATGCCACATCTTCTGGCAGGGCCAAGAAGACGCAAAAGTTTACTCTTTTGACTCTCTACACTCTCAAAGCCGACCTTCTGAAAGCCTTCACACACGTAAACAATAATTTAGATCAACATATCCGAAGGTTGGAAGAGGTCGTTCTCTACACAGACGGTTGGGTACAAGTCGGCAACACTGCGAATAATACCAACCGTACACCCGTGACTGTTGAAAAGACACAGGCACCGCATCCAGTCACAACTCAAAACAAATTTAATGTTTTAGATTATGAAACAGATTTTCCTCGCCTTCCTGATCCTCACCACCCTTCTCTACCATCGACAAATTCATGCACAAACCAACGCAAACAGGATAGGAAGCGCGTCAAAACCAAAACACGTAAAGCTGCGCATCCTAGCTCACTTGAAAACAAAGACATTCCTACTGAGCCTAAAAAACCGGTACTTATTTTAGCTGACAGTCATGGCCGCCATCTGTCCTCCATTCTCAGTAGGAAGTTACCCTCCAATTTCTCAGTCTCATCTATTTTTAAACCTAACGGGAGGTTTGCAGATGTGACTGCAGAGTTGGACACCCACACGAAGACACTGACCAATCAGGACACAGTCATTATCATAGAAGGGCAGAATGACATTAACTTGGGCGGTAACTTTACACCTGAACATGTTAAAAAATTACAATGTGCCGCCCAAAATACTAACATTGTAGTCTCAACTCTACCCTTCTGGTACAACAGACCAACACTATACAGCGAGATTAAGCACGCAAACCTACAATTAAAACTGCAGCTGAGAGAAACAAATGTCACACTTTTTGAAATTAATTTCCTCTCAACAAAACACATCACCCGGCATGGTCTTCACATGAACTTTGCTGGAAAACATGCAGTCGGTAACAAGCTTGCACAATACATCATCTACTCCAGTCCTACGCAGTCTCCTGTCAAAAATCCATCCCTTTCACCTTCCTTACGTTCTCCACCCGCCACCCTTGTTTCGAGCCCTGTTGCCTCTTCCTCTGAACCTACTCCCGTTTCTCCCATTCCCACTACCAATTCATCTACACCTGACGCCCCATCTTCCTCACAACCTGTCACTGCCGGGACACACTACAACCTTCGACCACGCACTCGAGGTAAAAAAGGAGTAAATATATAGCAACTACAGTCAGATGCAGCAGAAAAACATTTGTGTAGGTACTTGCAAAAAATAAACATTCTTCACCATAATGTTCAATCCCTTTCAAATAAAACTGAGTTTATTGAGGCAGCTCTACAGAGCGATCTAAATCAAATGGACGTTCTTTGCTTTACAGAACATTGGTTATCTCCTAATGAACTTAGCATTTTCCAAATTCCAAACTTTTACCTTGCAGGCTTTTATTGTAGAGAGAGAGAGAGAGAGAATCGCATAAAAGTCCTACGTATAGGGGTTCATGTATTTACGTTAGAAATAATATTGATTCTATCCCCTTGGTGGAATTTAATGTGTATTCCATTGAAAATATTTTCGAAATTTCTGTTGTACATCTTACTTCACTAAAAGTGATAATACTTTGCATCTACAGATCTCCAACAAAGAGAACTGCAGATTATATTTTGTTCTTAGAAAACTTGGTGATAACACTTAACAAAGTCAGCAATCGCTCTTTTGAATCCATTGTTGTACGCGGAGATTTTAACATTGATTTTCTGGTCGAAACTTGCGAGAAAGAAAAAGTTTCTCAATTTAATTAATTCCCTCAATTTAGACATTACAATTAATGTACCTACACGGATCACACAAAATTCGATGAAGGCAATTGATCAAATTATAATTAACAAAACTACTACTCGATATGAAGTTGAAACAAAAGATTTAGGATACAGTGTCCACGATGCACAAATTCTTACCATTATAAGAAATGCGATCACTGACACAATAAATAACAGGCACAGAAAATGAAGTTACATATATGTCCAGAAGCAAAACAAAGGGGTATCTCAGCATTTGCTCAATGGATCAGGGAAACTGGACGAAAAACCTGATCGAGATGGGGGTCGTTGACCTGGAGGCTGCAATACAATACTTGTTACAGGTTGTTTATACACATATATACAGTTCAAATGGTAAATAATGCACTGTGTATCATTGTTAAAATTAATGTTACTTTTCTTGTGATGCTCAGTATAGTCTCTAATTGTATAGAAACAGTTATGCAGCAGAAACCATTTCACTTGGGATTTAAACTTTTCTATCGAATTTAATCGTTTAATGTCATGTGGCAAAGGGTTGTAAAATAATGTACATGTATTGTATGTGAATTTTTTGTAATGAGCTGTTGATACTGTCACCTGATGAATATGATTTTTTGTCACCTGAAGAAATTTTTTCCGTTGAAAGTTGAAAGACTCTTAGGAAAATCTCGGAGGAGGACGGATCGCTGCGGAACGCGTCTCACCAATCACGTCAAAACCGTTATAAGTGATGGTTAGTGAAGGGAAACTGGTCGCGAGTCGCTAGCAGTGAACTTCACGCGAGATTGTTTCATCCGAGTACGGGAAGAGAACGAATACTGTACTCGTTTTTTTATTGATAATTCACGACGGAAAATAAACGTGTATCAGTGGGAACGAATTATGTGAATTCGGTGAGGGCTGAATCGGACTCTTTTCCGGCGTACGCCGAACAGTTTTCTGCATCGCCGCTACGTCACATCACCGAAGCAAGGAGCCAAGGCGATAACCATTCCCGAAACACCGCCAGAGAAGCAGTTGTGTTGAGGAAGGAAGACGGGCGCAGAGGCGAGGCCGAGGCAATTCTCAGCCGAGAAAACTGGTGCGGAAACGCAGCGGAAGGAGGGGCGGAGGATCGTGGAGGCCAGGCTACCCCGGCGCGTCGCCAGCACGAGCCGTCGCTACCAGCGCGAGAGCCCGCAGGTCGCGTAAGGTGCGATCGCCACGTTCTCCAAACGCCGAGGCGCCAAGGCGCCGCTCGCAGCACTCGACTAGGCCAGTTCACGTAAAACCCCATTGGAGAAGCGTGAGTACCCGTGCGACAGAACGGTCGCAGTAACGAAAAAGATGTAATCGAACAATGTTAAACCACACTATTCTTTTAAAAGCTTTTCAAATGTTACGCATTTCAAGTCGCATTTGTGAATGCTGGCGTGTGGAACTCTTGAATGAAAGCTATGTTAAGAACATAAGTGATTAATTTGCTTTAAACAAGTCACCCAGTTGATTGAGTGTTTAAAGAGGTTTATAAAGTGTTCAAAGTTCATATAGTAAATTTATCTGCAGTCTGTGCTGAGTTTTCTAAGCATTGGTGGTTGAAGTGCATTGTGAATTAAAAACCACTTTTAAGAAACGAAAGCAATTTAGCGCAGGGAATTTAAAAATTTGTGTTCTTTGTGTCCTTAAGACGAAGGTATTCCTACACCAACTGGTGCATGAATTACAAAGGTATTTAATGAATGATGAAATAAGGTGTTTTTTTATGAGGTAGCGATAATTGCTTCGAATATGCATTTCCGAGCACGAAGGTTGTGTTCTAAATGTGATTATTTGTGAAGGGTTGTTATTTTTGTTGAATTTGTGTGTTGTTTTTTTTTCTTTTTGTTTCCTGATTGTAGAATATACAGCCTTGTATGCCAGAGCCACAAGTGTTTTGCTTTGAGTACAAACCTGCCCGTATTCCCTACCCAGGTGCATTTCCAGACATAAGCCTCGTCAAGGCAAACGATTCGAAACAACTCGAGAGGTCTGACGTCGGGACGGCAGTGAACTGTCGAACGACGCCGGTAACGCCCACGCGATCTCACACATCCTTAGGGCTAACGACTCCTTCTCGCGACAGAGTTGTATTATGCGCGGCGCGTCGGAGGGAAGGCCACGACGTGTGTTCCATATATATATATATATATATATATATATATATATATATATATATATATATATATATTAGAGAGATAGAGAAAGAGAGAGAGATTTATTAAAGTTCGCTTTGAGCTAATGCTCGGTGGCAAACATTGTTACAACTAGATATACAATTACAAAACTATTAGGAATATTTACAAATATAATTACAATTAGAATTAGAGATTTATATCCTAGTTATTAATTTTTAGTTATCTGTATGTTGACTTATAGCTTTTCTAACACTTCAATTCACTGTATAAGAGACATGACCATATTATTAATAATACTAACGATTATAATAATGTAACTAATAATAATAATAATAATACTCCCAGTATTATTAATAATGACCTACTTAGAATTAAGTATATTTTTAAATTTCACTACATTAGAAGGAAGAGTCTCTAGTTCTTTTGCAGGTAGTTTGTTCCAGTCTACTATAGTACGATTCACAAAGGAGAACTTGCCTACATCAGTTCTTTGCTTTCTACATCGTAGTTTCCAGGGATGGTCTCCTCGGCTTTTATAATCAGGTTTCTGTAATCTTTTACTGATGTCTGCCCATGCTGAGTCCCCTTTGTACGTCTTGTACATTACGCATAGACGCGCCCGTTCCCGTCTCTTAGATAAGGGTTCCCATTCATCTCGTCCATCAACGCGTCCATGACTTACAAACTTCCCGGCCCGTTTTTGAATTTTATCTAACGCCTCGATTTGCCCTTTTCTGTACGGGTCCCAGCAGGCCGCTCCGTACTCTAAAATAGGACGAACAAGTTTAGTATATGCCAAGGATCGGGCATTCGAACTACTGTTTTTTAGAATGCGCATTACAAAGTGCAGCGCCACCAACCCAAGTCGCTACGCAGGATCAAACCCAAGTACTTACAGTTTTTTGCACGCGGTATATCGTTAGTTCCTAACTTGTAATTCGAGTGTACATTCGAGCGAGATTTGGTAAAACAAATGAATTTACTCTTTTCCGGATTTAATTCCATCTTATTTCTGCACGCCCAGTTCCATAAACAGTTAAGATCGGTCTGTAAAACATTTTCATCCGAAGACGCGCCAATACTCCTATATATTATGCAATCATCGGTTAAAAGTCTAACTTTCGATTTTATTCTAGTTGCAATATCATTAATAAACGCTAAGAATAGCAATGGCTCTAACACACTCCCCTGGGGGACCCCAGAGGTTACATCGGCTTTCGATGAGTGTTTGTCACCTATTCTGACTGCTTGAGTTCGGCCCGTAAGAAATTCTTTTATCCACAAGATAATTCGATGATCTAATCCAGTTTTTGACAGTTTTTCAATTAAAAGGCCACGTGGAACCAGATCAAATGCTTTAGAAAAGTTTAATATTACTGCATCGACCCTACTCCCTTCGTCTAATGAATCTGATATGTCCTGACATAAAGAAATAATCTGTCGCACGAATAGCTAGGACGAAAACCGTGTTGATTTTGAAAAAGCCAGTCGGTTTTATTCCAGACTCGTCTAATATATTCCGCAATCATGTGTTCCATCTGCTTGCATACAACTGATGTCAAACTTATAGGTCTGTAATTATTAACAATCCTTTTATCTCCTCCCTTGTGAATCGGCACTACAATTGCCTTTCCAATTTTGAGGAATCATATTATTATTTAAAGTGACGTCCATTAACCGAGCAAGGTAAGGAATCATGGCTTCCCCTCCCAATTTCAATATTTCTCCTGGTATTCCGTCAGGACCTACAGATATATTTCTCCTAATTTTTGCGATCCTTTTTCTAATAATTCCTGCATCGACTCTAAAGGTTTCTATAACGGGTGTTGATTCATTTACTGAAATCTGATCCTTCGGCTCGAAAACCGATGCGTAATGCCTATTTAAACAAGCCGCCTTTTCACTGTCATTTGTAATTAACGAACCGTCAGCTCTGCAGATCGCTGGAATATTTTCTTTGTTCCCTTTCTTATGTCTTACATACTTGAAGAAATTTTGCCAACAGTTCAATCGATCGTTTAGAATCGATTTTATGTAATTTTCTTGGGTATGAAACTTTAATTCTAGTAAGTCTTTAGATAATAGTAGAAAATTATTTTTCTGTTCCTTGTTTACATTACGTTTA
Organism: Teleogryllus occipitalis; assembly: GCA_011170035.1. Lineage (NCBI taxonomy): Eukaryota > Metazoa > Arthropoda > Insecta > Orthoptera > Gryllidae > Teleogryllus > Teleogryllus occipitalis. The sequence goes on from BLKR01002050.1 coordinate 108,930, forward strand.
CTATACGCCTTCCTAACCTTTTCAGTCGCCTCACTTCTTTGTTGAAATAGACCGGATCCGAATTGCACCGTAGTTTCTTGGTAGGCACGAATTTTTCTAAGCATTCTAAAATTATGTTCCTAAAGTTTGTCCATATCTGTTCTACTGTACATCCGCTAGAAGCCCAAGTTGAAAATTTGCTTTTCAAGTATAATTGCATGTTTGTAACATCTGTTCTATAAAACTGAAAATTTTTTCTTTCTTTAACGGGATCGTTTCGCTTACCCTCTCTGCACATTTTTAGAAGAACTCCTTTGTGGTCGCTAATTCCAGGAATTATTTCGCAGGAAAGAAGTTTGTTCACCGGTCGAATAAGGAAAACGTCCAGTAAAGCATTATCGCGTGTCGGTTTGGTCACTACCTGCGATAAGCCGTTGTCCCAAACCAACTCGTTAACGAGGCGTTGGGCGGCGCCTTCAGCCCCCACATCCCCCTCCCAGGTAGCGTGCGGTAAATTTAAGTCTCCTCCGATAATGACGTTTTTCCCACTTTTCCTGATTACGCGGGTTCGCTCTACAAGTCTTTGTAACGGTTCATATCCATCTTTCTGTGACCTATACGCGCCTATAATTTCCCATTGGTTTTTTGAATTTCTATCTCGAATGTGTACACCTATTATTTCAAATTTGTCATCCACCCATGCCTCTACTGCTTCAAAGCTGTCTTTTACGCATATAAAAACACCCCTGCCAATGCGATCTATTCTATCGCGTCTGAATGTTAAAAAATTTTGTCTGAAGATTTCAGCGTTTAATATTTCCGCAATGAGCCATGATTCCGTACCTATCACGACATCTACATTATAAGATTCTACAGTGTTCCAGAAATGAACAGTTTTATTATAAATACTCCTACAATTAACCTGCAGAAAGACCAGAGACACCTTCTGCGCGATTGCATAGCGAAAGACCGTCTCTCGCCACCGTTCCCGCGTCGCTGTCCGCCGTTATGTCGCCGTTCGTCGTCGCTGCCACCACTCCGCCGTCCCTCGCCGCCGTCACCGCGACACTGTCCGTCGCCGCTGTGTCGCCGTCCCACGCCGCCATCACCGCGTCGCCGTCCTTCGCCGCCGTCACCGCGTCGCCGTCCGTCGCCGCTGCGTCGCCGTCACTCCCGCGTCGCTGTCCGCCGTTATGTCGCCGTTCGTCGTCGCTGCCACCACTCCGCCGTCCCTCGCCGCCGTCACCGCGACACTGTCCGTCGCCGCTGTGTCGTCGTCCCACGCCGCCGTCACCGCGTCGCCGTCCGTCGCCGCTGCGTCGCCGTCACTCCCGCGTCGCTGTCCGCCGTTATGTCGCCGTTCGTCGTCGCTGCCACCACTCCGCCGTCCCTCGCCGCCGTCACCGCGACACTGTCCGTCGCCGCTGCGTCGCCGTCCCACGCCGCCGTCACCGCGTCGCCGTCCGTCGCCGCTGCGTCGCCGTCCTTCGCCGCCGTCACCGCGTCGCCGTCCGTCGCCGCTGCGTCGCCGTCCCTCGCCGCACTGCAGTCCGCCGCCAACATTCCCACACAAACCATTTTATGGGATTCGATATCCCTTGCCGCCACCGCCATGCGGTCTCACGAGCTTGTCGCGGAAAGTGTCGGGCCTCCTACGCGCGAGAAGAGTCCACCCAGCTTTTTGGACCCCGAGCGATTTAGATGCAAGCCGTCACGACCGAAATCGCCGTCCTGCAACCAAGAATTTGGGTTCACAAAAAACACCTTTCTAGTTCGCGCCACCCATTCGTACGAGCGGTTGACTACATCAACCAATGATGTATAATCATAATGATGTATAATCATATACATCATTGACAACCAATGATGTATAATATATAGATGACTCACATATATACTCTATGGATAGGGCAAAGTGAAGTCAGCTTCGCCATGACAGTTGTTGGCAAAACATACTCTTGTGTGTGTGTTATCGTTGTGATATAGGTACTGTTTCTGCCAATATTTGGAGTTTTTCTGTTATGCATTCTGCGTGAGAGCATTCATTAGCATGCCTGTTTCATGTGCTGCGTACAACTGCACTGAGAGGTTAAAAAATTATATGGAATTACTTTCATAGCTATGCACCAAAGATACGACTTTGAAATACTGCTTGCGTTTTTCTTAGAATATACTACGAAAGCGACATTTAATTTTATAGTTAACCTCTATTTTTTCGCTTTCCTCTAAAAAGACAAGGATTTTCTCAAAAAAGTGCATTGTGTCGATGAGGAAGGATTGGACGCCAACCCCGAGAGAGAGGTTATGTTCAAAACATTTTGAACCTTCCTGCTTTAGGTAAAAGTCTCCTGTTTATACCACTGATTGATACACCTTAGAACACTGTATTGCACATATTTTAGTATCAATATTTTTTATATTTATTAACATTTTTCGTATAATTACATGTTGTCCAATCATAGACGGGAAACATGTGGGTCAAACCCTGACTTAATTACTTTTAAGAAATCAGTAATTTAAAAAAATGCAAATAACAGCTTGTTTTTTACATTGTATGAAATATATTTATTGTCCTTTCTCATAGATCCTAACATGATTTTTCTTTGACATATGGGTTCTATTTCAGTCAGACAATAATTAAGCAAAATATTATTATTTTTCATTAAGTTTCTTAAATATCAATCGTTTTCGATGTGTTTAGAAAACAGAAATATGCAGTTTTAGTCTGTCTTGTGGGTGCATAATATACGAGCTAGAATATAAAAAAAAATCTAGATCGTTGACAATACAGCATAACAAAAGCCTTTTGCCAACAACTGTCATGGCTGCCACGCGCAATCTCGGCTTCAAATATGGCGGGCCAGTGAGCGATCTATATCATATACATCATTGACATCAACCCGTCTCCACGGAATGCCGCGACGCCTGAGAATCCCACTGATATATATTTTAGCACTTGGGAACTTCTCTTGAACTTTCATCACGAGGTCACCCATATCCCCCATGCCGAAGTCCAGATTTCTTCTCCTAAGATCGTTAGTACCGACATGCAATATGACGATATCTGGCGTTCCGAGGTCCCTGTTCTCCACATACCTTCGCAGCTGCTCAGTTAGAATTCCCGGGAGGCACACAACATCCATATGTTTGTTGTGATTGCCTACGTGCCTGACTATCCAGTCTCCAATTACGAGAATGGTTTTCACGCAGTTGGAGCCTCTACGACTGGCTGCGCGGCGTCTCCTACTGAAACAGCTCCGAGTTTCTCCACCAGAGCTGCGTTTAACTCCTGCAACTCTTGGATTTGAAGAAGAGCAGCTTCCAGTTTCTCTTCCAGTAGACGGACTCGATTTTCTTTGCACTTGTTGCAAAGCCATTTGCCGTTATCCATGTCCCCGTTTTTACCACAACTCGCATGGTACCACAGTCCACACAACTCGCACTGTTTCCCCGATTTTAGGTTGCTGTTGCACCCACTGCACAAGATGGGAATTGCATTTGCTTCAACTGCAGGTCCCGGATTTGGTTCGACACCTCCAATTAATAATAGCACCGCTATCGTAGTCGCACACAACGATGCTGCTCCAGCCGCTGCACCGTCCCCGCGAAACGATGCCGAGGGTGCCGGCGCTGCGCACGAGGAAAAGCGCGCGGCCCACGCCCCGATGCGCGCCCGATACTCCTGCAGGTAGCAACCCATTGTCTCACCCGGAGCTCCGCTAAAGCACGTCCAACCGCTACGACGACCAGCAACAGAATGCGAGATAGAGAGAGAGGGAGACAGATAGATAGATTTAGATAGAGAGAGAGACAGAGATAGATATAAAGAGATAGAAGGAGATAGATAGAGAGAAATAGAGATAGATAGATAGGTAGATAGAGAGAGATAGAAGAGAGATAGAAAGTGAGAAAGAGGAGAGAGAGAGGTAGAGAGAGAGAAGAAGAGAGAAAGAGAGATAGAGGGAGAGAGAGAGAGATAGATGGATAGATAGATAGAGGTAGAGAGAGATAAATAGATTGTGACATACCGATATGTCACATGAAAATAAACTAACATTTATTTGTAGACTATATGGTGGAACATGCATTAGGAAATATCACGAGAGCAAGGGCTTAGCAACGACCGTGAATAAACAATGTAGTTTTTGTTTTTTGTAAATGCATTAAGAGGTGGCTGGAGGCCGAAAGTAGAAAATTTGGGATTGGGCGAAGAAGTTTAGACGATCGAAAGGTCAGCTACACCAAAATATAACGAACGTATGGATTGGCTGGGTGAGAGAAGAACGGTCAAATGTTATGAAAAAAGAGGAAGGTAGTTTAATACGAAGTCTTCGAGGGTGAATCATGGAGGAAGGTTTCATTCGGACCGGCATCGCGTTTCTGAACTGATCGTAGGTTCGTGAGAGGGAACGAGTATAATACAGATAGAATCGGGTTATCAGATCGTGAAATTTTAAGGACAGTAAATGATATTGCATGTGGAAGTAATATTGATGGATATAAATTGGGACTTTGTCGGGAGTGGTAATCGAGTAATAGATTTCGGGACTATGTCATAGGACGTAATCGGGACTGATAATTTTGATAGTTTGAGACCAGCTTGGATAGGGGCAGAAGAGGATTTCTTGGGACTTTGGACTACGGCAAGCTTCGCAAGATATTTCGACTGAGAAGTCTACGAGGGACATCAACGAAGAATAGATAAGTTAACCGCGGTATAAAACTGTAAATTCAAAGATATCTTGATCAAAGGCATAACATCAAATCATTTTATTAAATGCACTAAATTGTTTGCTAAAAAGGTAACAATAAACTTTGTTAAATTTTGTTCTTTAGAAAAGAAAGTGATATTTCATTTAGTCAATCCAAACAGTAATGAACTAGGAATAGAATCATTCTATTTCAGATTCCCAGCTACGCTGTATAGTCTGCGGATCCTATAATCCATTATAAAGGTAATAAGGATTATAATATATCGTGACCCATTGACCCAGCAAGCCGGACGCTAAGATCTTTGCCAGATATTAATGTAGAGAAAATTTTGTATAACTCAAGATAGAGAGAGAAGATAAGAGAGATAGTAAGAGATAGAAAGAGAGAGAGAGGGAGAGAGAGAGAGAGAAATCGCGGAAAGTTTTTACATATTGGGGTTTTTGTATTTTCGTTAGAAATAATATTGGAAAGTATTCCGTTCAAAATGTTTTCGAAATTTCTGTATTACGTCTTACTTCGCTAAATGTGATATTGCTATGCATCTACAGGCCTCCAACAAAGAGGGCTGCAGATTTTATTTTTCCTAGAAAACTGGAGATAACACTTCATAATGTCAGCTATCGCTCTTTTGAATCCGTTGTTGTATGCGGAGATTTTAACATTGATTGTCGAATCTTGCGAGAAAGAAAAGTTTCTCAATTTAATTTATTCCTTCAATTTAGATATTACAATTAATGTACCTACACGTATCACACTAAATTCGATGGAAGCAATTGATTAAATTATAATTAACTCTAAAAATAAATTATAATTAACAAAACTACTACTCGATATGAAGTTGAAAGAAATGATTTAGGATAGTGACCACGTTGCACCAATTCTTACCATTATAAGAAATGCGAACACTGACACAATAAATAATACACGTGTGACTTGATTGTTTACAAAATATAAAATAAAATTATGCATTGATTACTTGATGCAGGAGTTAAGGGAAGCGGTTTATAATACTGTTGATACAAACGACAAATATAATTCTTTTTTTAACGCTTTCATTTCATTTAACACTTCTTCAAAAAACAAAAATAAATATTTAACGGAAAAGCAATTCTTTGACAACACAAGGGATTAGGACATCTTGTAAAAACAAGCGAATTCTTTCTTTCATTTCTAAACCTCATAACGTATCTCAAGATTTCCTCCTCTACTTTAAAAAATACAAATCATTGTTGAGAAAAGTCATAAGGCTGGCTAAAATCATGAAACACAATTAGGATTTTTTGAACTCAAATAACAAAAGCAATGTGGAATATAATAAAAAATATGACCAAATCAACTAGAAACCTTGTAGAGAATGCTGTTTTAAAAAAGCTATATAGATGAGAACGATCCGGCAACAGTGGCTAGTCTCTTTAATCAATACTTTTCGAGAATTGCTGATGATCTCACTAAGGGTCTTCAGCCAGAAAATTCAATAACAGACATTTCCCAAAAATTTTTAGACACCATGTTCGTTCCGAAACTTCTTCCTATGAAATTCTCAAAATAATCGGTAAACTAAAAAATAAATATCCGGCCGGTTTAGATGAATTTCCCAATTCTTTTGTTTAAGACATGTGCACCTGCCGTACACTCGTTAACTCACATAATTAATGCATCCTTACGCACGGGAACGTTTCCAGGTATTTTCAAAAGAGCTAAGATTAAGCCGCTCTTCAAAAAGCAACAAAAATGAAATTCAAAATTATCGGCCCATTTCTCTTCTATCAGTTTTTCAAATATATTAGACTTTTTTACGTACGAATGGAAACCTTTCTCAGTAAACACGACGCGCTTTCAGATTGCCAACATGGATTTAGAAAATCAAAATCAACGGAAACAGCTATATTTTCTTTTCTTAAAGATGTCGCCTCATCATTGGACCAAAATGAAGCACCTATTGGATTATTTTAGATCGTCAATGATCGTTTGGACGTCATTGATCATGACATTTTACTTTCAAAATCACCTTCATATGAAATCCGTGGTATTGCCCTGGAATGGTTATGTTCGTACCTTAAACAACGATCTCAGGGAGTGGAAATACTTTACTGAAATGATGGAACATTATGTACACACCTATCCGACTCTTTGCCAATTGCACGTGGAGATCTCCAAGGATCGATTATAGGCCCTATTCTCTTCTTACTATACGTAAACGATATGCTCTCGACGATTCGAAACGGAAGAACGGTTCTCTTTGCAGATGATACGAACATCCTTTGCAATAACGAAACCATAAATAGTACAATATCAGATTTTCAAATTGGTTCCGAAGAAACCAATTAATCTATATATTTAAAAAAATAAGGTATTCTGCCATGGCTTCGTTTACAGCTTCTACTGAACCGATTGTTGTATTTTTTCTTTTAAATGAAAGAATATGATCCCTAGATGTGTTATCATGTATTGTTTGTGTTGATTCACCACCATTTACGGTGTAAATTAATTAATTAAATCATTCTTTAATAGTACGCTTATCAATAGTCAATTGTTTTCTTTCAAAGGGTGACAGTTTCAAAATCGATATATATATATATATATATATATATATATATATATATATATATATATATAATATATATATATATATATATATATATGGGTCGATAGATGTGTGTTCACGTTGCTTGATGTTTTGTTTTGATTGTTGAGATTTGTTTACAATTCGTCAAGGTTTTGTTTTCAGTGTAATAATTTCATTGTGGTGTTGACAGTTTGCATGTATTTGCTTCTGTGGTGTATTTTGTAGAGAACATTCGCACAGTGGGTTTTGCTCGGTTGTACTTTAGTGAAGTTGTTTACAGGTTATGTCGAATTCCGAATCGTTGTCCACGCGCCCCAAAAGACGCAAACGTTCATTAACTGGGCGCAGGGAAAAAGAAAGTTAGCGTAGTGTCGTGATAGTGAGGTCATTTCGTTTTCTATTGGGTCATTGTCTATGAAATGTCAGTTTTGTTTTGCTTTATACTTTCCATGTGAGAGAAATTCTGCAAACGATTTACTCTGTTGCTTAAATGGAAAAATAAGTATACCTTCGAGCAATATGCCAGAAGAAATCAAACAGTTGTTTATAGGAGATGATGATACATCAAAAAAACTTTAGAAATAATATCCTTCAGTATGATAGAGCTATATCTTTTGTGCCGATATTACATTGTCACCTCATGAGCCATACGTGATCAAAATTTTGGGATCTCCACACCACAGAATATCTTCGTTAAACCCTGAAGATCCAAACAATGCAATATATTGTGAACATTAGTCTGGGTACAGTATTTTACATTTATCTCAGATCTCACCGTCAAATTTTGACGGGTTCTCACTAGTAGTAAATGAAAAGAAAACGGTTTTAATGCAGGTTTCAATTTCAAAAAAACAATTCTGTGCTCCATTGAAAATGAACGGAGTACCATTGACTGATGTTAAGGCAACAAAATTTTTAGGTCTCTCAATTCAGTCAAACCTTAAATGGAACGTCCATTTAAATGAATTGAACACAAAATTAAGTTCATTATGCTACGCGTTCAGAATTCTTTCAAATTCAGTCAGCCTTCATACTACTCGTCTATATTTCGCGAATGTTCATTCCTGCCTAACATATGGCATAATATCAGGGGAAATACATCTTATATCTCCCAGACTTTTAGATTACAAAAAAGAATTGTACGAATAATAACCAAATCCCACCCACGTGATTTTTGTAAGCCTCTCTTCATTAATTTAAGAATTTTACCATTACCTTTTCTGTTGATTTACAAATCAGCAGTTTTGGTCAAAAATGAATTGCTTAAAGGTGGGAATATATTTTCAGAAAATGCCGATATCTATTACTATATCACTCGACGTAGAAATCATATTCATCAGGTGACAGTATCAACAGCTCATTACAAAAAATTCACATACAGCACATGTACATTATTTTACAACACTTCGCCAGATGACATTAAACGATTAAATGGGATTTAAATTTTTCTATCCAAAGTGAAGTCGTTTCTGCTGGGTAACTGTTTCTACACAATTAGAGACTATACTGAGCATCATAAGGAAAATAATATTAATTTTAATAGTGATATTTAAAGGATTATTTACCATTTGGACTGTATAAATCTAAACAACCTGTAACAAGTACTGTACCGCAGCCTCCGGGTCAGTGATTCCCATCTAGATCAGGTTTTTCGTCCAGTTTCCCTAAACCTGTGAGCAAATGCTGAGATGGCCCCTTGTTTTGCTTCTGGACATAAATGTAACTTCATTATTTGTGCACGTCTTCTAGAATTCCGTAAAATAAAATTAAAAAAAAATAAATAAAAAATTCAGTGGGAAATGTAGTTTTTCAAATTATCGTGTCCATGTTGTCGCGACAGGAAGTATTATCTCTTGACGAAGGACATGGTGGATAAGAGCCCAAATTTATTGTTGATTTATCCTTTATTACATTGGAGCTTTTATAATCCTTGCAAATGACGCTAATTGATTTCTGTTTTCAAAATTTAAGTAGTTAATGGCTTACTTAGTGTAGGGATCACAGAATTTTGAAAACGCACAGATAATTCACATCCTCATAGCACGTCACACACAGTTTTTTACTGGTTTTGACGAAAAATAGTAATAAATAAAAATAAATAAAAATCTCTTAAATTTGGGAAAATTAATGTTGGTGGCTTATTCTCATGACACATCAATATTTCGAAATAACACGGAAAATTTAGATTTATTACAGCAGCGCAACAATGTCTACTGCTACTTTAATAAAATAACATTTTCTGAGTTGATTTTTGAATATACAATACACTTACTATGACTTAAACACTTGACAAAAAATATAGAAATAAATGAATTCTCACACTTACACCATAGTTACAATTTATTCCAATCACACACACGGAACTAGTTTCAGTGTTTGAAAACCTGTTTAGTATGACCATTTTTGACTCGTTCTTTAAATACATATTTTACCAATAATCTTAAAATTTACTAACAATCTTGGCCTTGTACACGATTTTCAGCTTTCATTTGATGTTCAACGCGCTTGGCCGTTGGTCCTGCCGCCTCGAACCTCTTTTCAGGCGACAACTCTAACCATACTTTTTTCTTATATTCCAAAAATCACTGGAACAGTAATTTGATCATTGAATAATATCATCTATCGCGATTTCTATGCACATTCTCATGTCGCACTAGTGACGTGTTTTAACACGTCTTTACTCGTTCCCTGCTTGCACACGTCCCTTCACTCGCGATCTACACCTGTCTCTAGTTTGTCTGATAATACTTTTTATACCGATCGTTTATTGTCTCCGTTATTCCAATAGCATTTCGATGCTATGTTGTTTTCCTCGGTATTGCAACCATAGACATATAGTACTAGACTGGCAACGTCCCATCTCGTAACATAGGCGCTAGTGAAGCCAAAATCTTGCGCTCGTCGCCATTTTTTGTCACTACAGGTTCGTTCGCTGCCTATGCTGTACGTGTTAAATTAATGAGCTTTTTTTAAATTTCGAATTGTTTCCGTTGTGTTTTGTGATTTCTGAATCACTTCCACCGCCATGGTGAATACTTGCGTCGTGTTTGGATGCAATTTTTTGAATGCGCGACACAAGGGAAAAGAAATTAGAATTTCAATACACCGGTAAGTTAGTACATTTTCTTTACCTAGTTACTGAATTTTACTGACTGTTGATGATTTTTGATGTTAAGATTGTATGATTAAACAACTTATTAAAATTGAGTAAGAAAATAAAAAGTTTGTGTTGATTAAAGTTCCTGAGGAGTGATTTGTAAACCTAACCTCTAATGCCTTTTTGTTTTGTTCTGATTTTGATTAGTTTTCCAAAGCGAGAAGATTGCAGAAAAGCATGGGTTAATGCCATTAGGAGGGAAAACTGGCAACCAACATCTGTGTCTGGTGTTTGCTCCCAACATTTCCGTCATTGTATGTGTAAAGAATGTAATTTACTTTTGGGTCAGCTGACCTCCATTTCGATTAGGTTTTCATCCAGTTTCCCTTGATCCATGAGCAAATGCTGAGATGGTCCCGTGCCTTGCTTCTGGATATTTAAATGTAGCTTTTTATCCTCCTCTTAAATGTCAATACAGAATGGACACTAGTTCTGTTTTTGACTATAAAGCAATAAAACCGATTTAAAACTTTGATATTAATTGTTTTATTTCCCAAAAATATTTCCTGTTCAATATTGGAGTTTTTATTAGCAACTGTACGTCGAAAATTTGTGTTCATAGATTTTCTAAGAGTTTATTGACGTATAGCAGTATATGTCCATGAGTGATAGTGTAGTGACCCAATATGGCGGGGGGCGCAATCAGTTGGCTTCAAAAAGAATCGTTCATTGCCAGTCTAGTACTATATGTCTATGATTGCAACACACTATTCTCTTTTGTTATTTTATTAATATTTCAATGGTTTTTGTTTCGAAAAATATTTACGAGATGCGGCAAATTCTCGACAGAATTCCTGAGTAGCCTAATTTTTTTTCGGTCAGAAATTTTAATGTCAGCTGTTGTGAGTATGTAATCTAAGATTCGTTACGCCTATACTATTTCGGCCGATTCCGCGATAACTAAAGGAAGATGTTCTGGTAAAGAACAGTCCCAAACCAAACGTTTGCAAGCTGAGTTCACTTGAACGAAAGGAAGATGCCGCGATTACATAAGTAACATATCCAACAGCTTGAGTTGTTCATCTGAAAAGGTTTTTATCAAATTTTTAACGTCATTTTTCTTCGCTTTTAAGGCATTTGTAAAACATTTAAAGAGCATTTTATTGATAATTTTTGGTGATGTTTTAGGTCATCAAAATCCATCCCTACCGTCGTTTAATCGTTACTGTAAATGCGAAATTTCAAGCTCTCTTACGTAGTTTGAACTTCATTGGAAGTCATTTGAAGCACTTCCGCTCACAAATGCATTAATTTATGCAAATCGCCAGAATCCAAGTTTTGTAGGCCCTTGATACCGAAAAATCGATTGACGGTAAAATGTTTCTCTGCCCGCTCGTGCTCAACACTAGCACCTAAACCGTTCGGTCGATTTTATATGAAGCCTCCAAAACATTTTGAATATTTCCTCAAGAACGACTCCAATTTTCTAAATTAAAGTTTGTCCTCTGAAAGCGTAAAGGCCACTACAGAAAACGATGTAGGTCTCATACACGTTTAAATCCCAGATTTTTTTTAAAATTGCAAAAGGGCTATTTTTGGAGGGGCGTCTGCCTACAACTATTATATTGAAGATAAATATTTTCCCGTAATGTTTCTTAAAGACAGATCTTCAAATAAGTTCATGTTCAATTTGCCGAAATATGTGTAGTTTTCGGGTAATTTTGCGTGAAAAACAGGTAAGTAAAAACATTGCTTTCTCGTATAGGCACGTTTTTCATGTATACGGAATAATATACGTCGTGTACAGAAAATGATGTAAATTTTAAGTAAATGCTAAGGAAAATTGATTTCGAGATTTCAACGGAAAGACACGATTTGGGGTCCCCTGATACCGAAAAAGTGTTTATTTTTTTTTCATAACGTTCGTCCGTCCGACTGTCTCTGTCTGGTGTATGTGAACAACACTAGTGCCTGAACTATGCGTAAGTTTTTTTCCAAACTGATGAAAGCCCAGTCGATCTGGTCTGAGTCGAAGCCCTGGGATTTTGAAAAAACATACATTAATTTTTGGGTGTACTTTACATGAAGCACCCGAGATATTTGAACTCTCCGAATTTTGAAAAATTGCAAAAGTTGCAAATAATGCAGGAAAGTCTGCGCTGTTGCAGCCCCCTCAGTTCGAGACTAACAACAAGCAGAGGGAGAAGCTTCGCACTTCACTTGCTTGCCGTCCGCCCGCCCGCCCGCCCCACACGCCCCGCCCCGCCCCGCCCGCCCGCCCCACACGCCCCGCCCCGCCCGCCCCGCCCCGCCCCGCCCCGCCCGCCCGCCCCGCCCCGCCCCGCCCCGCCCCGCTCCGCCCCGCCCGCCCCGCCCCGCCCGCCTGCCCCGCCCGCCCTGCCCGCCCCGGCCCCGCCCCGCCCCGCCCCGCCCGCCCGCGCCCCCCGCCCCGCCCGCCCGCCCCACACGCCCCGCCCGCCAACTCTACCCTGCCCACTCTGCCCCGCCCACTTCGCCCCGCCCACTCTGCGGTGCCCACTGCCCCGCCCACTCTGCCCTGCCCCGCCCACTCTACCCCGCCCACTCTGCCCCGCCCACTTCGCCCCGCCCACACTGCCCCGCCCCGCCCTGCCCGGTCCAGCCTGTCCCGCCCTTCCTCGCCCCCTCCACCCAGCCTGCCCGCCCCGCCCGCATCTCGGAGGCGAGGGCGACGTTGGTAAATGGGCTTCATTAACCACCGGTTGAAAACAGAGCACGGCGCGGGGCTCAGAGACAATTCATTACGCCGGCGGCGCGGGGGCGAGGCGTCGACGACAGCGGAGCCTCCAACGCCCTCCAGGAGGCGCGCAGGGGCCGCGACCGGGGCATCCATACACACACTAGTGGAGCTGAAGCAGCACGCACTCTCTCCAAAAATTACCCCAAATGTAGTACTCAAATTTTCTTTTTTTGGGGGGGGGGGGGGAGATTACTTTTTCGGTGTTAGGGGGCTCCAAAACATGCATTTCCGTTGAAATCGGGAAATCGATTTTCCGACGAATTTCATAACTTTCTCAATACTACGTATTTTTGAACGTACGTGTACGAGAAAGTAAAGTAACGCGGAAAGTAGCAAAAGTGTAGTCTTTTGGATCCCAGTCGGACCACAAGAGCACCGCCCGCTTGCTTGGCTTGCTACCCACGGGTTCCTCCTACCTACCAGGGGCGGCGTGGGGAGGGGGACTTTATATTTCGCCAAATTTCACTTTACGACTTACGACTTCACCGATTCATCCGCTTTGAATGATACGGCGTTGGATTCCGGAAGCACTTCGCCATCGCCCTACAAGCCCACGTTTTTGAATTTCTTCTCGGAACTATTCCAAAACTCATTTTTGAATTTCTTTTTCAAAAGGGCTCCATAGCTAAATTCTATATTAAATACGAATCAAACACCGTTTACTAATTCACAATCGGACCATTTGTTCAGACGATATTAGTCAAGAAATTTTGGCTTATTTTCGTGCTGCTACAATTTGACAAAGTACAAATGGAACTAGTGTCGGTATATTTAGCATTGAGGGAGAAAATCTCTATCTTTAATATTTTAGTTGTAGGAAGACAGCGATTTTTTTCTTCAGTTTTGCAATTTTCGAAAAATCTTGGTTTTAAATGAACTTAGAAATGTACCATTATCTTAAACGTCCTTCACACTATTCAACAATAACAATTAATCAAAACGATTCAGCCATTCTTTTGAAATTTTGAAAATGGCCCAGGGACTTCACGTACAGTCCCTTCCGAAATTCAAAAATATCGTTTTCAAATTCAAGGGGCCGCGACATCAGCTAGATCGATTGAGGAATATCGATTTTGGAGAAAATCGGCTGAACGGCTTATCTGCCAGCATTGTTCACATATAGGCGTATTGCCGTCAATCGAGTTTTCGGTATCAAGGACCCACGAAACAAGAATTTTGGCTACATTACGTGATAGAAGACTTTTTCTAAATTTAGCTTCCGGATTTATTCACTTTTTCGTTGACAGTGCTAATACGAGTAGTTTTCGTGCCAAAAGTTCGCCACTTTTCCCGCATCATTACAAAAATTTCTCTCTCCTCCGTAGGTAGAAAGTGAAATGCATGTTGGTGGTCGATTAACTTCGACATCTTTCGACCGATCTCCAGTAAAGTAGGCACATTCCGTGCTTTTTCACGAAGAAGGTTGTTTTTATGCTGCTCGGAGTTGGAGGTGTTGCTGCCGTTGCCTCGCGGCGTGGGCGAGGCCGAGGAGGGCGAGAGGTGGGGTGGGGCGGCGCGGGATGGAGAGACACAGACGAGAGAGAAGAGAGGAGGGAGGAGAGCGGGGAGAGGAACAGCAGGGGGAAAGGGGGGTGGGAGGGAAAATAAGGGGCGAGGGAAAGAGAGAGGTAAAAGAAAGAAAAAAGGGAAAGAGGGGAAAGAAAGAAAGAAAGATGGAAAATAGAAAGAGTGGGAAAGAGAGAAAGAGGGGAAACTATTAAACTATTTTTTACGTAAAATAAATAAATAAAATAAATTAGCTATATACATTTTTAAATATATAAATAAAAATGCATTGGTGCAAGAAAAAGGTTGAGAACTCCTCAAGACTTTCATTAACCAACAGTTGGCATTTAGATTTGGATTTTTTAGTTTTCTCGACTTTTGTTACATTGGATATATTTACAATATTTACATACATTGTGTACATCTATAGGTGTACTGTATTAACTATTTACAAAATTATTTTTCTACTTTTATGTTTTTTTAAATTTTCTTGTAAATTCTTTAATTTGCTCACACATTTTTATTTCTAATGATAATTTATTTTATAATTCAAAACCTTTATCAATCGTCAATTTTTTGCCTGTACAGTTTTACTGAAATTACTTACTAAATTTTTTACCCATATTGTCTCTCTTGCTGTTTTATCTTTCACTCTTTAAGTTTGGTTTACTAAATATCCTGTTATCTGGTGTTTAATTAATTTAAAAATAAAAATGACTATCTTACAATGAATTCCCTCATGGCTCTATTTTGTTGTATCTGATGTTTTTGAATTTCAGTTTTTTGGACTCCAATAGTATTGTTGCATAATAATCAGAATGTGCAATTATGGATTTACATATCAAACATCTTGTGTAGCCATTTATATATTGCCCATTTCTGTTGAAAATATTCAACTTTTTTCCTGTTTTCTTTACTATTTACTCCAATTAACCTTTAATTTAAGGGGACCCGGAAGGCCCTACACCTACAATATTAAATTCAAGGAACATTATTTTCCAAAATATATACAGTGGAGAATTATTATTCCCACTTTAGTTTCTTGGCTATATTTTAAATGTTGCATCATAGGATTTTAAAAAAAACTTTTGTTGAATATATGAATTTTTAAAAGCGTAAAATATTTACATCAACATTTTTATTATCATGTACATTATTTGTTTAAATAATATATAATAAAAAGGCTAAGACAAAATTGTAATTTGATTTAACGAAGAATGCGTAAAAGTTTGAAATCTGTAGCTGTAATACTTTAGGAAATAACGTTGCTTATATACCAAAAAAAAACAAATCTTTTGGGAATCAGGCTTCAAAGATTGCCACCTATTTCTAGTATATTCCACGTCCATAAGATTGATTTTCAGATTCCCTTTCCCCTTTTCTCTTCTAGTTTCTTTTCACTGACGTCATATTGGGTCTGGCATGCTTCTCACACTCCCCTAGTTTCCACCCGTACTTTCCTTATTTATTTCATTGCAAAGTACAAAATGTTGAAAATAATTTCACATTGACAACCGTGCATAGCAAGGTCGAAGCGCAGCATATTATTTAATTAATACTTAGAAACAACGTACAGATAAAATGAATGCATCATTGAAAAGTGGATATTGTGATGATTAATAATTCTCCAAAAAGTGAAAGTCGATAATTTTTTATTTTTTCGTCTTCCAGATCCCCTTAAAATTGGCGAGTTGCAAATGACAATTTTTTAATTTTTCGTCTTCCAGGTTCCCTTAAATTTTGCGAGTTGCAAATGACAATTTTGTAATTTTTCGTCTCCGAGTCCCATTAAATTTGGCGAGTTGCAAAACACAATTTTGTAATTTTTCGTCTCCGAGTCCCGTTAAATTTGGCTAGTTGCAAATTACAATTTTTTAATTTTTCGTCTCCCAGGTTCACTTAAATTTGACGAGTTGCAAATGACAATTTTTTAATTTTTCGTCTTCCAGGTCCCCTTAAATTTGGCGAGTTGCAAATGAAAATTTTTTAATTTTTCGTCTCCGAGTGCCCTTAAATTTGGCAAGTTGGAAGTAACTTCCGCGGCGCTAGATGCTCTGTTGTGGACCAGGCAGGCGGTGGCGTGGGCGCAACGTCCAATTAGCAAGCAGCGCTGCGAACGGCGATGGCCGGCGCTCCATCGAGGGCTCCTCTCGCGTCGAGAGGAAATCGAGAGATCGATCGAGGCTCAACGGATGCGCCTAATGAGAGGGGAACGGGTCTGGAGGAAGAGTCGGAAATGATCCGTTCTTGATGGTCGTTCCTGCCCGTGCTAGACTGCCTCTTGTTCTTGACTCGTGATTATCCGGTATCCCCCAGATGTTTGATGTTTCTTTTTATTTTCCCCTCCATCACTTCTCTGTCTTCCTCTCTCTGTCTCTTTCTCTATCATTCTCTAATTCTGTCTCGGACTCTCTCATTATTCTAAATAATTCTTTCAAATTCAGTCAGCCTTCATACTGCTCGTTGTGTATATTTCGCGAATGTTCAATCCCGCCTGAGATATGGCATAATATTCTGGGGAAATACATCTTATAGCTCCCAGACTTTTAGATTACAAAAACGAATTGTACGAATAATAACCAAATAATAACCCACCCACGTGATTCTTGTAAGCCTCTCTTCATTAATCTAGGAATTTTACCGTTACCTTGTCTGTTGATTTACGAATCAGTGGTTTTTGTCAAAAATGACTTGCTTAAGGGCGGGAATATATTTTCAGAAAACGCCGATATCTATTACTATAACACTCGACGTAGAAATCATATTCATCAGGTGACAGTATCAAGAGCTCATTACAAAAAATTCACATACAATACATGTACATTATTTTACAACACTTTGCCAGATGACATTAAACGATTAAATTCGATAGAAAAGTTTAAATCCCAAATGAAATCGTTTCTGCTGCATAACTGTTTCTATACAATTAGAGACTATACTGAGTATCACAAGAAAAGTAACATCAATTTTAACAGTGATATTTCATGTATTATTTCCCATTGGACTGTATAATTCTAAACAATATATAACAAGTATTGTATCGCAGCTTCTGGGTCAATTATCCCCATTTCGATCAGGTTTTTCGTCCAGTTTCCCTGATCTATTGAGCACATGCTGAGATGGCCCCTTGTTTTGCTTCTGGACATAAATGTAAATATAAAAATAAAAATAAATGTAACTTCATTATCTGTGCACGTCTTATAGAATTCACAGGGAAATATAGTTATTCAAATTATCGTTTCCATGTTGTTGCGGCAGGATTCCTTGACGAAGGACATCATGGATAAGAGCCCAAATATATTGCTTATTTATCCTTGAAAATAAATTTTATTTCATGAGAGCTTTTTTTTTAATTTTCAAAATTTGTGTAGTATATGACAGTGTAGGGATCACAGAATTTTGAAAATGTGCACAGAATTCACTTCTCCCCATAGTACGTCATACGCAGTTTCAACTGTTTTTTTTGACGTAAAATAAATAAATACTCATTACTTTCTCTTAAACGCTCGTATATGCGGGGTAATATACGTAGTATAAATAAAGTTATGTACTGCTGCGGAAAATAGATTTCGGATTTCAACGGAAATACACGTTTCGGGGTCCCCTGTTACTGCAAAAGTGAATTATTTGAAAACGTCCTTCCGTCCGTCGTCTGTGAACAAAAGTAGCACGTGAACGTTGTGTAGGATTTTTTCCAAACCGAATACTCTCCAGTCGATTTGGCCTCACTCTCAAAAAAGGCAACAAAAATGAAATTCAAAATTATCGGCCCATCTCTCTTCTATCATTTTTTTCAAAAATATTAGAGAGACTTTTTTACGTACGAATGGAAACCTTTCTCACTAAACACGACGTGCTTTCAGATTGCCAACATGGATTTAGAAAATCAAAATCAACGAAAACAGCTATATTTTCTTTTCTTAAAGATGTCGCCTCATCATTAGATCAAAACAGGCACCTATTGGATTATTTTTAGATTTCTCAAAAGCTTTTGACATCATTGATCATGACATTTTACTTTCAAAATTACCTTAATATGGAATCCGTGGTATTGCTCTAGATTGGTTAGGTTCGTACCTTAAACAACGATCCCAGAAAGTTGAAATACCTTACTGGAATGATGGAACATTACGTACGCACCTTTCCGACTCTTTGCCCGTTGCATGTGGAGTTCCTCAAGGATCGATTTTAGGCCCTATTCTGTTCCTACTTTACGAAAACGATATGCCCTCGACGATTCCAAACGGAAGAACGGTTCTCTTTGCGGATGATACGAACATCCTTTGCAATAAAGAAACCGTAAATAGTACAATATCAGATGTTTCAAAGTGGTTCCGAAATAACAAATTAATAGTAAACGAAAAGAAAACGGTTTTAATGCAGTTTTCCATTTCAAATAAACAATTCTGTGCTCCAATGAAAATGAACAGTGTACCATTGACTGATGTTAAGGCAACAAAATTGTTAGGTCTCTCAATTCAGTCAAACGTTAAATGGAACGTCCATTTAAATGAATTGAACACAAAATTAAGTTCATTATGCTACGCGTTCAGAATTCTTTCAAATTCAGTCAGGCTTCATACTGCTCGTTGTGTATACTTCGCGAATGTTCATTCCCGCCTGAGATATGGCATAATATTCTGGGGAAATACATCTTATAGCTCCCAGACTTTTAGATTACCAAAACGAATTGTACGAATAATAACCAAATCCCACCCACGTGATTCTTGTAAGCCTATCTTCATTAATCTAGGAATTCTACCATTACCGTGTCTTTTTATTTACGAATCAGTGGTTTTTGTAAACAAGACTTGCTTAAGGGCGGGAATATATTTTCAGAAAATACCGAAGTCTATTACTATAACACTCGACGTAGAAATCATATTCATCAGGTGACAGTATCAACAGCTCATTACAAAAAATTCACATACAATACATGTACATTATTTTACAACACTTTGCCAGATGACATTAAACGATTAAATTCAATAGAAAAGTTTCAATCCCAAGTGAAATCGTTTCTGCTGCATAACTGTTTCTATACAATTAGAGACTATACTGAGCATCACAAGAAAAGCAACATTAATTTTAACAATGATACATAATGCATTATTTACCATTTGGACTGTATAAATGTGTATAAACAACCTGTAACAAGTATTGTACTACAGCCTCCGGGTCAATGACCCCATCTCGATCAGGTTTTTCGTCCAGTTTCCCTGATCCATTGAGCAAATGCTGAGATGGCCCCTTGTTTTGCTTCTGGACATAAATGTAACTTCATTTTCTGTGCACGTCTTCTAGAATTCAGTGGGAAATACAATTATTCAAATTATCGTTTCCACGTCGCGGCAGGAAGTAATAAGAGTCAAAATTTATTGCTTATTTATCCTTGAAAATAGATTTTATTACATGGGAGTTTTTTGTTGTTTTTTTCTCCCTTTCAAAATTCAAAATTTATTGCTTATTTATCCTTGAAAATAGATTTTATTACATGGGAGTTTTTTTGTTTTTTTTTCTCCCTTTCAAAATTCAAAACTTAAGTAGTATATGATTTAGTGTAGGGATCATAGAATTTTGAAAATGTGCACACAATTCACTTTTCCCCATAGCCCGTCATACACAGTTTTTTAACTGTTTTTTGACGTTAAATAAATAAATAAATAAATAAACTCTAAGTTCTGTGATTTTTAATAACATTTTTCAATTTTTGGAGGTACTTTACATGAAGCCCCTTGGTCATTTTCAAAATTTCCTTAAAAATGGCTCCAAATATTTTCGCTAAATTTCTTGTAAGAAAATAGTGAAATACACTTACAATTCGAAAACTTCGAAACTTTTTTCGGTTTATTCCTACTATTACAAAACTTAAGATAGAGATTTTCCCTTTAAGTAAAACATTTTCTCCATAGTTAGTTCTTTCGTTAATATCATGCACATTTTATGAAAGTTTTAATTATTTCGCGTAGTATTGATTGAAATATGTGCAATATTAAAAGATATAAAAAACAATAAATTCTCAAACACTTTTTTAGTTCGGATGGTGCTGAATGTACTGTAAAAGGTGACATAGACGTCAGGCCGGACAGTGTGATCCAGTGCACCGTAAAGAAATCTCGTACAACTTATGAACTTGCAAATTTGGTACCAGCATATCTGATTTGTTTTATAAACACATGGCCTGCACCAATGTTCCAATCGATTACAACAATGAGAAAGAAAATGACATTCATTAAAATGTAGATAATAGTACCAAAGAGGAGGTAGTTAGAGAAATTAATAATTTTTAATTCTTAAATACAAATAAAAATAACATTTAGAATATGTACCTAAATATTTACAGCCATATTATTGTACACTCATGATTGTTTTCGATTGGGTCGCCTGATATCCAACTGATTTGTTTTACGAAATGCTATCAGTTTATGAAATGTGGAATGGTGCGTATACATTGAATTGATAGTATGGATTTAATCATAAAATATTTTGATCATTAGAGGGCGGAATTTACCTTCTTGGGCTGTAGAAAATTACTATTATTCGTTACAAAATACATTACAATGTCGTGTAGCTGTAATGGGAACCACTTACGAGGTCTCATAACTAAGTCAATATTATATCCTCATTAATCCACCTTAATATTATTTGTATTTTCCATGAACAACATTTTTATGTTCTTTTCTATACCTTTCTCCAATTTCTACGGCTTAATTCAATTACTTTTTTGAATTTATCTGTTATTGGTTTTCGAAACCACTCCTTATCTTTCAATTCTGTTTTAACATGTTCACAATTGTTTTATAGATATCAAGAATTAAGGGGGCTCTTGCGCCATGGGCAATTGTTTATTTGCACTCGTACATTGTGAAATATTGCATTATGAAATTAAAATGAAAGTAAGGGTCGGTCGGGAGTGTTCCATTACTCGTTAGAAATTGCAGCCTGGGGGAAACATCTCCCTCCTAATATGACGCGTTGCGCCCGTGTGGCTTGGCCTTGTGCAGCCCTGCGGGGAGCCAATTGGAGGAGGCGCAGGCGGCGGCAATTAGAGGCAAGTGGCCGGCGGCGGTACCCACGCCCGTGCCCCGCGCCCCCCCCACATCGCCCATCGCCCACCGCCCACTGCCCACCGCCCACTGCCCATCGCCCACTGCCCATCGCCCACTGCCCACCGCCCACTGCCCATCACCCACTGCCCATCGCCCACCGCCCACTGCCCTTCGCCCATCGCCCACTGCCCACCGCCCACTGCCCTTCGCCCACTGCCCATCGCCCACAGCCCATCGCCCACAGCCCATCGCCCAATGCACATCACCCACTGCCCATCACCCACCGCCCACTGCCCACCGCCCACTGCCCATCGCCCACTGCCCACCGCCCACTGCCCATCACCCACTGCCCATCGCCCACCGCCCACTGCCCACCGCCCACTGCCCCTTCGCCCACTGCCCATCGCCCACAGCCCATCGCCCACAGCCCATCGCCCAATGCACATCACCCACTGCCCATCACCCACCGCCCACTGCCCACCGCCCACTGCCCATCGCCCACAGCCCATCGCCCACAGCCCATCGCCCAATGCACATCACCCACTGCCCATCACCCACCGCCCAGTGCCCACCGCCCACTGCCCATATCACCCACTGCCCATCGCCCACTGCCCATCCGCCCATCGCCCACTGCCCACCGCCCACTGCCCACCGCCCACTGCCCACCGCCCACTGCCCACCGCCCACTGCCCATCGTGCCCACTGCCCATCACACACCGCCCATTGTCCACAGCTCACTGCCCATCACCCACCGCCCACTGCCCATCGCCCACTGCCCACCGCCCACTGCCCACCGCCCACTGCCCTTCGCCCACTGCCCATCGCCCACAGCCCATCGCCCACAGCCCATCGCCCAATGTACATCACCCACTGCCCATCACCCACCGCCCACTGCCCATCGCCCACTGCCCATCGCCCATCGCCCACTGCCCATCGCCCATCACCCACTGCCCATCGCCCATCGCCCATCGTCCACTGCCCACCGCCCACTGTCAACTGCCCACCGCCCACTGCCCACTGCCCATCGCCCACTGCCCATCGCCCACAGCCCATTGTCCACAGCTCACTGCCCATCACCCACCGACCACTGTCCATTGCAACGAACCTATCGCTAGTTCGAAATTCCTGCCACAGTTGGGACGCAAAGCCCAGGACCTCCCGGTCAGAGGGACTGCAGTGACATCAGTTGATGCCCTGAGCCACCTATCCCGGTGCAATGTTTAAAAATAAAACAGACAAGAAACATCGATGTTTATTAATTTATTAATATTCAGCTGAAAATTAATTTATTAATATTCAACTGAAAACAACGTTAATAAAAAAATAATAACACCAACGGACGAAACTAAGCCTGAGTACACAGGATCATCACGAAGAGTCAGTCGCCACTTGTGCGAAAAAGGATGTGGGAAGACGGGAAAGGGCCGCATGTCCAAAGCACTACCACTCCATGTGCGAACTGCGGAACTAGGAGAGCATGGGCAGGAGACAGCAGTGGTTTGCATGCATGAAACCTCATGTAGTCTACGACACGAAATTGTCTTTGCTTCATCAGGGGGACAAGTCCCCGGAGTGGGCACCTTAGCCTTTTTGGATTTTTATCCTCGCTCCCCTCACCACACGCCGACGGGCTCACGTCCGGATCCAGCCGGAACCCAGTTTGCCATCGCGGCAACCCCCCCCCACACACACACACAATGTCTGGGTATGCCTGGAGCCACCCTGCCAGCTCAGAGCTCCTAGCTATCCAGGCTAGTACCGGAGTCACGGCATGCGCCGGGAACAAGTTCTCTCCACTTTGCCCAGAGTATCGGGCCACTGCCACGACGAAGCCGCGAGCCCAACTGACGACCACCTGAATTAAGGTCCAGGCGGCTCGGAGCCCCCATCCCGTCTCCCCATTGCTTACCGCCAGCTAACGACGTGGGTGACGTCAGAATCGAAACAACCTGACGGGTGGTATCTAGTTTCCCGCCGGACCGTCAAGTGGGATCCAGAGTACTCCGAAAAGCATCCTTCACCCAATCCTGCTCCAAGGTCGACATGACAGGGCCCCAACTAGTAGGTTGTTAGCCAAGCCTGCCAACCAGAAGCTTAGCATAGCCTATTCACTACCTCCAGCTTGAAGCTAGCCTTTCACCACAGATCCGTTTAGCTTCCAATTGGTTTTTGGGCATTAAGGACCCACAAAATAGGGATTCTGGCTACACCACGTGTTAGAGTATTTCTTACCTTAATTTAGCAACTAATTTTATGCACTTTTCGGTCACCACAGCTCGGCAATGAATTTGCGTCCTTGACTCCAAGAGGTGTCATTATCTACTGGATCAGAACCTCAATAAGAAGTACGTGGAGGTGCCAGGGTTTAAATCCCGGACTTCTCACACGCGAATCGATCGCTCTACCACTGAGCAACACGCCCACTCGTCCAATTGGCTAATCGTGTCTAAGATTAGAGCCTCCTTGACTTAAGGAGGCGTCAGTATGTACTGGATCAGAACCTCAATAAAAAGAACGTGGAGGTGCCGGGGTTTGAACCCGGGACTTCTCACATGCGAAGCGAGCGCTCTACCACTGAGCTACACCCCCACTCGCCCCGTTGGCTAATCGTGTCTATGATTAGATCCTCCTTGATTTAAGGAGGTGGCAGTGTGTACTGGATCAGAACCTCAATAAAAAGAACGTGGAGGTGCCGGGGTTTGAACCCGGGACTTCTCACATGCGAAGCGAGCGCTCTACCACTGAGCTACACCCCCACTCGCCCCATTGGCTAATCGTGTCTATGATTAGATCCTCCTTTATTTAAGGAGGTGTCAGTGTGTACTGGATCAGAACCTCAATAAAAAGAACATGGAGGTGCCGGGGTTTGAACCCGGGACTTCTCACATGCGAAGCGAGCGCTCTACCACTGAGCTACACCCCCACTCGCCCCATTGGCTAATCGTGTCTATGATTAGATCCTCCTTTATTTAAGGAGGTGTCAGTGTGTACTGGATCAGAACCTCAATAAAAAGAACGTGGAGGTGCCGGGGTTTGAACCCGGGACTTCTCACATGCGAAGCGAGCGCTCTACCACTGAGCTACACCCCCTCTCATCGCATTGGCAAATTGCGTCTAAGATTAGAGCCTCCTTGACTCCAAGAGGTGTCAGTGTGTACTGGATCAGAACCTCAATAAAAAAGAACGTGGAGGTGCCGGGGTTTGAACCCGGGACTTCCCACAAGCGAAGCGAGCGCTCTACCACTGAGCTACACCCCCACTCGCCCCATTGGCTAATCGTGTCTATGATCAGCGCCTCCTTGACTTAAGAAGGAGTCAGTGTGTCCTGGATCAGAACCTCAATAAAAAGAACGTGGAGGTGCCGGGGTTTGAACCCGGGACTTCTCACATGCGAAGCGAGCGCTCTACCACTGAGCTACACCCCCACTCGTCGCCATTGGCTAATCGTGTCTAAGATTAGCAACTCCTTGACTCCAAGAGGTGTCAGAGTGTACTGGATCAGAACCTCAATAAAAAGAACGTGGAGGTGCCGGGGTTTGAACCCGGGACTTCTCACATGCGAAGCGAGCGCTCTACCACTGAGCTACACCCCCACTCGCCCCGTTGGCTAATCGTGTCTATGATTAGATCCTCCTTGATTTAAGGAGGTGTCAGTGTGTACTGGATCAGAACCTCAATAAAAAAGAACGTGGAGGTGCCGGGGTTTGAACCCGGGACTTCCCACAAGCGAAGCGAGCGCTCTACCACTGAGCTACACCCCCACTCGCCCCATTGGCTAATCGTGTCTATGATTAGATCCTCCTTCATTTAAGGAGGTGTCAGTATGTACTGGATCAGAACCTCAATAAAAAAGAACGTGGAGGTGCCGGGGTTTGAACCCGGGACTTCTCACAAGCGAAGCGAGCGCTCTACCACTGAGCTACACCCCCACTCGCCCCGTTGGCTAATCGTGTCTATGATTAGATCCTCCTTTATTTAAGGAGGTGTCAGTGTGTACTGGATCAGAACCTCAATAAAAAGAACATGGAGGTGCCGGGGTTTGAACCCGGGACTTCTCACATGCGAAGCGAGCGCTCTACCACTGAGCTACACCCCCACTCGCCCCATTGGCTAATCGTGAATATGATTAGATCCTCCTTTATTTAAGGAGGTGTCAGTGTGTACTGGATCAGAACCTCAATAAAAAGAACGTGGAGGTGCCGGGGTTTGAACCCGGGACTTCTCACATGCGAAGCGAGCGCTCTACCACTGAGCTACACCCCCACTCGCCCCATTGGCTAATCGTGAATATGATTAGATCCTCCTTTATTTAAGGAGGTGTCAGTGTGTACTGGATCAGAACCTCAATAAAAAGAACATGGAGGTGCCGGGGTTTGAACCCGGGACTTCTCACATGCGAAGCGAGCGCTCTACCACTGAGCTACACCCCCACTCGCCCCATTGGCTAATCGTGTCTATGATTAGAGCCTCCTTGACTTTTAGGAGTCAGTGTGTCCTGGATCAGAACCTCAATAAAAAGAACGTGGAGGGCCGGGGTTTGAACCCGGGACTTCTCACATGCGAAGCGAGCGCTCTACCACTGAGCTTCACCCCCTTCGTCCCATTGGCAATCGTGTCTAAGATTAGAGCCTCCTTGACTTAAGGAGGAGTCAGTGTGTCCTGGATCAGAACCTCAATAAAAAGAACGTGGAGGTGCCGGGGTTTGAACCCGGGACTTCTCACATGCGAAGCGAGCGCTCTACCACTGAGCTACACCCCCCCTCGCCCCATTGGCTAATCGTGTCTATGATCAGCGCCTCCTTGACTTAAGGAGGAGTCAGTGTGTCCTGGATCAGAACCTCAATAAAAAGAACGTGGAGGGGCGGGGTTTGAACCCGGGACTTCTCACATGCGAAGCGAGCGCTCTACCACTGAGCTACACCCCCACTCGTCCCTTTGGCTAATCGTGTCTAAGATTAGTGTCTTCTGGACTTAAGGAGGTGTCAGTATGTACTGGATCAGAAACCTGAATAATAAGAACGGGGAATTCTTGAACCCGGGACTTCTCACATGCAGTGAGAGCGCTCTACAACTGAGCAATACTCCCTCCACTCTGTCAGGGCCACTCTGTCAGGTCCCCATCTTGTCCGAATGGCTAATCTTGTTTAAGGTACGTTTGGACATCCTTGTGTTAACGAGTCATTTCGTTCTAAATTAGGAATGCGATAAAAAGTAGTTGTGCTAGAACAGCACGTTTTTTTCTTCCCTGTGTTTTCATGCAAAATTACGCGAAAAGTATTACCATTTTGGAATCATTGTACACGACTTCATTTCAAAACCCTCTTTAAGGATCAGATTTCATTAAGGGATTAAATCCCTGTAATATTTTAGTTTTAGGAAGACTCAAAACAATGTATCTACTTTTTCATTATGTCTCTTAAGAAGTGTTTTCTGACAAACATTCGCTGTTTTTTCGCGCATCATTACCTAACTTTCTCTCTACTGCGTAAATGGTAGCGAGAAAGTAAAAATGTGCAGTTGCAGGTAATAATAGTGATGGAAGGAAATGTTTGGGTGAGCTGTGAATCGCTCTAGTGGTTTTTGCCTTTAATGTGTACGCATTTTTTAACAACACTAACTTCCAAACAGTGCGTATGATTATTTTTTTTATCAAACGGATGTTATCACCAGTCGCTGACATAGCTTTGAACCAACATTCCTGTGTTCCTGCAGCGACTCTGACCGGTCCTACGTTCCAGGACCAGCGGTGCTGAATTTTTCTTTGGAATTTATCAGCTATATTGTATACGTACCTAGATGGAATTCTCCCGGTGTCTGGAGAAGAATTCCAGCGGTCGGTTGCTCTTCGGTTGTTTACCGTGGTTTCTCCGATGAACACCAGGCGGACGCCGGAGCAGTACGCTAAAAACGGGGAAAGACCGCGCGCGATCATTCCTTCCTCTTTCTTGACCTGTCCTCATCCCTTACTTACACTTACACGCACTACGCTACGAACACTCATGACGAGTTACAACACGATTAAGACGAAAAACGGACTAATATATTTAGCATTTACGACAGCCCACAAGAACGAATAACAAAAGCAATTAACAATCCTAAATACACTCCTTTTCTCATTCCGCAAACCCTCATCCTCAACAATCCACCCGAAAATAGAAAAAGGCACCATCCTCTAGACATCCTTCAAGTACCCCCTCTTCGAAGATACTAACTTCACTCCCCCACTAACATACCTAAACCGAAAAAAAATATTCTTAATTACTACGACTATGCTTTCATTACGACATTTACAATGACAAAAGGACAGTTGTAACTATAATGCCATATAAAGACAAAATATCATCCGAAAATCTTCGCCTCCATTACCTTAAAAAATCAATAAACAAATTTTTTTTTAAATTAATTTTCTTCACCACCTCACACCCACACCATCCACCTACACACACCCTCACTAGGAAGCATCCCGTCCCCATCCGCTCCTCTCCGGTCGCCATTTTATGTGGGGGAAGGAAGGAGATATTTTTATTACAAACCCCAGTCGGTCGATGATTACCAATGCTTTATGTAAATGCCGCAATAATAATAAAGCCGGGAACATGACATGACTACGCTACCACACATGAGACCAGTCGGGAGCTTAATGCTTGTCCCGGCTGGTGGGAGATACCCGGTTGAGGAAAAACTCCGCTATTCGACGGTAGGTCGGCGCCGGATCTCGCCATCCAGCGGAGGAAGATCCACTTTTAGAGGATAACTTTTTCGGGGTGGGGTGAACGTCCGATATGTGTAGCAAAGGAAACCGTTAATTTGCACTATTGAACATTGTGCACCCATTGGTATCAAATACGCTGTGCTTTCGTTAAGCATATAAATACAGTCATCTGTACTACAATAAACAATTTTCAAAAATTAAAATTAAGGAATCCATGCACATAATTGTTTCACGACGATATATGATTTTGTAATACTACTTTTGTAAAATATTTTATTTCTTTTATTTTTATCAGAATTCAAATACAAAGCAGATTTACATGGTTAATAGTTCGTTTGTCCGATCAATGCTTACATTTCGTCTTACCTCAAATACTGTATTTTAATGTCTTAAGTGAAGCGTTTAGCTGTCTGAGATCCACCGAAATTCAACAATCACTTTATTTCATTATAAATGAGACCACCTTTTTGGGCACGTTTTTATGCTCATAAATATGTTTCGTAGCAATAAAAATTATCAAATTGTGACTTTGTTACTGAGTAACAAATGTATTTTAACAATTAAATTTGTTCAAATAATTGTAACTGGGAGACCAACTGGGTTTAAACCAGAAGATCTGGGTTCTCAACCCGGTCGGGGTGACAAGTCTTTGAACATATTTAATTGTTAAACAGTCGATTTCATAGTCCGACCCTCGTCAATTTTGCAAATAGGTTTACGACCTCAGAATTTCCCCGAAACCTTCTACCTGCCGCCCATTAGTGACCCCCAAGTGCTCCTTGCGTTCGCCCAGACACGCCCTGCCGCCTCCGCACAAGAAGAAAGCATCTCCCAACCTGTTGATCGGGCGCGAGGTCGTTTGGGTTCGCCAGGGTTCACTCCACCGCGCGGGGACGCGCGATTTTCGACCTTACGGCGACTCTCGCCTCGCCGGGCGGCCGCCTGCGGAGGTCACGTGGTTCACCGCCTCCCCCTCCCCCGCCCGCATGCTCCCCTCGCCCTGCCGCTCGCGCCTGCAACGCGTACGTGGCGCTTCCATCTGCGGGCGACCGCGCGCGCTCAACTGTCTCGCGAACAAACGACAACCGTCCGCGATCGGCGGCCTTGGCGATTGTTGCCGGCCGAAATAACCCCCGCTGGCGGAGTGTGCCGCTGTCGGTTGTTTCTTGCGCCGTCGTTTGTTTGCCCGCCGCCGCGCGCGGTGCGCCTCCTTCGTCTTGCGCCTTCCATTGTCCGCGCCAGCCGCCGCTCCGCGCATGCGCAGTGCCGTGAAAGTTCGGAATGCGTCGAGCGCGCCGCGGTCGCTGCTGCAGCCCGCTCCGAACTCGCCGACGGTCGCCGACTCAACTAGCGCGTACGTGAATGTGTGTGCGTGCGTGCGTGTTTGTGTTTAAATACGAGAGTGCGTGTACGCACGCCCAGTGTTTGTAAATAATAATATCAGTGATCGACCGACTGCCAGAAGGTGATTTATGAATGGTGTTCAAAAGTGTGTCGACAGCGGTGGTTGTGTTTTGTTTTCTTTTGAGCCTCGAAGTGGTGGTGCGGGTAGTGTAAAGTGTCTACACGCGAGTGTGTGTGTGTGTGAGGGGGTGTGGTAGATCCAGACGTGCCGGGCAGGGGTGTACCAAGTGGTACGTGCATTGTTCGGTGTGGTGAACCAAAAGCAAGGCCATTGCACTGTCGTCTCTCTCATACGACTCAAGGTAAGGGAATAGCGCTGTTTCTTATGCCCTTTCACAGAGCTGGTAAAGCTCGAGACACATCACAAGACAAACGCATAATGATATGATAATAATAATGGTAAAAGAAAATGGAAATGTGTGAAATGGTGCTTCCTTGAAAGGAAGAAAGAAAAAGTAAAACAATTTCATTTAAACTGAAACTGAAAAATGAGTACGAAATAATTTAGTTGATGTTCTGTTTACCAGGTTTCTTTTACCAGAGATTTTATTTAAATGGTCCCTTTTTTTTAAAAAAAAAAAATAAGGAAATTGAATACAAATACGCCAGGAACTGAAAATTAAGTTAGTTTGTCTTTTTTAACAGCGTTCTTATTGACTACTTATTGATGGATTCTTGGCCTAAGATGGTAAATCCGACTATGGTTAAAATAGTGAAACCTGTTAATCATTTTAATAAAAACATTTTCAAAGTCATCAACTTGAATAGTGTATGTCGCACCAGAAATACATCATCAGCCCGTCAAAACAGTAGGTGAGAAATATTGATGGCAGTGTAATGTTTAAGCAATTTTAACGTATTTTCTAGAAATTGTTCTTAATGAGAATAACATTATGTGATAATTATCATGCATTTTGTGCTGGGATAATTCAAACTTAAGTAATAGTTTCCCAAAGAAAATCACATCCTAAAACTGCAAGTTTGAGTTAAAAGAAAATCGAAGTGATGTTTGATTTATGTAAATATTTTTTATCTAAGAAATGAAACTACGTGACTAGAATTTGACATTTCTAGGGATCATATTATCAACTATTTTACCAAAGCGTATTTGATGACAATTGCGCAGGCATGTAAACAAATGGAATAAAAGGAACGTGAAACGTATTGGCTATACAATTTGAAATAAAAGTTCAAACTGAACTTGCAATTCTGTAACATCTGTTCAGAGTTCTGTAGTTATGTCTTGTGTTCTCTTCATAGATTGTTCATCATTTCATAAGACTCTTTTAGGTATGTAAAGTACTATTTCTACTATTTTAAAAGCGAAGCATCTATCAGAGATATGGACAAGTGTGAAGTAACGGATTGCTGTTTGACATTTCTGTAGGCCATACGGCGGTGGCATACACCTTGCAGCTAATAGTTAAATTTGAAGGCCACGTGCCAAATGCGTGGGTGATATTTTAATTAGTTACCATTTTACCGGCCATGGGTAAATGCCAAGGAAATTGTCCATTGAACTCCTTCTGTTACGTTAACGCTTTTTAAAACCATTTAATGTCAATTTCAGACTATTCGCCTTCTTGACGTACCGGTACATTTACCAACTATTTGTTTCGTCGATTATTTCACACAGTTGAATGACGCGGAAAATGTAAATTTGTGAGGTCTGCAAGAGAAAAAAAAGCGACACCTCCTAGAACAACAGATAATTATTCCAAAACAGTTTTAAAGTATTTTTGAGAGTGTCTATCTTTTCTAAAACAAGATTTTCGGTGCAAAAGATTCCTAATATTTTTATTTTTCAATAGTTCTAGTACATAATTAGCAGGATTTTGTTTTGATATTGGTAAGATAACGTTAAACTAAATTAATATGTTATGTCCCGTGGAGACGTTTTATTACTTTCCAAGAAGGAATTACTTGTGTGGTTAAGTTAACCGAAACTTGGCAATTAATTCGTGTGCGAAATTAATATAATGTTTCACGGACACTAGTAAATACAACGTCAAAATGTGTCGAAATATTGGCCGTTAATGTTTTATACGGGTTCGAATGGCAATATTCATGTGAATGGGTGTATTTGAAACAATGCCATTGGCACGTAGCTATCGCGCGTCGTTTTTGTCTCGTTGTAGCATACTCTGTGGCGAAACCCGAAGTGAAATTCCGATTTACTCGCTACGGATGAGTGAACTTGTTCTTAGCTTTTTCTATGCGATTGGGCATGACTTGTAAGTAGAAAACAGGGATTCTGGGATATTTCATAATGGCAGGCGCACAGAGAAATCAAAAATCTGGGGCAATGGAACAACGGGGACTCCTTATTCAAATAAATTGAAACCACTAATCTCTCATTCATAAACTGATTTGATTTCTGCGTGTCACAGAAATAATTTATAAAGGTTAATTATAATTAAAAGTACAGGTTAATTTTTATTTTTTTAATGAAATAAATCGGGGCATCAGTTAAGTCGGCTTAACAAACGGGCCAGGAACCGCGCGCCATCTTCCCTTTCTCTTCCTTGTCATAACCTCACTTATCATCCCGTACTTATACACACTTACACTCACATGCACTGCACTATCACACATGCCGGGAGAGCAGTCGGGAGCTTAGAGCCTGTCCCGGCTGGGGCGGTGCCCCGCTCCTGGGAGATACCTGGTTGGGGAAAGCCGACGCACGTCTTGCCATCCAGCGATGGAAGATCACTGCCACATTCCACTATAAAACATGTACTACGCGTATGGGACTAATGACCTTAGCAGTTGACCACCCGGAAACATTACTCTATTAATCAATCAATAATATTTTGGTGTTGCTAGAATAGAAATCCCAAGCATCGTCCCGTTTTAAGAGAATGTTTTATTCATCGACCCCTTTATTTTTTCTCATTTTTTAACATTGCATATAAATGCCTCACAGTTAACAATTTCATACCTCAATTTCTCATTTTCAGTATTCTCGTAATCATCTCGATTTTTCAGTTATCAAAAACGTTTCCACTTTTGAGTCGCTGAGTTTTTAATCTTCATTGTTATGCAATAGTTAAAAAATGTTGAGTGTTTTTTAAGGAAAATGAACGGTTTGCCATTGAGTGATATGAAGGTAACAAAATTTTTAGGTCTCTCAATTCATTCAAACCTCAAATGGAACGTCCGTTTGAATGAATTGAACACAAAATTTAGTGCATTATGCTACGCTTTCAGGATTCTTTCAAATTCAGTCACCCTTCATAAGGTGCTGTGCCCCCCTAATGCCTGATCCCTTAATCCCTGAGCTACCCGAGCTGGTTCAGAACTATTTAAATCAAAGTATAAGCAGAGAGGTGACAGGGGGATCCCGGCCACATTTTCAGAGCGAGAACATTTCCAACTTCTGATTTTCCACTTTCAACCTGATATTTCAGGAATTTTCTCATTTTATTTCATTGAGGTCGCTTTAGAATCGAATGAGATCGTTACCGACCACTATTATTTAATGCAAAATTAATCGGAATAAATAATTACAAAAATATAAATTCATTTGTCAAACCCTGTAAATGAGGGAATTTTTTGTTGTAATATGTAATTAAATGAATGTTAATGAATGTTGTAATATGTTTGTAAATGAGAGATTCTTCCTGTGTGGCAGCCCTGTAAATAGTTCAACATAAATCCCTTAGTGTTTATTAATAATAGTCATTAAATTTTATATTTAAATATCTATGAAGTATATATTATTTATTTAGTAAAATGTCACATGTAAATATTAAAATGGTTCCTTGGATAAAAGGGACTCAGAAATGTAGTTGGGGTTCTCATGTTGTTTTAGACTGTTCACGCCTACGATTTAAATGATTCGAAATTTTCGTTGTAAAATTTTTCTACGATAACACAGAAATAGTATAATAAATTGAAACTATTGCGAGAAAAGATGCAATTTCCTCTCTGGAATAAAAACTGGGCATTCCAGATTGTCTTCTTTACCTCTCAAAAATCATCTCACCGGACGTATGAACATTGCACTCTATTCATTCTATATTCATCCAAATCTGAAGATAACATAATAAAGATTTGTATAGATATTCGTATACGTACTGACATTTAACTAATCGGAATACTATGTAAATTGATCTAATCCGAATATTGATTTAATATTTGATAGATTATATTTTAAAGGTAATTCTATTATTGCATTTATAAAATATCAAAATTTCTGTATTTGAAAAATAACGTTGTACAAATTTCTGTAATAGTCGTTAATAATCAGGACTTGGATGCAACTACAAATCAACAACACAAGAATAAAAATATTAATATTTCTTTCAAAAGAACGTATTTCAGCTAAGAATTCGAGATAAAGTACATTGTTCAAATAGTTTTTTTGTTTCACAGTAAGGAGGCTGTCACAGTGAAGCCGATTTTCGCGGAAATTTCGGTCGGCCGACATCGCACGTTTGCGTCCGATTTGCCCATTTCGTTCCATCACATGCTACTAAATGGAAATGGGCATATTGAATCCGAACGATCTCTTCCGAGACACTGCAGTGACATCAGTGGATGCACTGAGCCACCTCTCCCGGTCAATAATCCGGAGATAGAAGTTAAGTGAATTACAAAAAGATTTTCTCAAAAACAGCTCCAATTCTTCTCTTCAAACTTTTCATACTGATAGGGCTAAATGTACTCTTATAAGATGGCATAATGCCATATCGCTCAATTTTTTTGTTATTTAAGGTCGCATCAATATCTAGGTGATTAGAGACCATTATTGGAGTTAAAGTAATGGTAACTATCATGATGAAATGATATAGTGATGATAAGGGGTGAAAGGACGAACGCAAATACAACCATGCTCGAGGCGGGACTCGAAACCTCGACCCTTCGGTCCGAGATCACTACGACACTACTGCCTTAGCGATCTCGACCACCGAGCCAGCTGCTCTATTCTTTTGTTTTTTCAAAAATTACACAAATGTAATTTTTTTGAAATATCTCACGTAGTTAATATGTAAATTTCTAGCGATTTGTAAACACTGTTGCATTTGTGAGTTACAGTGCCTCAAATGACTTTCAATGAAGTTTTTCGAAACTTTTCTGTGAAAGAGCTTCAAATTTCACATTTATAGTAACGTTTAAGCGCCATTTTCATGAAAACGGTTCCAAATTTTTCAATGAAAGTTGCCATTTATGACAAGGGACGCTTGAGTCTCAATCACGTCGTTAGCTTCAAGGTGCAGGCAGTGAACAGGCGATGCTAAGCTTCTGGTGGTCGGGTTCACCCAGCTACTCAACAGTTGGGCCTATGGCGCGTCGACCTTGGAGCAGGATGCTTTTCGGAGTACTCCGGATGCCACTTTAAAGTCCGGCGGGAAACTAGATACCACCCGCCAGGTTGCTTCGATACCGGCGTTACCCATGTCGTGAACTGGCGGTAAGCATTGGGGAGACGGGATGGGGGCTCCGAGCCGCCCAGGTCTTACTCTGGGTGGGCTCCAGTTGGGCTCTCGGATTCGTCGTGGCAATGGCCCGATACTCTGGGCAAAGAGGAGGGAACTTGTTCCCGGCGCATGTGAGTGGCGCATTGTCGAGACTCCGGACCGGGAACGGTAGCTCAGTGCATCAACTGATGTCACTGCAGCGCATCTGAACGGGAGGTTCTAGGTTACACTTCCCACGATGGCAGGATTTTCGACACTAGCTTTTCAGCTAGGTCGAATTCAGTCGCTGTCTGGAGGAGAATTCTAGCGGCCGGCTGCTCTGATCGGTAGTTTTCCGTGGTTTCTCCGATCAACACCAGGCGAATGCTGGAGCAGTACCCTAACAAACGGGCCACGGACCGCGCGCGATCTGTCCTTCCTCTTCCTTGTCCTATCCTCTCCCCTTACACATACACTTACACTAACATGCACTACACTACCACATATTCCGGGAGACCGGTCGGGAGCTTAGAGCTTGTCTCGACTGGGGCGGTGCCCCGCTGGTGGGAGAGTCCTAGTTAGGGGGAAACCCCACTACCCGACGGTAGGTCGGCGCCGGATCTCGCCATCCAGCGGGGGAAGATCACCGCCATCTCCCGAGAAAAAAACATGCACTACACTCACGGGACTAATGACCTAAGCAGTTGACGCGCCCGGAAACACGAAAAAATCAATAAAAATCAATCAAGGAAAAAATCAATCAATCAATCAATCAATGGAGACTCCGGTACTAGCCTGTATAGCTAGGAGCTCTGAGCTAGCAGGGTGGCCCTTACCCAGGCATTGTATGGGGAGGTTGCCGCGACGCTAAACTGGGTTCCGGTTGGATCCGGACATCAGCCGGCGTTTTGCGCGTTGGTGGTGGGTGAGGATAGAACCCAATGAGGCAAAGGTGCCCACCCCGGGGACTTGTTCCCTTGATGAAGCAAGAAATTGTGGTGTTGTAGACCACAAGTGGTTTCACACACACGCACAGATTCACTCAAATACACTCCAACATATATGCGGAATACAATTGCAACAATCGTATGGCAACTTATAACTTTTACCATAAGATGTCGCTTCAAGCATTGCTTGTCTGCCCCATTCCCTCGAAATCAGCGGGAGAGTCAAGGCCATCTGTATTACCAAATCTACCTGCAATACATGTGGACAGTCGTGAGCATGCTTCTGGCAAATGTTTCAAACAATGAATTGCGGAATTCTGGAAATATTCGGTCAATTTCGGGTGCAACGTTCCGGTGATTTCGGATGAAATAAGACGGGCGATTTCGCTTGCAGTCGTCCGGAAACCATTTATTTAATGTTATGTATTTTATTTATTTTACGCCAAAAAAGTTTAAAACTGTGGGTGACGTGCTACGGGGAGAGGTGAATTCTGTGCACCTTTTTATAATTCTGTAATCCTTACCCTAAGATGCTTACTAAATGAATTTTGAATGCAGAAAGAAATAAGCGTTTTTGCAAGGATTGTTAACAAAATATTCACTCCAATGTAATAAAATCTATTGGGTAAATCAGCTATAGATTTGGGCTCATATCCCTGATGTCTTTCATGAAGGAATACTTCCTGCCGGGACAACATGGAAAATGATAATTTGAATAACTACATTTGCCACTGAGTTCTAGAAGACGTGCGCAGATAATGAAATTACATGTATATCCAGAAGCAAAACAAGGCGCCATCCCAGCATTTTCTTAAAGGATCAGAGAAACAGGACGAAAAATCTGATTGAGATATCAGCCACCGATATTTCGGCTGCACTGTGACAGTAGCCTAACAAGGTCCCAAAATAGGAAATATTTACTGTGCGTAACGTTTTCTTGTCGTAATTATCTATCCTAAATCGAAACAAAGTGGTGTCAATTTAAACGAACAATTTGATTGTGCAGTTCTTAGTTCGAAAGAAATGAGAAATGAAATGGTGTGTGTGTGTGTGTGTGTGTGTGTGTGTGTGTGTGTGTGTGTGTGTGTGTGTGTGTAGCAAGGGAGGGCAGTGGGTGCGTGTGTTTTCAGGTCGTGTAAATATGGCCTTTATCTTATCTCTGCAGTGACGGCCGGGGGGGTTCTAAAGCGGATTGCAAATAAGGGATTATTTAAGTAAGCACATATTAATAGATACTCTCGCAAACTTTCATTATAATATATACAAATCTACAACTTTTTAAAAAAATATGATGCATTTTCCGTCTTTTTAAAAAAAAATCTCTACTTGGTGTTGTTTGCCATGGCATTCTTTTTATGTCTGGTATGATATTCACACACACACACTTCAAAATCTCGTAAATACATTTAAATGACCTAATGACTTTTTAAATTATTTCTAATAAAATAACAAAACTTATAACATGTATTTAAATATTCATTAAAAACTCTTATGCATACGAATAAGCTGAAAAAGCAACACAAGTAGAAAATAAAGGAAACTCATAATAAAACACAAAGATCTTTTACTAGAATTAAATACTCGAATTTTATCACCACAAACGCTACAAACAATACAAAGACAACGTAAGTTCAAAATAAACTTTCAGAAAAATGCAAATTTGTTAAGTTACCGGTGATGTATAGTAGATCTTAAAACTGAGGGGAGAAATCCTTGGATGCACAATACATAGCAGAAATGAATGTACTAAATGTATTTCAGTTCAAATGTTGAAAATCAGTATTTAATTTTAACTTAATTAAAAAAATAATATTCTTAAATAAGAAACAAGAAAACAATACATCCAAAATAAACTAAAAGATATCCTATGGATCAGTTTTTAACCTTTTTCCAACTTGTGCATAAACTATGCAAATATTTGTGCAAATAGTTCTCTTAGGAGTCCAAACATGAAAATTGTTCCGACAAATTTTGATGAATGAAACCTGAACTCCTATAATTTTAATGACAATACACAATTAGTTGATGACTCCCACGCCATGTAAATGGATGAGAATGTAATTAAAAATATAATTGTTCTTTTATTTTCTTCAAAAGTCTCAAAACATAGCAAATGGTTGGCCTTTCTAAAGCGATCTGTTTTATCAACCAAGGAATGTAAAATAAAAATTGTAAGCTAACTAGACATTTTCATCTTGAAGGCTTGCACTTTGTCGATTGGAATATTGCAGTTTTAAGAAAATGCCGAAAAAATTAACTTTCGCAATGTTGGAAAATTTAAAGAACTCAATGAAAATCGAACTGGCGCCTTTATTTTATGCGCACTTTGCTTTATCTGAGGAAAAAAGAATTCAAAAATTTGAAGCCATTTTTGAGAAAATATTGAAAATGTCCTCGAGGCCTCGTCGGTCGGGCACAGACTACACCGAGAGATGCGTTGCCAGAAATGTGCCACGTGAAATGAGGAAAGAGGCCGTTGAGGCTGCGTCCACACACTACAAATAGGTTATTCGATGTTTCGAATGCCTTTATGTACCACAAACGGAGAGTCTTGCCAGCAGTTAGCGATGAGATCAGCTGCGAGGTCCATTTCTTGTTTTATTAAATGCTCTTGTGTGATTTTCATTCGTGAAATTCTTGTTTTATCATCATAATCGTAAATCATCTATTTAACGAGTTCGAATTGGCT
Organism: Teleogryllus occipitalis; assembly: GCA_011170035.1. Classification (NCBI taxonomy): domain Eukaryota; kingdom Metazoa; phylum Arthropoda; class Insecta; order Orthoptera; family Gryllidae; genus Teleogryllus; species Teleogryllus occipitalis. Next base: position 147,773 of record BLKR01002050.1, read on the forward strand.
AAAGAGAAATACATTATTGCGTTGAGTATAAATCATTACTTATTTTATGTAAAAAAGGTACTGTACATGTCGTATAGGGAAGAAGTACAATCTGCAAATTTTCTTGAGCTCCGTAATTTCTACCCCCTCTGTTTTACTATATTTGTTGATTGAATTATGAATAAATGGTGAATGATGAAATAATTTATAATAAAATTCACACTTTCTTACAAGAAGGAATATTTTCCACTTAAGCTTTTCTTAGTACATTTCCGTTTAAAGAAAATCAAGTAAGAAATTAAAAAAAAAACTTGTTAATCACTTTTTTTCTGGCAAATATCAAAACCTCGTTCATTTTTACGCACACTTACACTTCGTAAAACAAATGAAGGAGTAGAAATGCGACCGAGAAAACTCGCTCGCTGACCGACTCGGGTGAGAACTCCCCCCACTCCCGCAGAGGCGAACGAGAAAACTGTTTCAAGTGTGTGTGTGTGTGTGGGGCGGGGGTCGATAAATGTCCCTTGTTTGGATTTTCCACATTTGTCGTCGCACATTTCTCGCAACCCATTCCTCGGCACAGTTGGTTGTGGGCCTTATGGTCACCATTGGCAAGTCATCATCATCTTGGGTACAGATCTTGTCCCACTCGCCTTCCATGCATCACATCCAGGAATGTGTTGAAATATTTATTGTGCTGTCCCACCCTCATTTCCCCATGTCCCGCTTGCTGTCCCGCTAACGTTATGATCAATTACGGGGTATACGAGTGGAATCGATCCCTGACACACCAAAACGAGGGTCCGCCTCAGATCGCTCCGGGCATCAGTTGATGTCAGCGCAGTGCCTCTGACGGGGAGGTCCTAGGGTTCGAGTGCAGACGATGGCAGGAATTTCAATATTAGCTTTTCCGCTACGTCGAATTCAATTGCTGTCTAGCGGCTGCTCTCATCGGTAGTTTCCGTGGTTCCTCCGATCAACACCAGGCAAATACCGAAGCAGTACCGTACCAAACGGGCCACGGACCGCGCGCGATCTTTCCTTCCTCGTTCTTGTCCTCCTCACCCCTTTCTTGCACTAACATGCACTACACTAACGCACTAGTCGGGAGCTGGGCGTAGGGGCTGGGGGCGGGGCCTGGGGGCGGGGCCAGGAGGCAAGGCCTGGGGGCGGGGCCGGGGGGGGGAGGCGGGGCCTGGGGGCGGGGCCTGGGGGCGGGGCCTGGGGGCGGGGCCTGGGGGCGGGGCCAGGAGGCGAGGCCTGGGGGCGGGGCCGGGGGGGGCGGGAGGCGGGGCCGGGGGCTAGGCCGGGGGCGGGGCCGGGGTGCGGGGCCGGGGGGCGGGGCCGGAGGCCGGGGGTGGGCGGTTGTCTTGGCGGAGTGGAGCGGGCGTGGAGCGAGCTGTGGGGGCGGGGGCGGCTCGTAATGGAAGGGCGATGTCGGCTGCTGCTGAATGGCACCGCCCGCTGAGGGCTGGACGCCTCCCCGCAACTCGACACCGCTCGGCGGCGGGGCGTCGAACCCACGTCACACACGACACATTGCTTACGTTTCAAAAACTATTTTGTAAACGTAAAAAAACTGTTAAAATTGTGTATATGGAGGAGCACATTTTCTTGCATCCTTCTTGGTGGTGCCGCCAGATGTCGCGTGATCGCGATCGTATCAAGCAGTGCTGCGGATCGAGCGGCATCTGCCGGCGCGACCCAGAGGTCGCGAAATGCCGTGCCGTATTCCATCGTAAAGACAGGATCTCAGGCGCCATGTTATAAAAACCGAAGTATAGAACTGTTTTCGGTAATTCCTCAATCAATCCAATGCGGGTAAGCAATGATATTTACGTTACCTACACTCTTCGATCATGTCCCTCCGACTCCTGCTAGACCTAACGCACCATAAGCGGCCGTTTTAGATACATGCACTTCTACCAATTTACAGCAGACTGAGTATACATTCCAGGATATTATGTCATTTCCGGGGAAACAGGGAGATTCAACGGAAGTTCGAGGTGATAGCTACGACAACAAGGTTACCTGCGGCGGCCTGGCGGTATGATTTGATGTGGCCCATGATGTGTCATGATAAGTCATCTTTACGCCATGATTTGATGTTTTATTTATTTCAGTTGACACTCGTTAATTACAGCATTTCTGCAACATCTACTATTCAAAAATATTATAATTTAATTTCCTATGTGAAAACTCTGGTTTACAGTCCTCAAACGATAGACAATCTGGACGTTTCTAAATTTTTCGTTTTAAAAATAACCAAATTTATAGGGAATAACATTTATCTCAATACTAGCAAAATGCCCGGCGGTGCCCGCGATTTATTCATATCCAATCCTTCTGAAAGAAGAAAATGATCAATTTATATAAACCACGGTGTTTAATATTAATGTTCATAATGAAGTTGGCTTAGATTTTAATAAAATTCTATAATTTTCTTTCATTTTATTATACAGTTCATTGCTATTAGATATTTTTTCTATCTTACGCACTGCTACTGGTCTCTAAGTATTAGGTACCAGTTCTGAATACCAGTTCTGCATTTAAAGTATAAATACAATTTAATCTTCCAAAAGGAAATTTGAAAGACTGTAGTGTGGAATGAAATGTCGAAATATTATATAGAAATGTTTTTTAATATGATAAAATATGTTCTATTTCTAGAAATAAGTTCGAATACGGGTAATTAATTTGGTTTAAATTTATTTCAATTTCTCTGAAATCTGCTGGATAAAAACGAAAAAAAAAAATGTTTGATGAAGGATAATTGCATTTTGATCAATGAATACGAGAATAGGCAACATTTAGCCATTTAAACACAAAATAGGCATTTACGTATTAATGAATTAGACATTTATAGGCACTATAAAATTCACATATAATACTCCTAATGCCTCAATATGAATAAGTAACCAAAAAGATTGCGTTTTCTATTGAATGAAAAAATAGGCAAACATCCGCAGCTTAGTAATTACATAAAATTCCTCGCTCGAATAATAACTAGCAGAATTTTTCGGCGTAGCAGATTTTGCAAGCGTCTGTTCGGGCGGAAAAGAAAAAAATTGTATACGCACGCCGTGTTTAGGAAGTAATTCTATATTTATTTGCGTTTTTAACTGCTCCCACTACTCTAATCCTGAGAAGGGCAGGGCATGGATGTTTCCAATACAGTTGTGGCATAGTTGGCCATTCGTATCACTAGGGAATATATTACATCTGGGCTCAGTGTCACCAACTTAAAGAAAATATTGCGAAGAGTGTGTAATGTGATTCCGATCTATACTTATTTCTTAGGGTTGAATTTACAGTTCCAAAGCAGAGACCTTGCCATTATGTTCAGTCTTATTATGCCTTTTTATGACCAATTTACCTTTTATCCCTTTTAACTAAAAGTGAATGAATCTTAGAACTTTCTGCATTATCTTCCCACACTCCCTGAGCACTGGAAACAATCGTGAACCTAAATGTTCTTCCGAATGTTGGTCAAGACCACGATTCTCTGTGATAGACTGTGCACGTACTTGATTAACTATCAGAGCTTAAATTTGACATGTAGCCCGACCGCATCGCAGCGTACAGCGAAGCACGGTTAGGTACGACCACGAGCGAAACTGCAATGTCAGGAAATCTGCTTGTTGATCTATTACTTATATGACTTAACATGCGCTGCTTGTTGAAAGTACGATGAAGTTTATCACAAGCTATTTCTTATAATTGAAGTTGAAACTGCGTCTTTGCCTGTAAGTTAAAATATTGACAACTCGCTAACTAAACATTATAATGTGGGATGTGGATCACGGGATTGGTCAGTTAATAAAACACATTAGTTTGCCAACGTTTCTGAATATATAATACCTTCCTCAAGGCTACAGTAAACACAAAAAACACAAGGAATGAAGACAACTTATCTTAACACCATTATTTATAATCACACCATATATACCTGAATCAACATATGTGAAAAATCAAAAGTAACATAAAATCAAAGTAATATAAACAATACAAGACGGTCAAACTTCATGTCTGTCTCCAGACCAACTCCACCATGGAGTTGCTACAGCCCACAGGTCTACAGTCCAGCTACGCCTGACCAGGACCAAAGCCCGAAAGTAAATGAATGAAAAACGTGTTGAGTCAGGAACACGTGCTACAGTCACTCCATGCCCGAAACCATGCGTATCCGGTCGACCACGTGTTTTATTAGCAATATAAACTGAGAACTCAATAATGTGCTGGACTCTGGATAACTCTTTAAGTTATTAGAAACTCTTATGTTTCTTCTTTAAACTTTGAATTGATTATCGACTTATATTGCATATTGATTATTAATTCTCTGGCAAACACAAAGAATCACAAACTTACCTTTGCCACCTCTTTAGACTGGATTTGGTTAAGAAATACTATTTCAATGCGTCGCAAATGAGGACCTGCATAGGCAGCATTTCTCGGCAGCACATGCAGCATTTTTCGTTTCTGCGGGGGCATTTCTCTTCAGGCGACCGTGTTGGCCATTCGGATCGCTAACTTCAGCACAACAATCGGCGCTCGGAATTGCTTGCAATTGCATATTCGTTTCTTTTTCAGTTACAATTAAACTTTTGTCCTGTGTAAACGAATTAGGTACTTACTAGTGGTTTGAAACATGTCGGATAATCTACATTTGCCTATTTTTGTAGAATATTACACTCTTTTGTGCGTATTAGGAAAACTCATGTCGTCGCGTATTTCATCATTTTATTAACAATATGTTCCGCATTTTATCCTTTCAAAATAATTCTTGGAAAAACATTCAGATCAATTTTCAGTATATTAGGCGTATATCATTGATTGAGGCGTATTCTCAATTGTCAGGAAAGAATTATAGGTTACTTTCAGGGACGGAAAAATGTCTAGTTTCTTTTAGAACAAGAACAAATTAAAACTTGTTTTATGGCTAGTATTAAAATTAACTTCTTAGACTGCTCTATTTATGTAAATTAAATATTATATTAAAACATTATTTTCACGGTTTTAATATTTTTTATCCAATTATTAGTACATATTTTACTTCATATTTGGAACCGTTTTAGTCCAAATGTATACTTATTTAAGTACTTGTTATTGCCTATACTTCCCGGTCGGGGTGTAAAATAGATTTATAGCTATCCTTTAAAATCGCCTTAGTATCTGTACCTGTGGGTCGAAGAAAAACGTGTGGAGTTTGCTCGTTACGGTGAATGGAATACTTAAATATTGCTACATGCCTCTCTTATCCCCGTGGGGCGTGGGAATTATTTTAGGCCCAGGCACGGGGGACACCGTTCGCCAGCCGTCAAAGAAGGACAATCGACCCAAAATGCCAGTTGCATACATATTCCGTACTCACCGTACCCCGATAGTCGTCATTGCTATCCCGCCGCAGCACCACGACCTCTGGCGTCTACAGCGTGTACGCGGCCCGGCGTTTGTGTTTTGTCCTTGGCGTGCGAAGCAAAAAGGCCGCCCGCCCGGGAGCACACGGTCATCGCCGGTTGCTAGCGTTTACTTGCTGATGGGAGCCCAGCAAGAGATTCTAAAATTAATATTGCCTAGATATAGGCTACAAATGTACTGTGCACATACAAAACAATGTTGTTATAGTATCTTGGAGCGGGAGAGGTGGCTCAGGGCATCAACTGATCAACGGAGTGCCTCTGACAGGGAGGTTCTAGGTTCGAATCCCAACTGTGGAACCGGTAGCGGTAGCTCAGTGCATCAACTGATGTCACTGCAGCGCCTCTAACCGGGAGGTCCTAGGTTCGAGTCCTGACGGCGGCAGGATTTTCGACACTAGCTGTTCAGCTAGGTCGAAATCAGCTGTTGTCTGGAGGAGAATTCTAGCGGCCGGCTGCTCTGATCGGTAGTTTTCCGTGGTTTCTCCGATCAACCTCTGGCGAATGCCGGAGCAGTACACTACCAAACGGGCCACGGACCGGGCGCGATCTGTCCTTTCTCTTCCTTGTCCTATCCTCTCCTCTTACACACACACGTACACTAACATGCACCACACTACCACATATTCCGGGAGACTGGTCGGGAGCTTAGAGCTTGTCCCGGCTGGGGCGGTGCCCCGCTGGTGGTAGAGTCCTGGTTAGGGGGAAACCCCACTAGCCGACGGTAGATCGGCGCCGGATCTCGCCATCCAGCGGGGGAAGATCACCGCCATCTCCCGAGAAAAACATGCACTACACTAACGGGACTAATGACCACAGTAGTTGACGCGCCCGGAAACACGAAAAAATCAATCAATCAATCAATCAACCCGACTGTGGCAGGATTTTCGACAGTAGCTTTTCAGCTAGGTCGAATTCAGTCACTGTCAGGAGGAGAATTCTAGCGGCCGACTACTCTGATCGGTAGTTTTCCGTGGTTTCTCCGATCAACACCAGGCGAATGCCGGAGGAGTACCCTTACAAACGGGCCACGGACCGCGCGAGATCTCTCTGTCCTCTTCCTTGTCCTATCCTCTCCTCTTACACTCACACAATTACACTATCATGCACTACACTGAGCTTGTCCCGGCTAGGGCGATGCCCTGTTAGTGGGAGATACCTGGTTGAAGAAAACTCCGCCAGCCGACGGTGGGTCAGTGCCGAATTTTGCCGCCCAGTGAGAGGACGCCACCACCACCTCCTCCTCCTTCTGTTGAAGAAAGAACGTGCACTACAATTGCGGAGCTAATGACCTTAGCAGTTGACGCGCTCAGAATCACCAATCAATCAATCTATCGATCAATCAGTGTCTTGAACACTGTTTTTGTTAAATCGTTTAATTTATAGTAATGTTACACGAGCGTATTTATTTGTTGTTGTTGCTGTTATTGTTCCTTGGGTGTGTCACTTTTTACAAAAACATTGTTCACATTTTGTGAAATTTTATTCAGCAGCACAAGAGCTGCTCTTGTGCTACTGCACGGACGGCTTCTAGCTCCTAGCTACTCTCCATAAAGACGATACTCATTTCTAGAATACCGTCCGAATATAAGCGAAGCAACATTTGAGTACTTCCAAGTTGAATGTTCCACGTGTACCCTGGGGCAATGATCATCGAAAATAAAAAGGACTTTAAACGTTCGTAAAAGCAACCAAAATAACTCGTGTTACCTTCGCAACGTTGTAATTACGTTAATAGGTAATTAAAGGAGAGCATCCACCATCCTGGTGTTTACGCACACGGCACAAAGGCTATTTAACGAGCAAAAATGTAAGTGTGCCTTTAAAAAGCGCGGTTATCTTGTACACTAATTATCCTATTAAAACATATCTGCTTCGCCGCAGCAGTTTTGTAACATTGGCGACCCGAGGGCGCGATAAGAACTGGAGGAATTTTAAAGAGATACCGCCTTGTGTAATTGCCGAGTGGGAAGAGTTAGTGCAGCGAACGGTCAGTATCTGCGCGAGGGGAGATAAGGGTTGGTGGGGCAGGGAGGAAGTTTCGTGGCGATTTACGGTCTGTTGGTTTAGAGAGCGAGAGGAGAGCGTGGGGAGATCCCGTTCCGCGTTGTGAAAGAGAGCGGTGCTCTCGTAATCGTAAGTCGTGGTTGTATCACACTATATACTTGGCTTTTTCTAACGTGCCAGTTGACGTAAATCAGCTGTTGCTGACGCTTTTGTTCGTTGGTTAGTTGGTTGTTCGTGATTCCGGGTGAATAAACCGGACGGTAATTCCGGGCGGTCATTAGTCCCGTAAGTGTAGTGCATGTTTTTCCTCGGAAGGAAGCAGTGATCTTCCACCGCTGGATGGCGAGATCCGGCGTCGACCTACCATCGGCTAGCGGGGTTTTTCCCCAACCAGGACTCTCCCACCAGCGGGCACCGCCCCAGCTGGGACAAGCACCAAGCTCCCGACATGTGTGGTAGAGTAGTGCATGTTAGTGTAAGTGTGTGTGTAAGGGGAGAGGTGAAGACAAGGAAGAGGTAGGAAAGATCGCGCGCGGTCCGTGGCCCGCGTGTTAGGGTACTGGTGCGGCATTCGCCTGGTGTTGATCGGAGAAACCACTGAAAACTACCGATCAGAGCAGCCAGCAGCCAGAATTCTCCTCCAGACAGCGACTGAATTCGACCTTAGCTGAAAAGCTAGTGTGGAAAATCCTGCCGCCGTCGGGACTCGAATATAGGACCTCCCGATCAGAGGCACTGTGGTGACATCAGTTGATGCACTGAGCCACCGCTCCCGGTTTGACGGTTTCGTCTAATCGGGAGCTTAAACGTCACCACAGTGACGTCACCATGCCGACGTTCTAGCTCTCGGTCGGATGACACCGTAATAACTGATTTACGTCAACTGCCGTGTTAGAAAAACCCAAGTATACGTATTTATAGAGTCTGGCAGTTCCGTGTTAAATTCCTTATGACGATGTGTTGGTCAGCGACTGTAGCAATCCGCGTGGCGATGAATACTACGCCGCTTTACCAATCTTAATGCAGGATCGTTCTGCTAAAGCTAAAGAAACAGTAAAAGTTGTGTGTGTGTGTGTGTGTGTGTGTGTATGTATATCCTTATGCATATAAGTAAAACAACATGTGAAGAAGACGTTTTGAACAGTTTTTAAGGAAATACATGATTTAAATCTAATGAATGTTGTCCATTGAAAGTGAATAGTGAAATCATTAGGAAGAACAAGTATTTCTATACTGTTCATGAAAATATCTAGAAATGTAAGGGATCTAAATAGTAAATAAGGGTATCTAGGAGATACTAACATTTCTTTTAGGGGGTAATGACAAATTTGTCTTCCTGTTCTAGGTTATTGGAAAGTAAAAAACAACATAAATCATGGTTCTTTTCTTCTTTATTGCTGCATTTAATTGCAGTACAGTGCGATTCTTTCAACCCACGCATTGTTAACGTGTTAACCGGAAAAGTACACTCTAGCAGTCACTCAAATAGGAATTATTATAACGTACGAGTCCAGGGTTTACAAGGAAACGACACTACTTCATCAGCTGCTCACATTACCCGCCATCTTGCCTTCAAGATACAGGTGGCGTTTGCAGTGTCATATGCGAGAACTGTGGGAAATAGCATCAAAACGTTCAATTTTAGACTCGGAGTTGACCCACCTATTCTCTTGCATCGAGGGACTTGTCGATGACGGTCGAGTGAACTAAGAAGGCGATGTGTTTCCTAAAGGCTACAGACATTAAGACCAACGAGGATGAAAATGCGTTTTAACATAAGGTGAATTGCAAACATTTTAGATGAAACTCGAGTTTCCTGAATATTCAAAATAAATTGTGTATCATAAGACATGTCATGTTATATAGTATGTGCTTATTACGAATCGAACGATCGAGATGGGAATATTACAAAGGCTTGCGTCTGGACAAAAATGTTGCTATAGAGGCGCATAATTTGTTGGACTCTATTTTTGTAAGTAGTGGTAGGAGTATTTTTTTTATTTTATTTTTTTTATTTTATTTTACGTCAAATACAGTACAGGGGGTTGTTAATATTTTGTAGCAATACAAAAACTTTTTAAAAAACTACTTTTCGTTTACCAAAGCAAATATGTTTTCTACAACTGGGGAGCGAAAATGTCCAAGTTTTCAAAATTTACTAACCTCGCTTTTCTTGAAATATACTTCATTATTCAACTATTTATAGTTAAAAGGCTGGGAAGCGATTGTGGAGCTTAAGAATACGTGCGCTGATGGCACCTTTTCTCTATACGTTCTTTGGCTAAATCAATCAATCAAACCAACCGCGAAATCAAACAGAATGATTAAAATTGTCCACTTTTTGTCAACGAAAGTGTGTTGGGTAATCTTGTGTAACCTTACAGGTATTTTACGAAGTTAAATAGATGCTGTCTAGAGAGGAGTTTAACAGCTTTCCTTCAATAACTGTTATCGGGGTAACAGTCGCCTCGTGATAACTGTTATTAATAACAGTTGAAAAATAACAGGTCCATGATCAGCAACCTAACGTGGCTGAATGCTAAGAGTTAAATCAGTTGTGGCGACTGCTAAGAGTTAAACCACACAAAACGAATAACGTTGGTAGCACCGTAAAGCATGTGCAGCTACCTTACGGCGCTTGCTTTCACTACTTCCCCAACAAGTTTAGACAGAGAAGCAGCTGATATGAATGAGACTTGATGAACTGTTAAGAAAGAATAGTGATTCATATAATCAGTAGCAAATGTGTATAGAATATAATTAAAATTAAAGTGATTCGGCTTCAGACTGCAAATATTCTTTTGAATATGCAACTTGTGCATAGTGAAGTGAAAAGTGCCAAAAATGAGAAGGAGAAACTGTGTTTTGCTTATTTACTGCTAAAGTGGTAATGACTCTTGAAAATCAAATATAATCAGAGTTTTTGACCGTAACTCATTTTATTTTATCGGACTTAGGGAAATATTAGTGGATCTCGCATTACAGCAATGGGACAGAAATAAGTTAACAAACAATTTGGACAGATTTAATTTGAAGGACAAACTTCTTATTGTAGTGTATACAAAAAAGTATACAAATATTGTGGCGGATAGTAATGACGACTTATTTATTAATGAATCTTTAATTTAACACTTGCTAATCACGATTGATTAGCTGCAGTGAATCTGTTTTCGTACCAAATGGTTGCCACGAAAACTTGAGGTAGTTCGGATTTGGCCGAATAGATTGCAATACTATGAATTTCAACCGATAAATGCCAATAACAGGATAAAGGAAATAACTGTTATTTGACGTAACAGTTACGAAACGTTCACTGTTAAGAATTAACGGTTTTGCTGTTAATTCCTAATTCTGACACATTATGTACCAAACACATGGTGTATATCAAAACTAGAGTTGGTTAAGAACCTTCTTGTGGAGAGTGTGCGAGAGTCTGGAATCGTAGCACCGAAACACAAGCAAGTAATACCTATTTAAACTAGATATTTGAAAGAACGGTATTGGTGAAGCGTAGCTTTTTGCTGACTTCTATTCGTTCCCATATTGCTCTAAAGAAAATTTCTCTGAAAGATCTGGAAAGAAAAATTCGTCTTGCCATTTTAATTTTTATATCAGTTCAATACCTTAGTATACATCCTCTTTTCCAAACTTTCATCATTCAAAACCCCTTTCAAATGTATAATTGATCACTGAAAAAAGCAATGTCATAATTGCACTTTCTTGACGACTCGGAAGCCTCTGTCACAATCTGTACCTTTTCAAAAGGGCTTTTTGTTCTCTTTGGACTTTCTCAAAGGGCGATTTAGTAAAATGGAGTAAACAAGAGAAGGAATTCGTCGAAACTCTTAGGATGAAAAGGGGGAAGTATTTGAAGAAGGCATCTCAGAAGGAAGAAATTAATATTGGGAAGATAATGCTGGCTTCGCTTTAGATTGTTCTTAAAGGTACGAAGACGAACTTCAACGAACTTCGTTTGGACTTTAATGCCATAGAGCACTAGCTTTGTAGCGGCCAAAAAGCAATCCTAGTATTGGCTTTTATTGACGAAATCGAAGATTTTCCGTTACAGAAGTGCCTTTAAATTATATACTTTTGAAGTTTACATTAGTGTATTTCTGTCTTATGATTGTGCTCATTGGAATTATAAAAAAGTTAAATAATGTGTGAAATAGTTATTTGCGTAACAAGTATGGTAGTTAAGCTTACAAATGAAATGTTGAAATACGAAGCGACAATGGGAGGGGAGTCCGGAATTTTGAAAGAAATACGCCAAAGACACATTGGTTCGAGTTAGACACATTATTCCTTTTTCTCCAAAAACTGCAGTAAAGAAGGAAACACATTGGAATCGCCTCTACACAACGATCTCTAATTTTTGGTCTAAAATTCTTATTTATTTATTTATTTATTTATTTTATTTATTTTATTTATTTTATTTATTTTATTTATTTTATTTATTTTATTTATTTTATTTATTTTATTTATTTTATTTATTTTATTTATTTTATTTATTTTATTTTTTTATTTTTTTATTTATTTTATTTATTTTATTTTACGTCAAAAAACAGCTCAAACTGCGTATGACGTGCTATGGGGAAAAATGAATTGTGTGCATATTTTCAAAATTCTGTGATCCCTACACAAAGTCATATACTGCTTAAATTAATTTAAAAAAATAAAAAAAAGGTTCTTTTCAGCTGTAACTTTGTATACGCGTCAGGATCGAGGTTTATTAGTGCTGTTCCAAAGATAGTAGAGTGGTGCAGGTGACGAGAAAATAAATGAAATTTTAAACCCGAAAATCCCGATGTCTGTCTGGATGGATGTGTTATACATAACTCTGTCAGATTAGAAGCTTTTGACCTGAAACTTAGTAAATACGTCAAGAGAAAGGTCTAGTTGTGCTGTTTTGGAGATTATTAAAATAATTTATATTTGGGGGTACTTTACGAGAAGCCCCTCTGACATTTTCAAAATTTTCTGGAAAATGAATGAAAAGCTTACAATCACGTTTATTTTAAAATTCATACATTGTCATTGGGTTTAACGCTGGTAACTGTCAGGATTCACCAACGTCCTCTACCATAAAATGTATGGGACCATGATGCACCAACATCAGCCTCCTATTCCTTGACACCTCTGAGGTCATTGGAGTCGTTGTGGTTTTCAACACCACTCAATCTCAATGAACTTTACTATTATTGTTGATATTATTATTATTATTATTATTATTATTATTATTATTATTATGTATGCTGAATATTATAGAGAATAATGTTAGACGGTCGATGGAGCAAACAATTCTTTTAAATGGGGTCGATGAAAGAAAAAGGTTGGGATTAGAAAACGATATAAGTCGTTTGCTAAATCCAGTGCATTAGCGGGGCCCTGTTGGAGTAGGCGCATGCGCAGAAGCTCAATAGTGGAATACGTTAGGTCTGTGCACAATGCAAACTTCGACATAACGCAATGCTGTGAACCTAGCCGCAAAATTCACACGTGAAAACGAGCATTCACAACGACGAACGGGAGGAGGAACGCAAGTTTCGCCTGAATCAATCAGAATTCAACGTATTGAAGCTTAATCGATTCGTTTCTAGAAAGCTGGGAAGATATTTTCACCACGATCTCTAGATTTTTCTTAGACTTTCCTATCGATTTCTCTCTCTCTCTCTCTCTCTCTCTCTCTCTCTCTCTCTCTCTCTCTCTCTCTGTATATATATATATATATATATATATATATATATATATATATATATATATATATATGCGATTAGCTGCTGTGTTGGTTCTCGCATTTCCTTTATTTTGTAAATAAGGATTCCCTTGTACCGAATTCACGAGTTATTCGTGAAACATAATTATTTTATTCACCAAGTCAAGTTAAAGTCACAAGAAAAATGGCCCAAATCTTACTTTGAATTCACTACACGCATCAAAACCAGTTCTCTGCACTATGATAATGAAATGACATAACCACAATCTCCCTGAATACAATATGAAATAGACCTTTTGTGCTGCTCTTATTCGTCTTCGGTAGAATTCCGACTTAAACTTAACGTAAAAGATTGGTGCTTGAGAACTACTGAATTTACGGATTTAAGTTTTTGGGTACGTCAATGAGTTGTGAATGGTCTCCGATAATAACTCTTTCCCAGGTTGTGCGGGTGTTTACGTTTAAATTTGTCTTGTGAATGAGGCCTTAAGGTGCTTCACGGTTTACAGAAACTCTCTTTTTTGCATACTTTTTGGCTCCACCGGCGCTCCCTTGTCTATAATTCGATGCCTCCCCCCACCCCTTGCCTTCGTCCCCTGTCCCGCTCATATTCGCTCTAATGAGGCTCAACCCCCATTCAGTCTGTCGACCGGCGGCTGCCCACCCGCCCGCCCTCCCGGGTAGACGTCCGCTCAAATTGGACTCAATTATTTACCGAAAACAATTGCCTTGCTTTTAAAAAATGGCGTGCACGGGCCGGCGAATTTTAATGCTTTTTAATTTGAGCCCGGCCTCGATATATCACGGCCCTCTCTTGCCCTCTCACTCCCTCCAGCGCGCTGGCAGGGCATGGGGTGGGGGCGCCGGGCAGAGATTGAAAAGGGACCGAAACCTGCACCTTGAGGGGCACCAGCCGGAAAATTGATTTCGCTGGAGAGCGGAGTGGGGGAAGTAGACCATTGTGTGAAGAGAGTTTTACGGTATCAAAAATAATGTCGCATTGGGTGTGGGGGAGGGGGAGGTTTTCGGAATTGTGCTGGTTTTGTCTGGTTCTATTGTTTTAATGAAACGTGGGTCGACGAGGAAATTAAAGTCCGCAGATTTAAAGATTTCGCGCGATTCAGACTGGTGATTGTCAGTATATCTTTAGTTAATCTGGACTTTCAGAAATACGTCCCTCACGTAACGTCCCTCATATTAATCCGACGCCGAGCGAACTGTTATTAAGTCGGATTCAAACAAATTTTTCAAACTTTTGGTTATACCAAACAATTCTGCAAAGCTCACCTCAAATGTTCATAATTCCTTGAAGAATTATAATCTTCCAAATAAAAGTAGGGACTGCCCAGGAGTTGGTATCTAACAGAAGATGCTTAGATTAATTTTTTTGTTTTGGATACAAAAATAAATATTATTTCGAAAAATAGCACAGCTAAACACGAAAATAGGTTCAAAGGTTTTTAACTCCATTATTTCAACGTTTTATTTCATTTTTCAGGCAATATTGTCCGTCAGGTTTGCGTGATCTCATGGACTGGGCAAGTAATGTTTAAAATTGGCTTATGTAAGAAATCACAACAAGATCTTTATCGTTTATGAACGCAAAGCTGAACTGGGAGAATAATAAATGATGAGGAAGACATTGAAAATGATAGCAAAGCATTTGAAATTAGTTTCTGACCATTAGATACTGTGAATATGCATATTGCTCTTAGCATAGAAAAGACATTACATTGCCCTTTTTGCATTCATTGCAGGTGCGAAAACTTGCACTTCCAACACGCATCATCAGGCTAGAAATTCCCTCTTGTTACTGTATAATATTCTTCTACGTCTATTCAGGGCGGATCATCCACCGTCAAATATATAATTTCCATTGTTTCTAATATCCTAATGATTGAATCAATTAAATAACATTCGCATCACAACGCTATACATTACATGGCGGTTATACCAGTTGTAATGATTTCAACTTGAAATAGTTATCAAAAAAGTTATAATAGACCTTAGATAGAAAATAATGGTAACATTTATTGTGCCAAAGAGATTGTCATAATTTCATATATCAATTTCCATGATCGAGTCAGAGAACAATAAGACTCCAAGAGTATACGGTTTCAGTTAGTCACTAATACCAATAAATATCAATAATTAAAAGATTAAAAGAAGTGCGAGATTTCCAACATTTGAAAAATTAGATATTTTTGCTCCCAAGTTGTAGAAATTTTATTTGCATCGGTAAACGAACTGCAGATTTGCTTTCTTTGCATTGCTAACAAAATAGCAACACACTCCTGGCTCTACTCTACCACATCTAGCAAAAGGAAAACTCAACAAAACGTTCGCATGAAAACTCAACAAAACATGACGCTACGTTTATGTCCAAACGAAATCCGACGGGCCATCTCAACATTTGCTCAATGGATCAGGTAAAGTGGACAAAAATCCGATCGAGAGAGAGGTCAGTGTCCGGTTTCCTCCCTAAATGTAGTATCATTACGCGCACATTGTGGTGAGCTCTCCTTTTGCGAGTTGTTGTAAAAGTAGAGACGGGGATATGAGGTGGTTTTTATTAGCAATGCTGTAAAATCAAATCTGAAGTTCGTTCACCGAGGCTAATACATTTTCTGTAACACGAGAGCGAAAAGTTCTATACTTCAAATGTTGCTCAAATCGCTTTGTTGAAATTATTCTTCATCACGGAACTATATTTAGTAGAAGGCTGCGGGTGAAGATGCTAGGGTTCAACAAAACGTGTGCTGAGTATCCGCTGTTCGGCACGTACAGGCTTTTACCTCTTTTTGACGAATTCACATCAAACCAAATGAATACAAGGCTCTCCTGTCCGGGTGACGCCGCGTCCAGGGTACTTATGCGGACGTTTCGACCATCATATTTGGTCTTCTTCAGAGTTGGAGTGTCCCTGACGTTCACTTGACTGCTTACTTGTGACTGAAGAAGACCGCGATATGACTGCAGTCGGCCTTACTGACCTCGCTGCGGTATCACCAGGACACGCGAGAGCCGTCACGTTGGCATCATTCCTCCGACGCGGCGACCGGGAGCGGTGGCTCAGTGCATCAAGTGATGTCACTGCAGCGCCTTTGACCGGGACGTCCTAGGGTTACACTCCTCACGGTGGCAGCATTTTCCACACTAGTTTGTCAGCTAGGTCGAATTCAATCGCTGTCTGGAGGAGAGTTCTAGTGGCCGGCTGCACTGATTAGTAGTTTTCCGTGGTTTCTCTGATCGAGGCCAGTCGAATGCCGGAGCAGTACTCTGACAAACGGTCCACGGATCGCGCGCGATCTTTTTCTCTACCTTGTCCTATCCTCCCCCCTTACACACACTTACACTAACATGCACTACACTACCTTCTGGGAGACCGGTCGGGGACTTAGAACTTGTCCTGGCTGGAGCGGTACCTTGCTAGTGGGAGATACCTGGTTGAGGGAAACCCCGTTATCCGACGGTTGGTTGTCGCCGGATCTGGCGATTCAGCGGGGAAGATCACCGCCACCTTCCGAGCAAAAACACGCACTACATTTACAAGACTAAGGACCATAGTAGTTGACGCGCCCGGAATATCTAACAATGAATCAATGAACCGACGCGGCGTGAGCCTTCCCAGTCCTCCACCTGCGCATGCGCACAAGTGGCTTTCAATGGAAGAGATGCCGTGGGCAACTTGGCCACCCCTGAGGGCGGCTCGCCCGCACCGCAGTCGCCCCGCCCCTCGGGCGTTATTGATACTCGACGCGCGGGCGATGCTCCATTAATAACGAGGCCCTTCAGGCAGCGAAGCGCGCGACGGCGTCCTGCAGGCGCTGCAGGTCGCGGCAGGGAACACGGTGGCCGCCACGACGAGACTGCGGGCTGGAAGCCGCGCAAACAGAAGGACTAACAAACGGACTACGATCTCGCTTTCGTCACCCTTCTCCCATCGTCACCCTTACCAATACATACACACACATGGTGCATGCACTACACTACTGGGTTTGGTTGATTGATTTTTTCGTGTTTCCGGGCACGCCAACTGCTTTGGTCATTAGTACCGTTGGTGTAGTGCATTTTTTTTCGGGACATGGCGGGGATCTTCCCCGGCTGGATGGCGAGATCCTGCGCCGACCTACCGTCGGCTAGTGGGGTTTCCCCCTAACCAGGACTCTCCCACCAGCGGGGCACCGCTCCAGCCGGGACAAACTCTAAGCTCCCGACCGATCTCCCAGAATATGTGGTAGTGTAGTGCATGTTAGTGTGTCTGTAGGGAGAGAGGATAGGACAAGGAAGAGGAAGGAAAGATTGTGCGCGGTCCGTGGCCCATTTGTTAGAGTACTGCTCCGGCATTCGTCTGGTGTTGGTAGGAGAAACCACGGAAAAGTACCGATCAGAGCAGTCGGCCGCTAGGAATCTCCTCCAGACTGAATTCGACGTAGCTGAAGAGTTAGTGTCGAAAATCCTGCCGCCGTGGAGAGTGGGAACCTAGGACCTCCCTTTCAGAGGCACTGCAGTGACATCAGTTGATGCACTGAGCTACCGCTCCCGGTAAACTTGGTTGGGGAAATTCACGCTAGGAGAAAAGTGAAGAGGAGAAAAGAGAGGAGGGAGGAGAGGAGAGGAGAGAGGAGAGGAGAGGAGAGAGGAGAGAGAGAGAGGAGAGAGGAGAGGAGAGAGAGAGGAGAGGAGAGGAGAGGAGGGAGAGAGAGAGAGAGAGAGAGGAGAGAGAGAGAGGGAGAGAGGAGAGGGAGAGAGAGAGAGAGAGAGAGAGGAGAGAGAGAGGAGAGAGAGGAGAGAGGGAGAGGAGAGGAGAGAGGAGGAGAGAGAGAGAGGAGAGAGAGAGAGGAGAGAGGAGAGGAGAGAGGAGAGGAGAGAGGAGAGGAGAGGAGAGAGGAGAGAGAGGAGAGAGAGAGGGAGAGAGGAGAGGAGAGAGGAGAGGAGAGAGAGGGAGAGGAGAGAGAGAGAGAGAGAGGAGAGAGGAGGAGAGGAGGAGAGAGGGGAGGAGAGAGGAGAGGAGAGGAGAGGAGGGAGGAGAGGAGGGAGGAGAGAGGAGAGGAGTTCCGAATCGGATATCGACGTCCAGCGGGGGTAGGTCACCACCACCTCCCCCCGCGCGATAAAACATGCACTACACTCACGGGATTAATGACCTCAGCAGTTTACGCGCTCGGATGAATCAATCCATCCCGTTAGTTGTCTTGCATTCCTAGTCTCAGGTTCACATGACCACTGTGAATGAGTTTGCGACATCCAGTCTAAAATTGTCAGCGTTTTGTTTTCCACCAAACCGCGAATTTAATTGTTGGAATGTCTATTGAATCAAAAAATGGCTCATCGCACGGGTGGAGCTCTGTGGCGGCCGCCGCCGCGGAGTGCCGCAAGGTCCCTGGAGCGGACCGCGTCCCAGCGCTGGCCGATGCGCTATTGTTTGGCGGCGGCGGGTGACAGCGGTGGCGCGCTCACCGCAGCCGTCAGCCGCACAGGCTCACCGCAGCGGGCGCGAATAGATTGCTTCGCCAACGGACGATCGGCTTTCGAGGGGTGAATGCGAGTCCTGTGCTGCCGTGGTGTATCGAGCACTTTTATGTTCCTTGCGTTTTAATAAACGAATTCATTGTCTTTTCATAAAATTCAGTGATATGATCGGGAAATAACAGCTGTCGCAGCGCGAGAGGTGGCTTTGGGCATCCACTGATGGCACTGCCTCTCGATGGGAGGCCCTAGGCTGCCACTCCTGAAGACGGAAGGATTTTCGACACTAGCTTGTCAGGTAGTTCGAAGTCTGGAGGAGAATTCTGTCTGGAGGAGAATTCTAACGGCCGTTTGCTCTAATCGGGAGTTTTCCCTTGTTTCTCCGATCAACACCAGGCGAATGCCGGAGCAGTACCCTAACATATGGGCCACGGACCGCGGGCGAATTTTCTTTCTTCCTTGTCCTATCCTCACTCTTTACACATACACTAACATGCACTACACAACCACATGTTTCGGGAGACCGGTCGGGAGCTTAGAGCTTGTCCCGGCTCGGGCGGTGCACCGCTGGTGGGAGAGTCCTGGTCGAGAGAATAATCCCCTCAAGCCGACGGTGTGCCGAATCTTGGCATACCGGAAGATAACAAACTCCTTCCGCGATAAAAACACATAGTACACTTACGGGATTAATGACCTTAGCTGTTGGCACTCGCGGTATCTTTTATCATTAAACCTAATACGTATATTTTTGATATTGAAATTTAATGTTAAAGATTGTTGGGACGCGACGTGTGTTGTAATTCCTTTACTCCACTTAAAGTTTCGCGAGCACTCGGCTGCCTCTCCGGTGGAGCGCTGGTCGCAGGTCGAGCGAAGCCAAGCGAAGGCGCAAATCCGCGGGGCCATTGAGCTCGCCGTCGCGTCGGAGCGAGGCCAGCTGCAAGTGCAGCGCAACACGTGAGGCGCGGAGACGGCGTTCGCAACTTTTTCACTTTGCATCTCCTTGCGCCGGGCGACAAAGAAAACATCTGCCGATCGTTGCGCTGGGCGACAAAGAAAACATCTGCCGATCGTTGCGCTGGGCGACAAAGAAAACATCTGCCGATCGTTGCGCTGGGCGACAAAGAAAACATCTGCCGATCGTTGCGCCAGACGACAAAGAAAACACGTGCCGATCGCTGCGACGCGTCGGGCACAGACTTGGCACCGATGGGGTTTCCCTCTTGAAAGCGACTTCCTGGAATCTGTCAGGCTGTTCCGAGTGGAGTATCAACACACCTGAAGAAGGAAACAACAATATATTTTTTAAATTTTGATGTTCAAATATTAGTAATATTTTAAAACAACTATAATTTTATAATTAGCCCGTTATAACAGTTTATGATTTTACAAAGAGATTTTGTATGTTTTTTAAATTAAAATAAAATAAAATTAAATTTAAAAAAATTAAAATAATAAACCAATTGGTGACGTTGAAAAGTATCATTCAGTGTCGGTTACGTAAATTTATTTAAGTAATGTATGGATTTTTAGATGATGCACCCCAACGTAGTAATTTTCTTACTATTTGTGTAGGATATTTTGTTTGGTATGAAAAGAATGCCCAAGCAGTAACCTATCAGACGGGCCACGAACCAAGGCGGTCATTTCTCTCTCATCCTTCCCTTCTCCTCTCTTACTCTCTCTCTCTCTCTCTCTCTCTCTCTCTCTCTCTCTCTCTCACCCTCACACACACACGCACACTCCCACTCACCCACATTCTCACACACTCACACACACGCGCTTATATGCATTGCACTATCTCACATGTCGGTAGACCTGTTAAGATCTTTCTAGTTGTTCTGCCTAGGGCGGTGCCCCTCTGGAGGAAGATGCCGGGAGAGGAAATCGAGATTAATGTCAGCCTCGCATCGACCAGCGGGGAATAACTGGAGTCACCTCCCTGGTTAAGAAACATTCACTTCAGTAACATGATTGACCCGTCACTGGTGATGTGGTGGTGGTCTTTGAAAGATAAGGAGCCTGCGCGAGGCGGATGCGCAAAGGAGCCTGTTCTGCCAACCCTGTGATGGTCACATTGTTGAAAGTGGGCACAAACTTATCATCTTTTTTCTGGTGCCTGGGATATAATCAATCCTCATCTCACCGATGACGTAATTTTTTATCCCGAGTTTTTTTAACATATTTCACAAAACTACCGATTCTTCGAGGATATTATTAGGGGAGATAACCCAGGATTTGAGGAATGGGTCAAAGTCAATTCAGAAGTGGAAAAGAGCGAATTCAGTGGCGAAGAGAGGGAGAGCGTGGGATCTGATAGAACTAGTGGAGTCAGCATTACGCACCAGACTACTGAACGTCCTCATGCCCCATGAGTTGTGGCTGACTATATCCTGAAAGAACCTGCACTTTTTGCTCAACGCTAAAATGATGTAGGCAAATAAGAGAATGTGGAATATATCCAAGGTGAAGTGACCGACCGCAAAACAAAAGTTACCTGCGCTCACTGCAAGGTGCCCATCTGCGCTCAGTGTTCGGTTTGTGTTTGCGGAACTTGTAGTGAATGAGGGGCTGTGGAAAGTGACTTAAAATTGAGATTCTGTTGTATTAATCATAAGATATGGTATCTCCCATTAAGGGGGGACAGATCCAGCCGGGACCTGTTCTAAGTTTCCGGCATGTGCGGTAGTGTACTGATTGAAAGAGTGTGTAAGGGGAATGGATAGAACAAGGAAGAGGAAAGAAAGATCGAACGCGGTCCGTGGCCCGTTTGTTAGGGTACTGCTCCGGCATTCGCCTGGTGTTGATCGGAGAAACCACAGAAAACTCCCGATCAGAGCAGCCGACCGCTAGAATTCTCCTCCAGACAGCGACTGATTTCGACGTACTTGTTTAGTGTCGTTGCCGTGGGGAGTGTAACCCAAGGACCGCCCGGTCAAAGGCACTGCAGTGACATTAACTGATGCTCTGAGCCACCTCAGCCAGTACAAATCGTGAATTAAAAAACAAAACAAAACATTTGCTTTAATATATCGATGTTTTGAAAACATGAGAATCGTCGTCGGTGTCACATGAACGTTAATGTGTATAGCTGTACGTGTGATTTCGTAACGTGGTGCCTGAGGGAATTATTTTCAGGATGGAATATGGCCCGCCTTTTTGCGTCTTTCTCGGCCCTGCCGCAAGATGTCGCATGATCGCGACCGTATTTAGCAGTGCTGCAGATCAAGCGACTCTAGCGGCAGGGCCGAGAAAGACGCAAAAAGGCGGGCCATATTCCATCCTGAAAATAATCCCCTGAGCTGGCACGTTACGGAAACCCAAGTGCCTGCGCGAGGCTGCGAGCCAGCGGCGGCTCCAAGGCCTCCTACGCAGTCAGCGGCGGGGGCGGGGGAGGGGCGGGGCCTCGCAGCTTCCGGGAAAGCCCCGCTGCCGCCAGCGCTGCGCCTGGAGGCCGGCGCCAACACGGCGCGCTCCGCTGCGTTGCGAAACGCCCCGCGCGGTGGACTCGGCTGTTACTTTCTCGTAATACACGTAGTATAGGAGAAGTTATGATTGAATGAATGCCTTATTCTTACGTGGCGAGACTCAGGCCATGAGGCCTGCCTGCTCTTCCGCCTGACCACGCAAATTTCGCTACGCTCCTTTCACCTACTAGGAATGAAAGAAGGTATTACTTGGGCGACGAAACAGGCAATTTGAATTTAGCTCAGAGGCTTCATTTAGGCTTGAAGATCTTTTACATTCAGTAAATCTACTAACATGGGACAGTCGGCTTTACTTCCCCTCCGAAGGAAGGTGTATCGAGGATTTTCCTGCCCTTAAAAATCCACGGCTTCGATCGGGTTTGAACCAGCAAACTTCGGTAAAACAGCCCGAGACGCTAACCGTTACACCATCGTCGAAGTTCTGTAAGGCTGCGGAAAATCGATTTTGACATTTCAACGGAAATACACGTTTTGCTGTCCCCTGATACCGAAAATGTGTTTTTTTTTCAAAACGTTCGCCCGTCCGTCCGTCCGTCCGTCCGTCCGTCCGTCCGTCCGTCCGTCCGTCCGTCCGTCCGTCTGTGAGAAAATATTTCCCTGTGGCGTAGAAGGCAATTTCGGGATATATACTGTTAAATCTTGCTATGTAGCATTGTACTAAAAAGGTTATAAAACAAAAAGATGCAGATATGTGCAGCTAAATATGTTATTCTGATTAAGGACATTGTATTTTATAAATAAAAAAAAATTATTGAGGCAGAAATACGCAGGAGAAAAAATATAATCCACAATATTAGTGCCTAACATTGTTATGCTCTATACGTTAGAATTCAGCCGTATTATACATAAAAGTATTTCACATTTTTTGTTAAAAATATACCTAACTTATAGTAAAAAGTGTCTTCTATTTGGAAGTACAAAAAGGTTTCACAAAAAAATTTAAACACTTTTTTTTTTTTATTTTACAAATATCATTGACAAGAATTAATCGAGCAACGCTAACTTTACGTGAGGACGACAAAAAGGATTGAAATAAGTTTCTGGAGCTGAAGTAGTGTGCTCCAATGTCTTCGGAACGAGATTAGCCAATTCAGAATTCCGAACGCGCACTTTGAATTTTGCCATTATGGACAGGTTTTTGGACCCTTTGAACCAGTGTGCGCCGCCTGAATCGAGACAGTTAAGGTGTACTCAAAAGGGACGATAGAAAATTGAATTTCTGTATTTTCGCCATTCTGCAAGCGTCATATATTACACTTTCTTGCGGTGAAATCCTTTTTTTTCTGTCTTGGACATTTTCGGAGATATAATGAAAAGTTTTCAATGTTTTCAAGATGGCGTTGCTGCCACACCCCATTGGAACATGATTTTGTGAACGCAAAAATGGGAATATAAAAAACAAAAACTAGCTATTCAATTGATAACAGAGAACAAAAGCCGGAGAAGGAGATTCTGTAAAAGGAAAAGAAATAAGGAAGACGAAATGGAAAGAAAAGGTATAAATTGTGCTGCAGGGGCACTAGAGGGATGAAAACTTTAATTACTTCTGAAAAATTCATTTTCCTGGCGTATTAATTAACGAAATGCATCATAACTCAGAATCTAATAGAGATATTGCAATGATTCTTTCTGTACTTTACAGGTTATTATGTAAACCACATATAATATTCCAATATGCAATTCTTGAAAAGATTTATTCAAAAGAAAGTAAAAGAAAATAAATCCAAAATTCTTTTTTAATTTAGAAAATTTTTAGCTCTTTAAAATTTTACTTCTCACAAGACACTGAGGTTACCATAATGAAGCAGTTATTTCTTTCAATTCGGGAAAAAGAGTTATGAAAATATATTAAATATTAATTGAGATATTGTGGGACGAGTGAAACACTGTAAAAACTAATATAACTCAAGATGTAATTTCTATTTTCAAACATTGGGATATTATTTTAGGTTGCCTGCATGTCCATCTATATAAGTCATAGAATAAATAGCTAAATCTAGATTATTGGGATATTTTTGCTCTGAGTGGACATGCACCTCAACTGGCGTGGGGAGCGAGGTGCGAACCGCGCGAGAAGGAAGGCGTTGGGGGGGCAGAGCGAATGACAGTCGAGGGCAGCCGCTGAAGCGCCCCGTTTTATGGGCCCTGCCGAGGGCGGCGTTCAATAAAAGCACGCAAGTGGCCCAATTGCTCTAAACGCAGAGGGCCTTTCCTCACGACTCCTACCGAACGTCTTTTCCTCTTTTTTATTTCTCTATTTCTACCCTTTCTTCCTCTCTCTCTCTCTTGCTCGGTCTGCAGAGAGTCTCACCGCAAGGTTCTCTGGTACAAGTCGCGACGGAGCACTCTAGCTAGATAGCTACGTCCAATTAACCCGCGGACTTGAGAAGAATTGTAGCGGGAGGCAGCTCTGATCGGTACACTGTCAGAAATTACATTAAATTAATGTAGATTTAATGTACGACTGTACATGAATTTTAATGTACCTTGTACGTTAAAGGGAGATTAATGTACTGAACATAAAATGTTATGCTTAAATTAAAATCAATGTAGATTTAATGTAAGACTGTTAATTTAAGTTACTTGTTTACATTAATTTAATTGTACACTAACATTAAATTCAACGTACACGTACATTAAATTTAATGTATACGTACATTCAAGGACCTGTACGGGTACATTAAATTTCATGTGCGTTGAAAATTACTTCATTGTACTTTACATTAAAAGCAATGCAGAAGTTTCTGAGAGTGTAGTATTCCGTGGTTTCTCCGATAAATTCCGGATGAATGCCCGAGCAGAACCCTAACAAATGGGCCATGGACCGAGCGCGATCTTTCCTTCCTTCTCCTTGACCTATTTTGACCCCTACACACACACTAACACGTACTATACCGTCTTCCGTCATCGTACAACTACAGTTATGAAGATAGTTTTTCTTCCTTTAATGAAATCGGTTCCTTAAAGATATATTTTGAAATAAAGTCATGTAAAATTTTTCGAAAATTTGAGTGCTTTTCGCAAAATTTAGTGTAAAAGTAGAAGCGAGAAAGTACGTGCTGTTTTATCACCATTAGTTTCTCTTTCCCTCTCTTCCCTTGCCTCTTTTTTCTCTCTTCCTTTGTCACTTTTCTCCCACTTGGTGTCTCTCGTTTCTCTTCTACGGTCTGTCGGGTCAGGTTGTCGCCTAATTGTGTGTTTTCTAAAATCTGCACCCATCTCTGTTAATCATAGGGATGCCACATAGCGTTAGCGTTAATTGGAGAGTTTAGAAGACGGAGGTTTGCGTGAGATTCGTCTTGAAGTAGTTTGCATGACCACGACCGTGCATCCTAGTTACCGATTTACAAGAGCACGACATCGGTCCACGTGATTTCCCAATCTAGGTATCTCCAGCAATCGCCCTAGCTGGGACAAGCTCTACGCTCCTATCGTGTACAGTAATGTAGTGCAGACTGTCAGAAATTTCGGCATTACATTTAATGTAAAGTACATGAAAGTAATTATGTTTATTAAATTTAATGCATGGCTACAATTAAATTAAATGTACAATTAAATTAAATGAACACAAGTATCTTAAGTTAAGTCGTACATTAAATCTACATTGATTTTAATTTAAGCATTAAATATATGGTACATATACATTAATCTCCCTTTAATGTACAAATTACATTAAAATTACTGTACAATCGAACATTGAATCTTAATTAAATTTAATGTAATTTCTGGCAGTACATGTAAATGTAAATGTGCGTGTCTGTGCGTAGTGTGAGAGGATTGGATGAAGTCGAGGAAGGAATGATCGCGCGTGGGGCCTGTTTGGAAGGGTGCTGCCGCGGCATTCGCCCGGTATTGATAGGAGAAGACATGGAAAATTATCAACCTTAGAATCCAGGCGCTATAATTCTCCTCCTGGCAGCGGTTGAATTCGATCTAGTAATCGAGATAGAGACGAAAATCCGAAAGCGGCACTACTCGAACCCAAGCACCTTCCGTCAGAGTTGCTGCAGAGAGAGCGGTGATGTTGGCTCACCCCCACCGCAGCCGGTACGAATCAGCAGATGGTTGGTTGGTGATTCCGGGCGCGTCAACAGCTTAGGTCATTAGTCCCGTAAATGTAGTGCATGTTTTTATCTGGAGATGGCGATGATATCCACCAGCTTGATGGCGAGGTCCGGCACCGACCTAACCAGGACTTTCCCACCAGCGGGGCACCGCCCCAGCCAGGACAAGCTCTAAGCTCCCGACCGATCTCCCGGAATATGTGGTAGTGTAGTGCATATTAGTGTAAGTGTGTGTGTGTGTGTGCATAATAGGAGAGGATAGGACAAGGAAGAGGAAGGAAAGATCGCGCGCGGTCCGTGACCCGTTTGTTTGGGTACTGCTCCGCCATTCACCTGGTGGTGAACGGAGAAACCACGGAAAACTATTAATTAGAGCAGCCGACCGCTAGAATTCTCCCCCAGACAGCGACTGAATGCGACTTAGCTATGTAGCTAATATGGAAAGATCTGCCGCCGTGAGGACTCGAAACTTGGGCCTCCCGGTCAGAGGCGCTGCAGTGACATCAGCTGATGCACTGAGCCACCGCTCCCGGTCGCGAATCAGCGGTCACAACTGCTTGTCAGGTAGTACGCCAGGCGGCCAAAGCGATGCGGGTACGGAGTACCGGAGATAAAACGACAAAAAAGAGGTGCTACGAAAGATCGTGCGGCGAAGTTCCCTGGCGCCAGCCCGCGTTCTTCATTTCCAGAGAAAGAAAATAAAAGAGAGAGGAAGAAATAAAAAAAAAGAAGGAAGCGAAGTAGTGAGGCGAGCGATGGCGGTGGGGAGGCGATGCGTTTTTGTCACCCTTCAGAGAAAGACAGTCGAACAACGCGACACTGGAAGGCCGTCATCGACGCTGTTGCTCGCGATCAAGGACGAACAGTTGACGCCATCGAGAAGGAGATATTCACCTCCCATCCTCGGAGTCGTCTTCCAACATATTTTTTTAGTATGTTGCATGCGAGGATCGCAAACGGGAAATTTTAATTTGGAATATTTTTAGTGCTTGCGTAATGTCATCCGTTTTTTAGTGCCATGTAAAAGGTATTGATCGTAAAAAAAATTGTTTAAGGTGATGCACACGTGTGTTCTATGTTCATCTCTTGGAATTAGGAGATAATTATATTCGTACAATAAATACGGAAGAATTACAGAAAATATGTCATGTTTTATGAAATACTATTTTAACACACACATACCATATTATTATTATTATTATTATTATTATTATTATTATTATTATTATTATTATTATTATTATTAGAACATTTTTGAACTTTTAATGATAGTTTTGCCTGTCAACTCGTAACAATGGTTTAAAAAAGTTTGAAACCGTTGCCATCCGTAATCGCATCTTGGAAATTCGACTTCTTACAGCCGGGCCTGATCATAAACGTGACGGGATCTTTTACTTTGTCGATGTAGGTAACAGTCGCTCAATCGCAGTACCCTAGTGAATGTTGAACTTATTTATACTACTGGTGCTAAAACAGTACGTACTTTCACCTCCGTACTTTCACGCAAAAATTACGCGAAAAGTACTCAAATTTTCCAAAAATTGTACATGACCTTATTTCAAAATCTGTCTTTAAGGAACAGATTTCATTCAGGGGAAAAAAATCTTTATAATTGTAGGATAACGCCGACAACTATTTGAATTTTTGCAATTTTCGAAAAATCGGAGTTATTAACGAACATGCGACCTGCACCATGCTCTTAAACGTTCTTCACACAATCGCATAACAGAATTTAATAAAAAATGATGGAGCTATTTTGTTAAAAATTTTCAAAATGTCCCTCGGAGCTTTATATAAAATATCTCCTAAAATTAAAATACCGGGTTCAAATTCAAGGTGCCGCGACATCAGTCAGATCGATTGGGGAATATCAATTTTGGAGAAAACCGGTTCAAGGGTTTAGGTGCTAGCGTTGTTCACGAACGGACTGACAAATGATTTGCAATCATTCGATTTTTCGGCATCAAGGACGTACAAAACAGGGATTCTACCTACACCGCGAGTTCACACAGTGTTCGAGGATTGTTTTCTAAATTTAGCACCTGTATTTATCCACTTTTCATTCCCAGCGCCCTGTAATAAGTTTTTCTGCCGAAAATTGGCCGTTTTTTCGAGCAGCATTACATAACTTTCTCGTACCCGTTTACACAGTATAGAGAAAGTAGAAGAAACTACACAACGACAATTTCAAATTGAAACCTCGCAAATGTGAATCTATTTCCTCGACAGAGCAAAATCAGCGAACGGTGGGAACGTGGAGTTCTGCTTGTGGGCTTGTAAAATATTGCTTTCGATATCTTATTTAACGTTGGGAAAATCACTTGTCTTTTTATTGTCGATTATTTTGTTTCTGTTCGCGTCAAGTGATGTAGCCATTAGTCCCGTAAGTATCATGCATGTTTATATCATGGGAGGTGGCCATGTTCTTTCCACGCCTCATGGCGATATCCGGCATCGACCTACATGTCGGCTTGCGAGGTTTTACTCATCCAGTGTGTGTGTGTGTGTGTGTGTGTGTGTGTGTGTGTGTGTGTGTGAGGGGAGAGGAAGGGAAAAAATGAGAAAAGGAAGATCGCGCGCAGTCTATAGACCGTTTGCCAGACTGATCTGAGCGACAGTGTGAGTGAATTTTCCTCCAGACAGCAACTGAATTAGACTATGGTTACCATATTTCCATTATGGAGAAACAGGACATTTTTCATAAAAAAAGATGACACTTCATTTACAATGTTTTAATATAATAATGTTTTTTTAAAGGTAAAGCACTTACTACTAACAAAATAAATACTTCAATCATTGTCATCACTTTCACAATCACATGGTAGGCATTTACCTCATTGTCATTCCTGTCTTTTCCACTTTTATACCAGAAGTATTTGGTGGATGATAAAATCTGCATCAACAATGAGAACTTTATTTTCTTTGCTTTGAACGTTTCAACAAACGATCTGAACATTTTAAAAGTATATCATTAAACAAGGCTTTTCTATTTGGCATCCTGCTCAAAATCTAAACACCCAGCACAGAATTATACTCCAATTTAAAACACGAAGTCCTTTCGAGGTCAAGAGCTGGCAAGGGAGGGGACACTGTGATCCAATCGCGAGCTTCGTTACAGCGTAAAATTTTTAGTGTAGATGCTCACGAATGTATGACAGTGTCCTCCCTCTCTTTTTCAGCTCGTGACCTCGAAAGGACTTCGTGTTTTAATCGACGTTTAAGCCCATGGACCAGCAGAACAGGGTTCACACAGAATCTATAATCAGCACCAGCATACAATACGTTTTACCAGTTGATGGTATTGCCGAATTTCATGCAGTAAATGACGTAAATGTAGATATAGTTCATTGATTTTAACGGTTGTTTGGTGAGAAAGTTTAAGTTAGATGTCATTTATTTATACAACAATGAAATGTTCTCATGTCGGAGACTTCAAAAAGTTGAAACAACTCGGTATCCTTTGCACATCATACATCTAGGTAACATTTAATACTAATAGCCCCTTCCAATAAAAAAGAAGACAATTCATCTTTTCTTGTAAAATTCACTTTGACAGTTTTTCTTACTTTAAAAAGAGGACATGTCCGGGGAAACGAAGCCGTACGGTAACCCTAAATTCCACCCAACCTTGTAGCTAGTGGCCAAAATACTGTCGGATCTCGAACCCCAGGACCTCCCGGTCAGAGACACTGTACTTGAAAAGTTCCTTCCCTGAGCCACCTCAGCCAATAGCATTCTCCGAGTGAATCACCGATAACGTATCAAAAATACGGTGGAAGAACTGCGTTATGTCACGTTATAATGGAAACCATAAGGTTGAGGTGTGACGTAACAAAATCGTCCAATACAACGGCTCAAGAAGGACTCAGCAACTACTCATCGACATCCGCAAACTCCGCCACCCACAAATCCCGGGTCCTCTCCTTTTAAAGACGACAGCCGAACGAACGCATAAAGCACGTATCGAGGTCTACATCGCATCGATAAAAACTCCGCTATCAAACGCCACGTCACCGCTTGTTTGCTCCTGATAGGGGAATATGGGCCGTAAAATCCACGAGATTTTGCGAGGGGCTGACGGCCCACAAAATACAGAGGCTCGTATAAGTGGCATGGGGAGCCTATTATGTCCCGCTTGGAGGTTCTCTCAGTCAGGGAGCAGTAAAAGGTGGGGTTCGGAGCTCCAGATTGCCTCCAACATGGGAACGGGCGTTTCAGCGGATCGCCAGCGCCCCTAGCGGATAAACGGCGCGACGTCGGGCCTTAAATGTCGCGACGCGTTGACTCAAGCAGCTTTCAAAGAAAACGCCTGCTTTAAAGTGCGTGACTTGAAAACGGCTTGTTTCAATCGCTAACGTAACTAGTGCAGAAGTACACTACCACACATGTCGGGACACCGGTCAGGAGCTTAGAGCTTGTCCCGGCTGGGGCGGTGCCCCGCTGGTGGGAGAGTCGTGGTTAGGGCGAAACCCCACTAGCCGACGGTAGGTTGGCGTCGGTTCTCGCCATCCAGCGGGGAAGATCACCGCCATCTCCCGAGAAAAGAACATGCACTACACTACCACAGATGCCGGGAGGCCGATCCGGAGCTTAGAGCTTGTCCCGGCTGGGGCGGTGCCCTGCTGGTGGAAGAGTCCTGGTTAGGGGGAAAACCCACCAGCCGACGTGTGGGTCTCGCAATCCAGCGGGGGAAGATCATGACCAATCCGCGATGTCTTCTAGTTCGAAAGGCCTCTGCTCACAGTGGCTACCGGAAAAACTACGCCGAAAAAAAGTCTACCTTGAGAAAAGGAGAGCGAAAAAACGCGACAGAAAAGGCGGGTGTAGAAAAACGTAAAAAAAAAGACTTCAAAGCGCAGCATCGGGATCGGCAGACTGTGAGGGAACGACCACAAATGCGGAATGTATGAAATTCCAATCATCGATATCCAGGAGGAAAATGGAGGGGAAACCTGATAGGGGGAAGGCGTTCCAGAGTTGAGGGCGACACTTGTGCTTGCGGGAGGGATAGAGGCCACGTGACCAATAGTTACTTTATTTTTATTTATTTTACGTCAAAAACACTTAAATACTATCTGGGTACGTGGGTACGGGGAGAAGTGTATTCTGTGCACGTTTTGGTTATTCAGGGATTCCTACCCTAAATCATTAACAAGTTTAATTTTGAATATGAAAGGAAATCATGTTTTTATGCAAGGATTGTTAACAAAATATTCGCTACGATATAATAAAATCTATTTTTCAAAGGCAAATCAGCTAAAGATTTGGGTTCTTATCCCCTCATTTTGCCCCTCGTGAAGAAATATATTTCAGCCACGACAACATGGAGTGCGATCATTTGAAAAACTCTATTTCGCACCGAACTAGAATCTGTTTTTTGTTCAGATGGAGGTGATGGAGGGGGGACTGGGATGAGGATTACCCAGAGTTCCTGCTTAAGCGATTTTCAATTAATCATTGTTTTATGATATTTGGAGTTAATGTAGATTTTTTTGTCTAGCGTAGCCCAAAGCAATCACGACCAATGCTGTGTAAAGTCTGCAAATAGTTATTGCACAACATTCAGGTCGAAATGGATGAAGTTCGGAACTCTGAGGGCAGAGTGGGTGATAAATTCCCATTATGCCATATTTTCTTGATTCATAGTTGATAGACGAGAGCTCTGGACCACTGACCTCTACGTATAAGTGACTTATTATGTTTATTATTATTCACACGGTTTTATAATGAATAAATGCACAATTCTGTTTCCATAATTTAGTCAACATATAAGCTAATGCCCTTTTTTAGTCTTTCTCCACTTTTCTCTATCTCTTCAGTCTTCATCATTGAGCCCTCTTTCTTTCCAAATTTCCTCAATTTCCCCAAACCATTTAATTTTGTATTTATCATCTCCCTGTAGGAGACCACTCAAAAACTAAACGAGGTAACCTACATTCCTCCATTCTTTTTAAATGGACATACCAATCCAGTTTTCTAAATTTTATGTAATGTAATATTGTATTAATCTTATTTATTTTCGTTGTAAGGACTATGATCCTAATTCTGTCTAATATTAAATATCTTGCTGATCAATTTTTACTAAAAAAAATCAATTTCTAATGCTAATTTCTTTCACAATTTACTTTTTAATGTCCACACTTCTACACTATATGTACCACACCTGTACAATTGATTGATGAGTTACTATATATTATTATACAATTATTATGTTATTATATGAATATAAGGAATGTCGAGTATACCGATAATTATTAATATTTGTATATCTGTTATATAAATTTACAGATTAATACACCATCATGATACACAATGCTGCTTAAGCGATTTATAAATCGATGTTTTATGAATTTCGGGTTTCCGAGAGTTCTACTTAGCGTAGGCCAAAAGCAACCACGAGATCAATAGCGTGTGAAGTTTACAAAGGGTTTTCACATTACCTTTTATTGTGACTAAAAGTAGTTCCAAACTCTAGCGGCAGAATGTGCTCTAAATCCCTCATCGTCTTCTCATTTGTTACACCACAGCTGCTCATAAACCACCTATTTGTGTACAGAATTAAATAATTATCACATAAATATAATTGCGACAGGTAATCACGTTGACAGATTTGTGCTATGAGTGTGATGTTGCATCATGGGTAGCAGGAGCACAAATAGCTCCTTTGGTGGAATTCCATCAAAAGTTCCAGTTGCCTCATACTCTTAGGTGCTTAACGCTAAGCGAAAACACTGTAATTACTTGTAAGTAAGGATAACGATGTGCAGTTAATTAGGTACCGATCGAATTGCTAATAAAAATGCTTTTCATGTATTTTGTGTAAGATCAAGAATGGGTCATTGACCTTACCAATTATTATTGTATTACTTACAATTATTATTGTTGTTATTGTTACTATTATTATTATTATTATTGTTATTATTTGGTTTGCCATGTTATCCTTTCGGCAATGCTAGTTCGAGCTAAACTCAGTCGGTGTGCTGTACTGCTTGTATATAACAGTATGTTTTAGCAGTATTCCTCAGGACTGTTGGTATTAAAATATTTGATTGTTGCGAGAGAATTCTATTTGTTGTTGGTCTCCAGCAGTATGCGTACTCCTTTTTAGAAAATCATCGTAAATGGTTTAGTTTAGTACCATTTTTCCTTCCTCACCCTATCGAAGGTACTTCATAAGGAGAGATAGTTGTGTAATCGCGCTCCGGAAAATGGCGAATTTTCGGCAGAAAATCTCTTTATTACCAGGATCTTGTAACAAAAATGTGGATGAATCCTGTTTCTATGTATAGTAAATTACTTCCTCTAAGACTTAGTGTAGCTAGAATCCATGTTTTGTGTGTCCTTGATACTGAAAAATCTGTCAGTCTGTCTGTCGTCAACTGTAGCGCCTAAACCGTTCAGCTGATTTTCTTAAAAACTGGTATTCTGCTACTGATGTGAATGAAATGGAAGCTTTGGGAGTTTCATGAAGCATGAAACAAAAAAAAATCAATTTTTTCTCAAAAAATGGCACCAGATATATTTATCAAACTTTGTCCTTGGATAACGTAACGGAAGACGTTTAAGAGAATAGTGCAGGCCTCATGTTTCTTGAAATCCGAGTTTTTGAAAATTGCAAAAGTGCAATTTTTGCGGGGTATCTTCCTACAAATATAATTTTGTATATACAGATTTTGTCCTTAATGAAATCTATTCCTTAATGACAGATCTTTAAATAACTTCATTTTCAATTATTCGAAAATATGAGTAGTTTTCGTGTAACTTGGTGCGAAATATAGATAATTTTTTTTCTTAAAGAACGCTCTATTTATTCTTTTTTTTGTTATTTAAGGTCGCATCAACATCTAGGTCATTAGCGACCACTGTTGGTGTTAACGGTATGGTAACTATGTGGATGAAACGATATGGTGATTGATGATAAGGGGTGAAGGGACGAACACAAATACAACCATGCCCGAGGCGGGACTCGAACCCGCGACCCTTCGGTCCGAGATCACTACGACACTACTGCCTTAGCGATCTCGGCCACCGGGCCGGCTTATTCTCTTTATTAAAGAAAATTTCTCTTTATTTTTTTCCGGTTAGAAGAGGGGATGCTTAAAAGAATGGCGCAGGTCTCATTTTCGTTCAACGCACTGAATTTTCGAAAATTGCAAATTTACAAATAATTCGAGAGAGTATGTCTAGTTTGCTTTGTGCTGGCCACAAGTTTATATTATTTTTCTCTACCCCTTACCGCTCTTCAATTTTCTCTGTCTCTCGCCCTGTCTGACTCCCCCTGTCTCTCTCTCTTTCAGTCTTGTATTCTTTGTTTGCCTCTGTCTTTGTGAAGGTAGCCTCCTAATTTCGGTCCACTCCATCGCCCTCGTTGGCCTCCTGAATGCGCTTCTTTCCATAGCGCAGAATCGCCCACTCGGGTGGCTCTCGTTGTGAAGGGCGGTCAGCCGGCGCTGGTCCCAGTGCCCTGCAAGGGCCTGCTCTCCACGGTCGCCAAAGGGCTCTCAAGAAGTAATGAAGCTGCTGCCTTTGGAAGCGGAGATTCAAAAGATACCACACCCCCCGCTGGCCGGCTGTAGGGGCTGACGGCAGCAACGGTTGCCACTACAACCCCTCTGATCGGGAGGTGCTGGAGGTCGAATCCAGAAGGTGCCGGATTTTCGGCGCTGCCTGTATAGCTGGACCGCATTCAGCCTCTGGAGGAAAATGTTAGCGGGCGGTTGTTCTAATCGGTAGTTTGCTGATATTACTCCGATCAATACCAGGCGAATGCCTAAGTTGTACGCAAACAAACGGGCCACGGTCCGTGCGCGATCTTTCCCTCTTCTTCCCTATCCTTTCCTCACTCCTTGCTTACACACACACATACACTGCACTACCACATATGCTGGATGTTCAGACAGGATTTTAGAGCTTGTTCCAGCTGTGGCGATGCCCCGCTGGTGGGAGGTATCTAGTTGGGAGAAACCCCGATAGTCGACGGTAGGTCGGCGGTGGAGCTCGCTATCCGGGGTGGGGGATCACCTCCATCTCCCATGATAAATAAATTCACTACACTACTTACTCGATGTACTCAGGTATATCAATCAATCAATCAATCAATCAGTCTTGAAAGTGAAGATTCAAAGAAAGCCATCGTACCACATCTAGAACTTATTCTTGACGACTTCACCACTTTTTCTTTACCACTTTCCGGGTTACATTAAAACATCAAATTTAAAATAATCAAGAGTCCAAATTTATTTGCGAATCTACAATATTAAATCCAGAGATTTATTTTTCAGTGCAATTCGTCCCTCGATTTTAAATATTTTAATGAATCATCAACTCTTCCTTCGATTCTGTTTCACCATTACTTACATGGACTCTATTTGGGGTCAGATTTTACCTCACATGTTTTACCCAATACTTTACCTATATTTCCTGCACAGATGGACTATTCGGAATTATTAATTTAAAAAATGATGCTATTTATTTGTGTCATTTACTATATTGTTCTAAAAAACAAAGAGTAGTATTTCGAGAAAAATATTCTAGCCTATCCTTATAACTATATATAGATGTCTACCATACCAGCATGAGAATGTCTGATACAAAGCTACTTAATCGTTAGGGACAAATACGCCAGATTTTCCTTCAGAAACAACAACATATTATTATGAAACGGAAATCTACATGTTTTTATAATTTTGCTTGTAATTTAGACGTGCAACATGGAATTTGTTTGGGAGAATTTTTGACCCCAGCCACATAAAAATCAAATTACTTTAAACCAAGAAGACTTACAAAAAAGTATACAACACACGTGAAACCGGACATAAATAGCATATGTTAAAGGACAAGTTCTTGTGAATAATTTCCAGTGTTGCAAAACATTATTACGATCAGAAGAAACCCTCAATAGTCTAAGGGTTAAAAATAATACGAGTAGTGTTTGAATAACAGCATACGACGTTTAGGCAAGCAAATGGTGCAGTATTCCACACTTTCCCACTATTCTGATTTTGTTGAGAAATAATTTGTAACGTCTTTTAACAAAATCTAATGCGATGAAAAATTGTATACTAAAATGTTCGCCGTCTACGAAGAGGCAAAGGAACAATACTTATCTGTCACCACTAGAATCGCTTACATTCTGTCTCCTGTCAACACATGCACAAAATCTTGCATGAAAACATCGTTTGGCTGGGGTAGCGCGAGAAACGTCTTGTCTAATTGTTTGATTGACATCCTCTGGAGGTTTAAGCTCCCATTGGGGAGAGAAACCATTAGCATATCTGTATTCTGTCACTCGCTGTCCTAGAGCTTTCGTTTATCACCTTCCCTGCCTTTTCTTAATGCCGCCCCCCCCTGCCTTGCC
Organism: Teleogryllus occipitalis; assembly: GCA_011170035.1. Lineage (NCBI taxonomy): Eukaryota > Metazoa > Arthropoda > Insecta > Orthoptera > Gryllidae > Teleogryllus > Teleogryllus occipitalis. Next base: position 184,270 of record BLKR01002050.1, read on the forward strand.
TTTTGTAGCCTGCTTGCCTCGGATTAATTTTTTTATCGTGTCGCCGTTCCCGACATTTGTCAACCTATATCGCGAAGTGAGTTAAAATCTCCTCTTTTCAACAAATTTCTTTTCCTACTGTAAATACGGAATAACGTAAACGGTGCAAAATATTTTTAGCGATTCAGCCTTTTTAAGAACGAATCAATGCTTTCATTCATATTCTAAGCGTATTTTTACGACGTGAAAGTGTAATTTCAGTTTTCAAAAAGGTTTTTCGACATTGACTGTTATTACAGGTCACATGCAAATACGATTCCCTACTTTGTCGGCCAGAATGAAGAATATTACTCATTTAAAATGGATGCTGAAATAGAAAGAAAACTATCCAGCCTGCGGGACGTTGGAGACATTTGCGGTGTCGTCAGTTATCCAGGAATTCTGGAAAAATCAACAGTTTCAACAATATATTAAGTATATCAACAATATACAGTTTCGATTTTGAACTGAAAATAAAATGTCGATTGTTATTCCGCCTAATCTCAAACTGCGCATACCGATTGAAATCTTGGTACTCGGCGTGCCACTGATTGCCATATAGCTGACATCACGCGACAGCAAGGCTCCGAGGAGGAGACTGCCTGCCATTCAATATTTGCCATTCATTTATTGCGACTTTTATATTTGTTGCGGTAAGAATATAGTCTCCTATATTATTTCAGTAGTAGAGATACATTGTGCGGCCCTCACAGGCAACCAATCTTTATAAATGAGATCTCTAAGGAAAAAGAATTTCACGGACATGTGACGAATTGCATTTGGCTTTACAAATGTGAAGATTTTGTTGAAGGAAAAAAACAACTAAATATTCATGACAAATGTAACTCGTCAGCATTGTCAAAATCTATATAGTTAAATAACTCCTAAACGAAGCGTTCTTGGGCCGTCAAACTTGAAATTTTGAGGCAACGTTGGTCACACTGTAGTCTACAGGAAGAGAGCTTCTTGGATATTCAATTACATTTTGCTGGTCCAGCGCTTCTTGATACTTCCCCACCTGTTCAGAGGCGTGCAGAATATGCAACTTTCTGTGAAATTAAATGAATTACCTGATATTCTCGCCGATTAAATTGCACGGGTGTACCTGTCAGTTCGGTAATAATGTTAAATAAAATTTCAAAAAGTAGGGTAGGGCTGGCCCGTTCCATTTTCACATGGGCAACTTTAGGTAGTTTTCTCGAGAGTAAAAAGCTTTTGTAATATTTTTGTGACTATCAAGGAAAGCAACAAGCTAACTCTTAAGGAAGATTGTATAATTACTTCAAATGTTGTTTTAAGGAAGTGTTGTGAATTGTTCCAAGAACATGTCTAAAATATTGAGTAAACTTTTATTAAAAATTTGTCCAAATATTAATTTCATTGTTTTTAGTTTTCTTTTAAATTTTCTAAGTACATAGGAAGTTACCTTTTTAAATTTTTTAAACAAATAATCACGTTTCGTTAACAATTTCCCTCTTAATATGGAAAGGAAAGATAGGAAAAAGGTTGGGATTTAACACGAGAGAGTCCTTGCACGGGTTCGCTAGTTTTTTACATAATTGACGGGTAAATAACTAGTACGGTATTTCCATATAAACTAATGTATCTTATTGCAGTACTTGTGAAGAATGTTTTTATGATGAATGTAGTACTATTATATAAAAACCCCTAGGACCTCCCGGTCAGAGGCACTCCAATGACATCAATTGATGCCCTGAGACACCGAAGACGGTATGCGATGCTACTAAGAGCGATGTTAAACTGTTGAGCTTCAGCGCTTGTTGCGGCATCGGGAGGAAATTCTTCTTCGCGATTACGTGCAGAAAACGAAATGACTGTGTACAACGCTCCAATTCGTTCGTCTGTTTTCGATATTGAAACAGTACCGTTTAAAAATAAACGTCCTCGTTCTGTACTGAAAAGAGGGACGAAAACAGAGGTGTGTAAACCGGACTTGATGGTAGGCTTGTAGTCTCCACCGCCGCATGTTGCACACACCCATTCTTGATGTCACTCCAGCCAGCGGCCCGCGCGCTCTCAAAATTTCGTATATTCGCGAGCGTATACTCTCCGCTCGCGGTCTCCCGGGAGTCACGTCTCGCTTTAACATGATATGAATTCATCAAGACGCCTCACAAAAATCATTTTTCTTCTCCTTCGCGAGTGCTCCACGAGACGAGATCGCACTCCCTCCCGTCGCCTCGGTCCCCTTCAGATGTCTTTCCCTTTTCCCTTCCCCCTCGCCATCCACGCTCCCCCTCTCCGCCCTTGCCACTATCGCCCCCCTCGCCTGCTCTTGCCCCCCGCCACCCTCAACCAACGCCCCCTCGCCTTCGCCCCCCTCGCCTCCTGACATGCCCTTTTCCTCATCGCCTGCTTGCTCCCTCCCCGCTGGTTGTGGATGGGATCTGCTCCACACCTCCTCGCTCCCTCGTTCCCTCCCTACCTGCCCCTCCCCTCCCCGCTCCACTCCACCCCGCCCTGCCGCGCCCCGCCCAACTACACGCACTCTCGCTATCCCGCTCCTCTGTTCCTATTTCCTACCCGGCACCCCCCGTTCACTCTCTCCCCGTCCCGCTCTGCTCCGCCTTGTCCTCCGTGCCCGGCCCCCTCCCAACTCTCATCCCCTCCTCCCACCCCTCCTCGCCGCGCTCCATCCTTCCGCCCCTAACTGCTCCTTCTCTCGTAGGGGCACCCCGCCTCTTTCCCCGCTCCTCATTCCTTCCCTATCTGCCCCTCCATGCTGCGTCTCTCCTCAGCCCCCTCCTCGTCACTCCACCCCGATCCTCCAACCCCGCTACCCTTTCCTTCCTTTTACCCCGGCCTTCCATGGACGTTCTCTCCTAGCCCCGCCTCGCTCCACTCCCCGTCTCTTCTTCCTGCCTCGCTCCTCTCCTTCGACGTTCTTTCCTACCCAGCTCCTCACCGCTCCTTCCCTCCCCCCCTTCTGCTCCAAACTACACCGGCGCGCCCCGCTCCGCACAACTCCCAGCCCCTGCGCACACCTCTCCCCGCCCCGCTCCCCCAGCCCTTCTCTCTCCTGCTCTCCCCGCCTCTCCTCCCTGCCCCGCCCCGCCCCGCTTCCCCGGCCACGACTTACCCAGCCCCTCCCTGATCCTTCTCAGCCTCGTGCCGCCTTTCCCTGTTGCGCCCTCGCCGCCATGCACCGCCCTTCCCATCTCATTCGAGCCCCACATTCATATTCTCTCCCCGCCTCGCCCCGCTCCCACCTCCCCGCTCCTCCCAACCCACCCGGCCTCGCTCCGCCCCGCCCTGCCCATCTCCTTGGAGTCTCTCCATTCACTTCTCTCCCCGCCCCCAACTCCGTCTCTGCCTACCTCACCTTGTCACTCCCCATCCAGCCACTCTTTTCCCCTCCTATCCACATCTCTCCCCGCCTCACCCCACTCTCACCTCCCCGCTCCTCCCAACCCTCCCGGCCTCGCTCCGCCCCGCCCTGCCCATCTCCTTGGAGTCTCTCCATTCACTTCTCTCCCCGCCCCCAACTCCGTCTCTGCCTACCTCACCTTGTCACGCCCCGTCCAGCCACTCTTTTCACCTCCTACCCACTTCTCTCCTCGCCCCGCTCCCCGTCCCTCCTTCCAGCTCCGTCTCTCCCCGTCCCACCCACTCCGCCTCACCCTGTCCCGCCCCGCCCGCCCCTGCCCTCCTCCTCGCCCAACATTTCGCTTATAACTTTTCCCTCGCCGCGGCCTAAAGAAAACCTTCCCTCGGCGAAAAATTGCCCGTTGTTCCTTCGTTAATTCGCGTCCACGAAATCCTGCCCTTCTCGGAGACGAAGGTTTTTAAAAAGAAACTCGAAATGAATTTCAATTCAATTTGCGAGTTACTCTTTTTTTTCGTTTCTTTTTTCCCTCCCTTAGGTTTCGAGTGCTCCAGTAGTTCCTTCACTCTGTCTTTCTCGCTCGGTTGGCAACCCTGAATGCTAATGCGCGTTCTGTGATTGGCCGGCCGTGATGCGATTGTCTTGTGTTTTCCCCGGGTACGACTGAAGGTAATCGTATCACTCCAGAGAGCAGTCGGGGTGACCAGGAGTCTGCGTTGATGGAAAGACGCTCCCCTTTAAGGAGAGCTTCGGAGCAGTTTCGCTACGGCCAGTGAGGATTTTTTTGGCAGCAAACGATTCTATTAACACGAATCTTATGGACACCGCCTACCAATAGACCAACCTAGGTGCCTCACAGCATCAACAGATGCAGTGCCTCCGAAAGGAACATCCTAGAGTTCGAGTCCCGGCTATGGCAGGATTTTCCACCCTGCCATCGACAGCTTGGTCGATTCAGCCGCGGACTGACGGAAAATTCCAGCGGCCGAGTCGGTAGTTTTCCTACCTACGGGACCTAGGCGTTAGCCCCTCTCCGGGGGGGGGGAGGAGCCGAGACACAAGTTTGCCAACAGGGTGGGATCTTGGGTCTTGCCAGAACGCAGTTTACTCGCTCGATAAACCTACCCACTCGATGCCTGGGTGGGGCTGTCCTGCCAACTCAGAGATGTTGGCTTTCCAGGTCGGTGCCGGAGTCGAATCAACGCGACTAGTCCCTTTTCTACGCCCAGAGGGCCGGGCCACTGCCACGACAAAGCCAAGTGCCCAACAGGGGGCCACACGAACTAAGGACCGAGCGGCTTGGGGCCCCCTTCTCCTTTCAAGTTTGTGCTATTGACGTGAGTACAGCCGGAACCTAGGTGACTAGATAGGATGGTTCATGGTCCCCGTTTGGACTTTTGTATGTGGGTCTGTGTCATTCCGAAAAAGCTCTTCGCCCGATTTCGGCCAAAGGTCGACGCACCAAGTGCCCATCTGTCGGAGACCCTGGCAGTAAAGAGCTTAGCATCACCTACTCACTGCCTTCGCCTTGAAGCTAACGACGTGAGTGCCGTCGTGAAACTCAGGGTCCGAGTGGTCTTACAACTCTCCACCAGAAACCATGCCTGCCTACGCGAACATGATTCTCCCTTGCGGGACAGTTTCAAATTCATGAATATCTCGAAACAGATTTTGTCTTTACTACCTTTCCTTGCCTTGTCACGAGAAAGAATCCCATCGCCAAAGCGTTCTCAACGTTGTATTGGCGATGGAGATTTGAGGGAGGCTAAACGCTGACACGATCGGTTGATGGTCCATCCCTCGCTCATCCGAGAGAGCGCGCACCTTGCTCAGGCTTGATTGGCGTAGAGAGTGGGTGGAGTGAGTAGAAGTGTAGCGATAGAAGGTGCTTCAAGCATTGATTCAGTCGGAATTGAATGTGCCTAAACGAAATGTAGATAATTTCAAAAAAGTTCAATAATAATTATAATAATAATAGTAATGATAATAGTTAATAATAGTTAATAATAACAATAGTGTATTGGAGATCACCTTTAAACATTTTTTAAACAAATAAATACGTTTCGCTAACAACTTTATTCCTTCATGTGAAAATGGAAGGATATAGAAGAGTTAACATGCGAGAGTTTTGCACTGGTAAGCTAGTTTTATCTGGTTTCTTGAAACAAAGTTTTAACGTACTCCGGACTCGAGTGAAACATGAAATACAGTATGCACACAAGGACCTAGAGCTAGTGATATTGAATTTATGAAGAAATGTTCACCAGGATAAAACAATTTACGTACTAATGGTGCTACAGAATGGCCCAGACTTTTCCGTTCTTGTTAATTTCCTTATCTCCTTAGTCCGTTACTCTGGCACTGCAGTGAAAATGTACTTGTGAGATATCAGTCTTAAAAGACTCTCTCGATGGTGCACCACAAGCAACTCAAAGCAAAGTCAACCACACAACTTCTAGGTTTGTCGAGAGATAACGAAAGTTGAATCGAATAAAGGGAACGTAAGAATTGCTTTGCTAGATTACGTATTCACTGTTTCGGAAAAGCGTTTGAATAGCTACTCAATTATATTATAGATACAACCTAAAATGCTTTTTACATTTCAGGTGTATTTTTTATTAAGAGAAGTACATTGTTCCCAATTTGGAGATCGATTATATTTCATTTGTAGAGGATAGTTTGTATTTTTTCAGAAAAATATTGTGCACCAAACATTTTTAGAAAATACTTGATATTCAAACAATTTTTGTTAATTTTAGAAATCAGGTAATTAATGGGTTAAATAAATCAGTAAATGCATAAGCTCTATATAACATGTACACAACTGCCAATGCTAACCTTATCGCATATCATTTTTAAACTTCTACATGTTCTTAGAAAGATGAATCAGGAATATTCTCGAAAGACAAAAATTGTAATGTGCATAAAGATTTGTTTTTTTTTTACTGCTCATTGGCAGTGTGTTATTTGTGTTTCGTTTATAAGATGAAAGAAAATATGCGAAATAATATTTTATAGTACAAAATAGAATTACATGGATTTAGTATATTCTTTGTCATATTCACGTAAATAAAAGTATGCAGAAATTCGTTTCATTTTCTGAACTTCCTTGTAATACATCCACCTTCAAAACACGTCGTATTCCCTTTTCATTTTTTTTTGTTTTCCAATAAAAAGCGCGCCCCTAAAAGTTGTAACAATTTATTGGAGGGCCTCTATATTGCTTGGAGACTCGAGCGAGGGATGTTGAGCCCTCTTTATGCCCCCTCCTCAGTCATCTTTTTTTATTTTCATTTTAAAAACTTACCGACGAAGGGCCCGGCTATAAAAAGGGGTTCACTGCACGTGGAGTATACTTCGTCACCCTCAGAGGGCAGATCAGGGCGGCATCACTGTGTTCCGCTCCGTTCCCGCTGCTCCCACCTCGCCTAATACATTCGCGGTCGCTTCGCCGTCGCTTCGCCGTCGCTTCGCCGTCGCTTCGCCGTCGCTTCGCCGTCGCTTCGCCGTCGCTTCGCCGTCGCTTCGCCGTCGCTTCGCCGTCGCTTCGCTGTCGCTTCGCCGTCGCTTCGCCGTCGCTTCGCCGTCGCTTCGTCGTCGCTTCGTCGTCGCTTCGTCGTCGCTTCGTCGTCGCTTCGTCGTCGCTTCGTCGTCGCTTCGCCGTCGCTTCGTGGTGTAGTCTCACTAGTGCCGTCGCTTCGAACCGTTTTCGCTGCCTTTCTTCTGGCCTCACAAAATACGCAAGTGGTTTCTTCTCGCGGCTCTTTAAGTTTATTTTTAACACATTGAACAGCAAATCCGACCTATTTTGCTTAATGCTCGAGTTATTGCTCTTTTCTCGTCTTTCCGCGCACTTAGGTTCTGGGTGCTGAGGAGATGTCTCTATGAATGTGCGTATATTGTGCTGCCATCTGTTGTCCAATTTCAGACCATTTTGCGAAATGCGAGCCGACAATGTCTCTGATTTTTGAATTAACTTTCAGTGTTAGACTTGGATTCTCTCTGGTGGCAAACTAAAGGCAATACACGTTGTGTTATTTTGAGTTTATAACATTGAGCATGCCTAAAAATGATGATTTTTGAAAAATTATTAACGAAATTAGCTTAGGAAAATTTCGGAAAAATTCAGAAAAAACTTTCAATGAAATACATGAAAATTCTGATTGTGAAAAATATATATTGTTGTTAAGATTTTTTGCAGTATATATCCAAATATGTCAATAAAATATAAAAATTGCCACTTTTAATTATTTGTCATTTGTTTTCCATTAATAAAAAAATAAACTTTCCAAAAATAGTAAAGGTTTGTGCATTTGTTTCACCAAAATTATCGCTGATGCCACTTTAAACACCACAAAAAAAATAACCTTGGTTCTTGTTCCCAACCGGCCACCAAGCACCTGGGACTGAAGGTGTTAATTATTGAAACAAATCTCTCATCCTAAAAACATTTTCTAAAAGGAAAACGAAAAGTTCTCACAACGACGATCAGCTTCTTGCCGCTAGAATTCCCCTCCAGATATCATCTGAATTCCACCTAGTGTAGGTAACTAGTGTCGAAAATCCTGTCACTGTCGGGAATAGAACTTTGAACCTTCCGATCAGCGACACTGCAAAGACATCAATTGATTCCCTGATCAACCTGAGCCCGTGCGGTTTTTATTTATTTATTTATTTATTTATTTATTGGCGTTTTCTGACAGGTCTCCCATATGTGTTGGCGGTGGAGTGGGTGCGTGTGTGTGTGTGTAAGGGGAGAGGATCGGACAAGGAAGAGGAAGGACAGATCGCGCGCGGTCCGTGGCCCGTTTGTTAGGGTACTGCTCCTGCATTCGCCTGGTGTTGATCGGAGAAACTACGGAAAACTCCCGATCAGAGCAGCCGACCGCCAGAATTCTCCTCCAGTGAGCGTCTGAGGATCCTAACTAAGTAGCTAGTGTCGGAAATCCTACAATCCTAGTTGGGAGTGTAACCCTAGAACCTCCCGGCCAGGGGCACTGCAGGCACATCAGTTGACGCCCTGAGCCACCTCAGTGGGTGCGGTGTGGGAGAGCGGGTGTGAGGGAGCGTGGAGTGGCCGTAGGGGTGGGCGTGTGCAAATGGCTGTCGCTCGTTTACCGGTAGTAAACGCCCCCTCGCCCGCCGCCGGCCCTAAAAAGTTTTGGGCCGGCCCTGGCTGGCTGGCGGCGGCTGCGTGAATAAAAAATCACCGGCGCCGGTCACGGGCGCGCGCATAAACGGGGAATTATCAGCTGTTGCGCCACCGCCCCCTTCGCCCCCGTTGCAGCAGGGCGGCTACACGTCGCGCAGTCTTTCTATTTTCTTCTTTATATTTTCTTTTTTATTGATTGATTTTTTCGTGTTTCCGGGCGCGTCAACTACTTTGGTCATTAGTCACGTTAGTGTAGTGCATGTTTTTTTCTCGGGAGATTGCAGTGTTCTTCCCCCCGCTGGATGGCGCGACCCGGCGCCGACCTACCGTCGGCTAGTGGGGTTTCCAATTAACCAGGACTCTCCCACCATCGGGGCACCGCCCCAGCCGGGACAAGATCTCAGCTCCCAACCGGTCTCCTGGAACATGTGGTAGTGTAGTGCATGTTAGTGTAAGTGTGTGTGTAATGGGAGAGGATAGGACAAGGAATAGGCGCGCGGTCCGTGGCCCGTTTTGTAGGGTACAGCTCCGGCATTCGCCTGGTGTTGATCGGAGAAACCACGGAAAACTACTGATCAGAGCAGCCGGCCACTAGAATTCTCCTCCAGACTGCGACAGAACTCGACCTAGCTAAAAAGCTAGTGTCGAAAATCCTGCCGCCGCCAGGACTCGAACCTAGGACCTCCCGGTTAGAGGCGCAGAAGTGACATCAGTTGATGCACTGAGCTACCGCTCCCGGTCTTTTTTTTTTTCCTTTTTTCTTTTGTTAATCTTTTTTCTATATTTCTCATCGGTTATTTTCTTTTTTCCATGTTATTTTTCGCGACGGCTCGGAGTACATGCTACACATCACACGGTCTTCAACTCGGTCGTCGTATTTTTCTTTTATTTTATTCTTTGTTATTTTTTGTTTCTTTTCTTCTTTTTCTATATTTCTCTTCATTGGTTATTTTCTATTTTTTTCTATGTTTGTTATTTTTGGAGGCGGAAATGATTTGTGTTCGAAGCGTTTGCTTTGGGTCAACATTTATAAAAATCTTTCTAAAAAGTGAAACCTGTCAATATTCGTCAAGATGTGACAGCAGTGCAAACGCGAATTGACGGCACTTCGACAGCGTGGTTGATAGCGTATCGATTCGTGATGAGTCATTACCGAACTCAGAAGAGGGAAGAGGGTGCTTTGGGTTTCCTTTCCTTTGAACACAGACTCACTAGACAGGGTGATATTTTAACGAAGTTAACATCTCGCCTCATCTCAACCCCCAATGTGACGTTAATATGCTTATCGGTCACATGCGTATTTAACCTCAGTTAACATACTACCCTGCAGGATTGCTACGTGCTCTTGTACGAAATGTATGTTAAGAAATTTAGCATTCTTAGCAACTTAAACAAACAACCATCGATTCATCGCGAGTCAACTGTTTATTAATAAAAAAACATGACGATGTACAAAACAAATCAGATACCAACAATCGGAATAAAAAAGCGCTTAGTAGTTTTGAAGATAATTGTTGTGAATTGTAATATTAATATTACAATTAGAAAAATGTATATTAAGTAAAGTAGTATCATATTCCTGGCATTCCACGAAATTAAACTCTTTTACGGTAATGATATTTACTTTGGGTGTGATTGTGCATTTCAGCATTGGATAATAAACCAATAATCAGGTCACCATACGTGTCTGTGACTTTGTAAAGCGAAACCTAGGGAAAAGGTTTGTCTTTATAAACGGAATAACTATAAACTAGCTTCCCAAGTTCTTAAAATAAGCATGCATTACATCTTCAGTAATCATGTCCACGTGATTTTTTGTTTGCCATACATTAAATTTCTGATCTACCTTTCATGTCGTTAAAATACGTACACAGGCATACTTGCCGACATTATTTACACAAATACGCTTATATACGTACTTACATACATTACTTACATAAATACACATAATAACAATAATAATAATAAAAATAATAATAATAAAAACAATAGTCTATAATTCGTTACTGTCTAGTGGACAATATTCCAAATATAATACAATAAGAGCCACTCCATTTTTTATACAATTAAAGGCACGTTAGAAATAAGTTGTACATTTATATAAATACCTGAATTAAAAATAGTACAAGTAATGTAGTACAAATACAAATACGTTTTTTCTGCCAATATTTATGATAGCATTCTTGTACAATATTGCCAAAAGTGACTAAATTACTTATTTTTATTTTCAGTACTACTACAACCAAACAACATTAGTTATTTAAATTGCTTTTAAATTTAGTTAACGAAAGAATATTGAAATAGTGCCGCAAGTAAGCTATTGCAAACTCGTATCGTTTCATTCATAAGTGAAAATCCTTCCTACAACTTTCCGTTGCTTTTTCTCTTAAATTTTATAGGAGTACTTGTGATCATTTTTGCCAATGTACGATGTCTTTTCTAGCTTGCTTCAAATTTCTTCCTAAGCTTTGCCTTTACCGAAATTCGCTAAAAAAATACGCTTTAGCGTTTCGACGCCAAAAACTGACTGAACTTTCTAGAATCGCGCCTGTTTGCTTCTCGCCGATGTCCTCTCTTTTCCGCCGCGAGGTTTGCCTCCGTTTTTTCATTTTGTGCCGACTGCTGCGGTGAGGTTCAGTGAATGGCACTCGCACGATGCGAAGCGACTAACGCTTAATGAAATTTCTCTCGAAACTCCGACATTTTCGCGCGAAAGTTGTTACGGATCCAATTTTAGCACTTTTTGTAAAACGGCTTTGGGTAGAGAATTTTGAATTCTCTTTTCGCGAATGAGTCCCATATGTGTGTTATCTCTGTAGTTGAGATGAATCATTTAATATACTTTCAGAAAAGTCGAATGAAATGAAAATGGATAAAAAAGAAACGAAAATTATACGAGACATTTCCTGCGAGATTTGCTCTTGAAACCAATTAGTAAACTTCTAAATGGTTCCATGCTCAAATAATTGCTTTTGATGAATGAAATTTCCTTCGGGAACTGTATAACGGCTCGCAAAACTGAGACAATTATTTTTTGGCGTTTTAAGTATTCTCTTTATGAGTATATTTGACGTGGAAAGACAGAGGTTAGTAAATTTTGGTAACGTGAGAAATACGGCATATAAAGAATGCACATTCATGAATTTTAGTTGCTGTTTCACGTGTGTAGCGTTTCCGTTTTTCTTGTAACATTTCCAATGAAGTATTTGTGGAGTTTCTATTATATCAATTGAATGACGGAAATGTGGAACGTGGAGGAAGACAAGAAAAAAATATTAAATCGCTCGCACGAGCTACTTGCCCGCCTGGGGAACCAGGCTCTATGGACACGGGCAACTTCCCCTCATTTTCCCATAAAATCCAGAAAGGGGTGTTCATGCTCAAGTTGAAGCGGTGCGAGGCGGTGAATAGTGGCTACATACGAAAATATGTTTGCCAGATTTTTTTCTATCAAATAACCGAGATTTGTATTGTGTTTGTATTCTTCACTTTTTATTACTATTTCATGTTTATTTTCTTAGTAAATTCTCTCTTTTATAAACATCTTTGCAATGCGATAGGAATATATTTGAGTGGTGAATTGTTTCCTTGTTTTCGTTTTGGATTTTGTTATTAAATTATTCAGTTAGATATTGTATTTAGCAGTAATCTGAAATAAATTAACAAGTCTCTATTAGTTAACAATTCTTGTTTACTGACGGATGGCGATTTTAACAGACAGGAATATTTGTCTGTTAAACCTCCAAAGAAAGTTAATGCTTTTATATTACGCTTAAGTAAATAAGATTACAAAATCATTAATTTTTTTTTACTCGCTATTGAGCATTTGAAATCGGGCTGATGTAGTATTTCATTTTCATGGATAATTTATTTGTTTGAAAGATAAAAGGGGAATTAGTATAGGTAAATTTGTGACAATAACTGTCAAGGAACGTCTCCCAAATACTGTAATGAGTCATGTAAGTATTGACATATCGTCAATAAGTAGCCATTTGCACAACCCTTACTTTTAAACCTCGCGCGAATTTCACTGGGCCCAGTGCCCGCGAGCTCTAGTAATCTAGTTACCTTGTCTGCGACTTTGACATGCCAGAATTAAAGACATAATACAGGAAAATCAAAGATGATAAAACTAGAAGACAAAAGAAACGAAATTCAAAGTGGAATGTAATGAAATGATAGTCATATATTACAGTAAAACTATAATGTCTGCTCTATTGGAACATAATCCGCGAATGTGACGAACTTAAATTCCACAGTTTTACCTTACTTTCACAATGCAGAATCTTGTCGGTTGCTGACTAAATACTCGACCCGTGAGATGTCTCAATGAGCGAGTTGTACTGTATTTACAAAATGTGCAACGAAGTGTGTGCTTGAAAAATCATGATTTACCAGAAGAAATATTTCATTCTCATGCAAATATTGTGTTCACTTCGATGCTTTCCCTTCATGAGCCTCTTCAGTGCGTTTCCAGCTATCATGAAGTAAATAATCATGAGAAAAACATTTTGAAATATTGTAGCAACTATTAGGGATTCAGAAAATGCAAAGACGATATAAAATGTGATATACATGTGTATAGTTCTTTGGCGATCTAACAGTATACGTGAAAATAAGGAATGAGATTACGAAACTATGGATCAGTGAAATAAGTAATTAAAATAGAAAACGAAGCAACATCTCCGTTTGTTCGAAAACGTTTTGTCTTCGAAGCAAAATTCTTCCTTTTTGAAACCTTTTCTTCTTCGAATTATAAAACGAAGCAACTTGTCCACCTTTTCAAAACCTTTTTGCCTTCGAATTGTGAAACGAAGCAACATCATCTCCTTTTCGAAACCCTTTTGTATTTAAATTATAAAACGACGCAACATATTTATCTTTTCGAAACCTTTTCGTCTTCGAAATATGAAACGAAGCAACTTATCCATCTTTTCGAAACCTTATTGTCTTCGAATTATGAAATAAAAAAAGATATCCACGTTTTGGAAACCTTTTCGTCTTAAAAAACTTATGAAACGAAGAAACATATCCACCTTTAGGAAATCTTTTTGTCTTCGAATTATGAAAATAGGCAACATCACCTTTTCGAAACCTTTTCGTCTTCGCATTATGAAACGAAGCATCATCCCCACCTCTTCAAAACCTTTTCTCTTGGAATTTCGAAACGTGTTATAAAAAGAAGCAACATTCCCACCTTTTCGAACCTTTTTTGTGTTCAAATGGAGGCTTCTCGCGTTGGTGTCGTCTCCCTCACCTGGGAGCTGCGAGCGGCGGCAAGGCCTCCTGGACGCGTCCCCTCGCCACGGCCCCCTGCCGCCCCCGCGCTCGAAAATTGCGGTTCATATTCCCCGAGAGGCAGGCGCCCGCGCCGTATATTACTGGCAGCCGCGTCGCGCTGTGCGGGGAGGGGGCAGACGCGGCCCAACCACGCACCGAGAGGGAGAGAGAGAGGGAGAGAGAGCGCGAGGTCGAAATGAGGACGGGGCGCCCGCCGCACCGTTTTATTTCGAAGAGCGAAACGCGCGAGAGAGCGGGGGAGGGGGTGCAGGGCTCCTTCGAAGGCGAATAACAGTCGTGAAAAATCTGATTTTTCCTTCTTCCCGGACACTTCGCCCGCGCCTCTTTTTGGGCGGGCGCGGCCAGTGGGGCGAAAGGGTTTCGTGCGGGGAAGAAATTGAACGGATGCACCCGTTGGTTCGCCTAGCGTTTTCAATGAAAGGGTTTGGGACAAAACGGCCGGAGTTTGATTAACTGTTCATTTGATTGTTTGATTATTTAGTTTTTACAGGCGCGTTTACTTCTATCGTTATTAGTCCCGTAATTATAGTGCATGTTTTGTTATTGGAGGTGATAGAGTCCTTCCCTCACGGGGTGCTCGGATCCTGCGCCGTAATCCAGATAACTCCCACCAGCGGGTCACCACCCCTACCGTACAAGCTCTACCTTCCTGACTGTTGTCCCGAGCTGTGTGGTAGTGTAGTGCATGTTAGTGTAAGTGTGTACGGGGTGAGGATAGGACAAGGAAGAGGAAGGAAAGATCGCGCGCGGTCCGTGGCCCGTTTTGTAGTGAAATGCTTCGGCATTCGCCTGGTGTTGATCGCAGGAACCACTCAAAACTACCAATCAGAGCAGCCGACCGCTAGAAGTATCCCCCAGACAGCGGCTTAATCCGACATAGCTATGTAGCTAGTGTTGTAAGCCCTGACGCCGTCGGGAGCGGAACCCTAGAATCTTCGAGGCACTGAAGTGACATCAGTTGAATCTTTGAGACTCCTCAACGGATGATACCATGTTGGAGACGTGTGTTTGTGTGAGAGGTAAAGATTCTGCAACTGTACATACACATGCGCGCACAGATCTCGATTAGTCTCGTGTTGCTTCTAGAAGGAATAACGATGTCACAGGCTGAGTTCGATTTTTGGCACCATTAGCTTTGCTCATGCAGTGAATCTGGCAATAAAACGTCACGTCATGATTTTCACTTCGTGGAGCTGCTGCGAGAGGTTCGGTTCAAGGCGCAGGGCACCAACCAACTTGGGCGAACTCTCAGTGAATGGTAGCTGCTTGGCTGACCGGAAGACGCCGCGTCCTGAGCACAGATGCTAACGTTTCCTGCCGAAAAAATGAGGAAGGTCGCAAAAAATGAGGAAGTGAGGAAGGTTGCAGAGTGGCGGCCGAACCGTTGGCACTAGTGCCTAGGTCTTCCGGGCAGTCAAGTAGCTACCGACTCTTGCCGCCGAAGACTACACTATTACTCTCTGGAAATTGATCACGGAAGTTTTCTGTTGTAATACGTAGAAGTCACTCTTCAAATGAGAAATTGTAAAGAATAATGCAAGGAATTATTTACTCCATGTCACTGGGAAGTAAATTTCATTGCGTGAAACTACGATACTGGCTTTTGTTATGCAAGATCTTGCAGATTAAAAGATTGGAGAGATTTTAATGTTTGTAAAAACGCACAGGGGAATTAAACAAATCGTTTTGTGTTGATAATCTTACTTCCTTCTGTAACCTCTGAATAGATTTTCACACTAAAATTTCCGTCCGCCTTTAACAGTCTCATAATTTTTGAAGCTTTGTCAGGAATTCGGTTCATTAAAGATTGTACATGTGGAGAAAATGTCCTTCCAAAATATGCAGGCTCATTTTGCATTTCAAAGATTAGTTGACATCCATCACGTTAATACTGTACAAGTCTTTTCAGGTATTAAAAAATACATTATCTTCTTCCTAATTATATGAGCAGGGTTTTTTAGTTATATCTTTGAAAAACAGATTTACGTAGAAACTTTTTTTCTAAAATTTCGTCGCAACCTGTAACCAGAACCTCATTTTCATTTCCAAGACTGGAACAGGCGTTGAAGTTTCGCGAAGTTATTAGTGTCTTTCGTGAACAGCGACTTTACTGTAATTCTGATGGGCGGCCGCTCCAGATACAGGCCTATTAAGATTGCAACCTCAATTCCGCCTATTTACAATTTTCTTTTTCTTCTTTTGTCCGAAAAAGTAGATGTTTTTCATCAGCAATAATTAGAGTTATCCTGAGGGCTTCCTCTCACTTCAAACACAACCTTTTGGACATCGTAATTTGTTATTGATGAAGGTCTTTTCATTAAAAAGTAACCCATTCATTCCAATCGGCAAATTAATTGTGTGTTATCTGAAATAACAAGTTATGCTTATCCCAATTTTTTAAACTTCTTTAGAAGTTATTGATATTTTAGGACAATTTGTTTTCAGAATGTTATTAAATTCCTGGTCATTTTATATTTTAACATGCGTCTTGTGATTGAATATTTTCGAAAAGAAGACCTTCATGTGCAAGGAATTTTCATGTAAAATTGTTTTAAATATGTTTCTGTTTCTGGTCATTGATTTAGTTTACAAAGTAAAACACATAAGGACGAATATGTAGTTTTCCAGAGAATCGAATGTCAAAAGTGTTTTCAAGTATTATAAATATGTAACACGTGTATTACTTTCAGAAAATCCCGGAGAAGTCTTTGGAAAGCAATCGAAATATCTTAACATGTTGAGAAATGTTACGGTTGGTAGGATTCGAAATAGTTTGGAAATGTGAGATTTCATTTGGTTTTGCTAAGATTCATAATGGGGTTTCGGAATATTTCTGAGGGTTTGTGAGGACTCCCGATGATTCTCGAACGGATGGATGAGTGAATATGGGAAACTGAAGAACGCCAAAGAAATCCTGCCTGGAGAGAATTCTAGCGACCGGCCGCTCTGATCGGTAGTTCTCTGATCTATTTTTTCGATCAACAGCAGGCGAATGCCGGAGAAGTACTTCAACAAACGAGCAATGTGACAGCGTGCAATCTGTCCTTCCTCTTCCTTCTTCTATCCTCACCCCTTACACACACAAACTTACACTAACATGCATTACACCACCACATATTCCGGGAGACCGGCCGGGAGCTTAGAACTTGTCTCGGCTGGGGCGGTGCCCCGCTGGTGGGAGAGTCCTGGTTAGGGGGAAACCCCACTAGCCGACGGTAGGTCGGCGCCGGATCTCGCCATCCAGCGGGGGAAGATCACCGTCATCTCCCGAGAAAAAAATGCACTACACTTACGAGACTAATATCCAAAGCAGTTGACACACGAAACAGGTGAAACACGAAAAAATCAATGAATAAACAGTTGATAAACAGTGGGTTCGTGTCTCCGAGGCGCGAGTGGCGGGCGGCCGGCCCACTGAGCGGGCGAGGCGGGCGCTGTCGTTTTATTAGCAGCTCGCGCCGCGTGGTCGGGGCGCGCGGCGTTGTCACATCGTCCGCCGCCGCCGCCGCCCACTCCGCGCGCGGGGCCTCTGGCTGGGCCGTCGCTTCGTGCAAATGGCGCGCGCGCGCGCTCTCACAAGCACCACCAACGGAAAGGAAGGAAGAGAAAGTTTTCATCACGTATGTGTGTATAAAATACCGCTTCTTCAAAACGTTTTTCTTTACAGTCATTCATTTGAACGAGCGGTTAGTCATTCGATGCCCTTTCAATATTATCTTCATACGCACAGGGCGTAATGCAATCTGTCGGCTTCCTCCTGAACCTCTGAGACACCTACGAATTGGCACCATGTCTGCTCATTTAACTCTGTGTTTAGAACGCTGAATTGGTTTCTATACATCTCTTATGTATCACACGGTGCCAAGACGGAAGTGGCACAGTAGTTCACGTTATGCTCCACAGAGTGCGCCAATAGCACTATCTTCATAAAGCAGACTATCGCTCGCTCACGATGATCGCGATGCTCAGGTGTTTCGCACATGGAGAGGCGGTGTAGGCCTAACAATTTTATTTTAGAGATTAATAAACCACTTTTAAAACATCGCATCTATCTACAAACATAGGTGGTTTTTGATCGATGCTTTGGTAACATCGATGTTTTTATATTGAAGATGGATAGTTGGTAACATCGATGTCTCATTACTAACTGGCACCTCCAATAGAATTCCGTGCCGGCCACCACTGGGTGGATCACAACGCCCATCACCCGACACCCGGAGCTCTTAGGCCTCATTCACTGTGCAAACGTAAACGTAACGAAATGCCGTAAACTTAGCCGTAAAATTTACACGTACAAACAAGCATTCACAGTGACGTACGTAAGGCCTCATTCACAATGCAAACTTCAACGTACCGTAATGACGTAAAAGTTACACGTACAAACAAGCATTCACAGTGACGTACGTAAGGCCTCTTTTACACTGCAAACTTCAACGTAACGTAATGCCGTAAACTTAGCCGTAAAATCTACACGTACAAACAAGCATTCACAATGACGTACGTAACCTGGAACGTAAGTTTCAACTGAACCATTCAGAATTCAACATACAGAAGCTTGATCGATTCGTTTCTAGCACGGTGATAATATCTTTCCACCATAGTTTGTAGCTTTTTCTTCGACATTTTTATTGATTTGTCTTTATATATACCAAATTCACGAGTAATTCGTCGAACATAATTAGTTAATTCACCATGTCAAGTAAAAGCCGCAATAAAAATTGTCCAAATTCTTACTTTGAATTCACTACACACATCAAAACTGTTCGCAAACTAGTTTTATACATTACAATAACAAAATGACATAACCACAAACTACCTCAACACAATCTGAAATCGACCTTCCTTCTGCTGTCCGATTGGTGTTCGGTAGAATTCCGACGTAATCTTAACGTAAAAGCTCGGAGTTTATGAACTCTTTAAGTTTATGAACTTATGTCTACGGTTACGTCAAGACATTGTGAATGGTCTCGCTTAAGTAACTCATTTGTAGGTTTTGCGGCTACGTTAAGTTTACGTTTAAGTTTGCATTTTGATTGAGGCCTAATTGCTCTTCCGCCGCGGGCGTAATAATAGAGGAAATAATAGAGGTGTTGGAGTGAGGGGTGTCGTTTTTTTGAGTTTGATAAGAATGCTGATGTTCCTTTATTGGTGATAAGTTTACATTGATATCATGACGATATCGATAATCTCGCCGATAAGTTTCCATCATCTTATCGATTTTACAATTTCTTCCGATACTTCTCGATTACGATAATCGTGCCGCTGTTATTGTATAGGTCATAAGTTGATATTGATATCACGATGGTAGGGTGACGATGGTAGGGTGACGATGGTAGGGTGACGATGGCAGGGTGACGATGGCAGGGTGACGATGGTAGGGCGACGATGGTAGGGCGACGATGGTAGGGCGACGATGGTAGGGCGACGATGGTAGGGCGACGATGGTTGGGCGACGATGGTTGTTAGGACAACGATGGCACCACCACGATAGTTTTATTGTAAGAAGAATATTCAAATAATTATTACTCGCATTTAAAGTGAACTTTATTCTGTTCTATGCACAATTTTAAATGATGTACATTTCATGCTATCTTCTCAAAATACCTTTTTATAACCACCAAGTAAATAAAATATAAGACAATTGACATATTTCAATTCATGCACAATACAAACAATTCATAAAAAAACAACAGATGTGGTTTGATGATGATGAGTGGGTGACGATCAAATATTCAATATCTTTTACGTGCAATAGTATTAAAGATAGAGTGATTAATGTGAGAAATGATAATGTTGATAAGTGACAGTAATTGTATTCGGTGAATACACATCGGAAAAATTATTTCAAATGAACTAAAACTCTTCGATTTTGTAGCCTTTTATTTTTTATCAATATGTTTATATTTCTTCACGCCAAAACATTCGTGATGTGTGACATGCTATGGAGGAGAAGAGCGATCTGAAAATATTTGTTTGAGTTGCCCTTCCCTAATTCATATAGTACATAAATTTCAACTAATGAAGTAGCAAGGAGCGTTTTGGCAACAATTGATATGAAATTATTCTAGTCCTTGTTCTAAAAACTAATTGCAAATGTAAATCAGGTAGAGATTTAAGCTATTAGTCCTTACTGTGATGCGAGTCTCGAATTGCTGTATACAATAACCTTTTCAGACAGAACTATTTTAGTATTGTGAAATACAGTTGGTTAATTTAGACGTTGTACATACCGATGAACTGAGGAGGAAAACGAAATGGGGAAACGTATTTGGAAAGAATGCAATGACGCAATTATTCTTGCGGAATGAATGTATTGCCTGACCAGTCTGCTCGGTTTTTAAAGGAAATTCTCTGAATCCCTTTTTGTCAACACATTGCCAGAAAGTGACGAAGACTTTTTGGAGAATACCCTTACTGAATCTGCTGTTCGTAAACTCGTTATTCAAATTAATGGAATTAATTCCTGGAAGGATCAACTGGGTCTTGTTGCCTGGCGCCTGATTAGGCTAACCCGTTGAGTCGATACGTAGAACGGGTTGCGTTCACCAGAATGTCAGGGGTTCTAGCTCACCTTACGTAAAAAGTTACGGACGTTATAGACTTGCTAGAAAATAACCAAGTTAAATGAATAAATTAAAGAATTAACGTAGAAATGAAAAAAAATAACTGCCACCGAAAGTACGCTTATTTGCCTTAAGTTATTATTTTAGTACATAAGATTATTTTCCCACTATTCGCCGGGTTTTGAGTTAATTTTGTGTGAGGTTAGTAACCAAGAGAGGTCTATTCATGTTCGTGACAATTTACAAATGTTCTTCCAATCATACGTGTGCTGATGATAACAGATGTTCTTTGTTGTTGCTGCTAATATTATTATTGTTATTAATTTTCTTATTAATATTATTATTGTTATTAATATTATTATTGATATTATTATAATTTGTGATTCTTATTTATGGAATTTTAGAATTTTTAATTAAAAGATGTGTACTTTTTTCAGTAAAAGGTTTGACTAGTATACGTGTTGTATTGCTACGTGTACGTCTGCTATTGCATAGCTTACGTCAAAGATGCTACAATACTTGGCAAGTGTACGTGTGGCAAAGCATGCGTTTTTAATCAGATTTCACCTTATGTTAAGTTCTCGATGATTTTGCACAAAAATTACTCGTAACTTTTTAGGACCGGTCCCATGAAGTCCAGGAGCTTCTTTCCATGCGCCTTTAATGGACAAACTGGAAACGTTTTACTCATGGTGTTGTACTTTTATTAAATTGTTGTCGTTGCTTACTTCTATTCGGACAATTTTTTATTGTTTCAATTTGTTCTTTTTGGGCCCCTGGATGTCTATGCATTGCGACAATGACATATTGTATATAAAGAATGCATGCCTTGTTCAATTGTTAAGTAAGGTGTTTTAGATGCACTAATAAATAAATGAACATATACAATAATAAAGAAATACATAATAATAATAATAATAATAATAAATAATAAATAAAATTAGCAAATGAGCACATTACGGAGTTCATGGGACTAATAGTCCGCAATCTCGCCTCCAATATTTCTTCCAGCATATCTATTTCAGGGGGCAAGAGAAAGATCAGGGGCGAGGTTGCGAACGATCCTCTGTGGCGCTGTGTCATTTAAGGGGTTGCAGACCTAACGTCTACTCCATGAAATGTGTAGTGCAGTGAGAGTTTGATTGATTAGTAGGTGCACGTCTTCTGACGGCAGATGTATACAAAATATACAAAAAACAAAACAAAAAAACGACGGTAACGAAAATAATAACGACGTAAACGAAAAGAATAACTTCTCAAACGACAAGAATAGCGACACAAACGACAAGAATAGCGACACAAACGACGAGAATAGCACCACAAACGACGAGAATAGTGACACAAAAGACGAGACTAGCGACACAAACGACGAGACTAGCGACACAAACGACGAGACTAGCGACACAAACGACGAGACTAGCGACACAAACGACGAGACTAGCGACACAAGCGACGAGACTAGCGACACAAGCGACGAGAATAGCGACACAAGCGACGACGAGAATAGCGACACAAACGACGACGAGAATAGCGACACAAACGACGACGAGAATAGCGACACAAACGCCGACGAGAATAGCGACACAAACGACGACGAGAATAGCGACACAAACGACGACGAGAATAGCGACACAAACGAGACGAGAATAGCGACACAAACGACGACGAGAATAGCGCCACAAACGACGACGAGAATAGCGACACAAACGACGACGAGAATAGCGACACAAACGCCGACGAGAATAGCGACACAAACGCCGACGAGAATAGCGACACAAACGACGACGAGAATAGCGACACAAACGACGACGAGAATAGCGACACAAACGACGACGAGAATAGCGACACAAACGACGACGAGAATAGCGACACAAACGACGACGAGAATAGCGACACAAACGACGACGAGAATAGCGACACAAACGACGACGAGAATAGCGACACAAACGACGACGAGAATAGCGACACAAACGACGACGAGAACAGCGACACAAACGACGACGAGAATAGCGACACAAACGACGACGAGAATAGCGACACAAACGACGACGAGAATAGCGACACAAACGACGACGAGAATAGCGTCGTAGCGACACAAACGCGACGAGAATAGCGACACAAACGCCGACGAGAATAGCGACACAAACGACGACGAGAATAGCGACACAAACGACGACGAGAATAGCGACACAAACGACGACGAGAATAGCGACACAAACGACGACGAGAATAGCGACACAAACGACGACGAGAATAGCGACACAAACGACGACGAGAATAGCGACACAAACGACGACGAGAATAGCGACACAAACGACGACGAGAATAGCGACACAAACGACGACGAGAATAGCGACACAAACGACGACGAGAATAGCGACACAAACGACGACGAGAATAGCGACACAAACGACGACGAGAATAGCGACACAAACGCCGACGAGAATAGCGACACAAACGACGAGAAGAGCGAGAGCGAGAGCTGAGTGTGTGTGTGGTGTTGCAGGCGCTGTGATGGTGGACGCGTGCTCGCAGCGGGAGTCGTCGTCCTCTTCGTCGTCCTACATGGTGGTGAGTACCTCCCCCCCACTCTCTCTCTCTCTCTCACTCCTTTCAAGCGATGCTACCACTCATTCCAGGAAATTTCCACGCAGCCAATCGGCAAACACGTGCAATTTTATCGTTTCGTGTCTTGTATTGTGCTTGAGCTGGTGAAGCTGCATCTACAATGTTAATGTTGATACTAATATTAAATATTGAGAGGTGGTTAATACATTAAAATATATTCCTAAGTAAATTTCTTTGCACTCGTTAAATAATACTTTTGGTTGCCACACGTGCTTTAGTAATTACGGATAAACTGCGAAGGTCTCGTTACATTACATCTGATGCTATTTGTTTATTATGACGGATCATTATCCTTCTACGAAATTATGGCGAGGTAATCTCGTAATATACGTTCGTCAAGTTTACTTATTAAGAACTACCAGATAATTTACTAAAATTTTAAATAGGAAAAAATGTTTAAAAGTAAATATTTACTTTCTATCAAAATAATGAGCATTCTCTAAACACACATTTAGTTATGAAAGGTTCTATGTGAGTCTCACTGTCCTCATGTGTGTTGTCAGCCATTTTATGTCCTGGGGCACCTACATCAGCCGCCAGCAAGTCCATGCTATAGTTACCTTCAGGCCCTTTGCCGCTGTGGGCCCCTGGCGATTTTGGAAACTTTTAAAAAAGTTAGAGAGGAACGTTGGAGATAAATGTTAACTTGGCCGAAAACAAAATTGGACATAAATATAACTTAACTACACGTGCACGTTTTCTAGAGATCAGTGAGAAATGTAGTTATTCAATATTCCGTGATGGCAGCAGAGATATTGCGGTAATCCATAATGATATTAATTGCACGTTCAGGAGTTGTCAATCACACACTATCTAGTTTGCTGAATCTTTAATTAATATCATACTTATTCAATTGATTGTTTTTTTTTTCATTCTCGCGGAAGAAATTCGATTCTTTCGCGACAGGCATGATGAGGGAATAATAGTAAAAATTTGAAACTTATTTGCCTTAGCAAATGCTTTTTAATACACGAGAGCGAATATTTTCTTTTCAATTCTTGCCAAAATGGCTGTGAAGTATGATACTTCTCCCTAAAGTAAGTCACACAAGGCTTTTTTCTGTTGGCTGTTGAATTTTACGTCGACTTTTGACGTTAAAAAAATAAATAACAGTTGAGAACACATTGCCTTAAATCTTCGCAGTTCGCTGACCTTTGCCGATGCATCCTCCACCTGATCCGCTTATCATCATGTATTCGCTATCACACACAACCGTTTCGCCAGGGGCGGAGAGAGCAAGGAGTATTAGTTTTTTAGGTGTTGCGTGGTTGTTTTCAGAAATTCCCGACCATACTAGGGCACACAGCCGCGGACATAAACGCACATGTCCAGGTCGGCAGAAGGTGGAGCAAGAAATGCAAGAAAAGAACCCGAACGAACCGCAAACAACGAATCGTGAAAGCGAATGACAGAATGCGTAACACCAGAAAAAAGATTAATCGATCTCAAATGTATCTCTCCACGTTTCAAAAGAATAAATAAATAAAGTGGAGAAGGAGACATAAAAAGAAAAAAGTGTATTTTTAAACTTTGCTAAAAAACGACGACCGTACTGTACGCACAAGGATGTCACCATGATAGGTTTTTTCTACATTGGCAATTCCCAATACATTTTACCTAAGATGTCGATACTAGAAAGGGAAGGAAGGCACCCGAAATAGCGGTGAGAATCGAAAATAAAAGCGAATGATTGACCGATATTTTCAGGTACGTTATCTGTTATGATCATTAGTCTCCTTAGTGTAGTGAATGTTTTATCCCGGGAGGTGTCTCACTGGATGCTGAGAGCTGGAGGCGATCTAAAAGTCATCTTGCATTCTGTCTAAAGTTATCTCCGTCAGCCATCACAGCTACCCCACGTGGGACAAGCTCTAAGCTTCCCACCGGTCTCCCGGAATATGTGGTAGTGTAGTGCACGTTAGTGTAAGTGGGTGTGTAAGGGGAGAGGATGGGACAAGGAAGAGGAAGGACAGATCGCGCGCGGTCCGTGGCCCGTTTGGTAGGGTACTGCTCCGGCATTCGCCTGGTGTTGAGAAAGCACGGTAAACTCCCGATTAGAGCAGCCGGCCGCTAGAATTCACCTCGAGGCAGCGACTGGACTCGACCTAGCTATGTAGCTAGTGTCGGAAATCCTGCCACCGTCAGGACTCGAACCTAGGACCTCCAGGTGAGAGTCAGCGGCAACGCTGTCCCTGAGCTAACTCAGCCGGGCAGGGAGATAGTGGAAGGTAACGCGCGATAACCGAAAGTGGAAGCGAATGGCAGAAACGCATCTCGCTAGAGAGGGCACTTACGCGTCCTGTGAGCTGCGGCGCCGGAAAATACGCGGGAATAAGTTTTAGGGCAATTTCAGATATTAAAAAATCTCGCACGCCCCGCTTCGTGGGTTTACGTGGAGGGGGAGGGAAGAGGGGCGGGGGGGCTTTTGAATTTTCACTGCGCGACGAACGGCCCATCACAGAATGTTTATTTAAGCCCTCATATAAATTATGAGGGAGGCGCCGCCGGCGAGGGCGAGTTGGCGTCGAGGGGGAGGGGAAGGGCAAGGACGAGGGCTAGGGTGGGGAGGGGAGAGGAGGGGAAGGGGAGGAGGAAGCGTGGGGACTGTCTAGCACCTGCTCCATCGCAGAAGACTGTCTTCTGTTCGGTGAGACCTTTCCCTCTTGGAGTCTACGTAAAGATTGGTTGGTTCTTCGCGATTCCGGCGCGTCAACAGCTTAGGTCATTGGTCCCGTAAGTGTAGAGTTAGCTTTTCCGAGGGAGGTGGCGGTGATCTTCCCCGCTGGATGGCGAGATCCGGCACCGACCTACCGGCGGCTAGAGGTTTTTCCCCAACCAGGTATCTCGCGAGAGCGTAGGCTTCCGCGGCCGGAGTCATGATTAACTTGGCTATCCGGGAGACGCCGCGTCCAGGGTACAGGTGCCAACGTTTCGGTCACCATTCTGCGACCTTCCTCAGGGCGTAACGTTGGCACCTGTGCCCTGGACGCGGCGTCTCCCGGGTAGCCAAGTTAATCAGGTATCTCGCACCAGCGGGGCACCGCCCCAGTTGGGACAAGGTCTAAGTTCCCGACCTGCCTCTCGGCATGTGTGGTAGAGTGGTGCATGTTAGCGTAAGTGTTTGTTTAAGGGGGTGAGGATAGGACAAGGAAGACGTGGGAAAGATGGCTCGCCGATCGTGGCCCATCTGTTAAGGTACCTCTTCGGCATTCGCCTGGTGTTGATCGGAGAAACCACGGAAAGCTACCGATCAGAGCAGGCGGCCGCTAGAATTCTCCTCCAGACAGCGACTGAATTCGACCTAGCTGACAAGCTGGTGTCGAAAATTCTGCCACCGTTGGGATACGAAACTAGGACCTCTCGGTCAGAGGGGTCGGCTGACTTTTTGGTCAGATTTAGCAGAACGATGTTGTATGCGAATGGTAAGACGGCGGTCGTTCGCATGTTTGCCGCGCGGATCGCTAATGTCGCTTACAAACACATTCTCATGAGACAGCTGAGCTTCCGTATATACAGGATGTCCGCGGAGGAAACGTCAATATGTTTCAAATAAGCTCCTAAGACAATTTCAAGCATCTTTTGTCTAAACACCTCCATCGATGCTTGAATGAATGAAAGAAATATATTTGTTTAGAAAGAAAAATTAATACAGAAAAAAAGGACCCAATTTACACAATTAGACTGCTTTATTTATTTCTCGATTAATTTTTCTTTCTGAACAAATATATTCATTTCTTATGTAAATAATAAGCAATTTACATGATGTTACAGAGTTTATATGTTTCTGCAATGTAAATTTTTGCCTAAAAATAATTTTATGAAACCAACCTTTGAGTGCTTATTGCGACTCGGCCATTCGGAATACCCTAGGAGTTTATTTGACAAAATATGCTTAAAATATTCTTAGCATGTTATTTTTAAAGTTTCGACGTTTCCTCTTTGGACAATCCGTATAGGTACATATACTTTGATGCAGTCTTTTTTCCTCTGCAGCGATGCAACCAGGAGGTTCTAGGGTTCGAGTCCCGACGGTGGCTGGATTTTCAACGCTATCTTGATAGCTGGGTCGAGTTCAGCCGCTGTCTAGGATCGAATTCTAGCGGCCTCAATCTCAATATCCAGCGAAGGAGCATCATTGCAACCTCACGCGATAAAAAACATGCACCACACTTAGGGGAATAATGACATAGGTTGTTGACGCGTTCGGAATCACTAACCAATGAAGAAAGCCATCAATTAGTGGGCGCCACTTAAACGGCCGCTCATAAATGGCGTTCCGGCCGCTAATCTGGATGGCGCCGCTGCAAAGGGGCGCGTGTTTTGCGCTGGGCGCCAGCGGGCGATTTTATGAAGAGGCGGCGCCGCCAAGCAACGAGCCAAGTTGCCTTTTACGAGCGGCGGTGGCGGTTGCGGTGGTGGCTGTGGTGGTGGCGGTGGCTGTCATGGTGGTGGTGGTGGTGGTGGTGGTGGTGGAGACGGTGACGGTGGCGGTGGTGGCGGAGGCGGTAATGGCGGAGGCCGTGGTGGCGGAGGCGGCGTTGGCGGTGGCGTTGGCGGCGGCGGCGGCGGCGGTGAAGCGGTGGCGGGGGGGGGACGGTGGCGGTAGCGGTGACGCTGGTGCTAGCGGTGGCAGTTGTGATGGCTGGGGCGATGGCGGTTGCGATGGGAGGGCAGAGGCGGTAGCGGTGACGGCGACGGAGGCGGCGGCGGAGGCGGAGGTGGTGGCGGTGGCGGTAGCTGTTGCGGGGGCGGCGGAGAAGGTTGGATCTCCTGGCGTTTAGCAAGCTCCGGCGTGTACACGGCGTTAGGCGGCGCACTTACGGCCAGCAGCGCGCGGGGCGTGTCAGGGAGCGGGGCCTTCCACCAGGCCACACGTGCACCACACTCGCGGATGCATTTGCGAATGAGCACCCGCTCAGGGCGTCTGCGGTGCGTCTGACCGGGGGCTCCCACGATTCCATCCTCAAAGGGGGCAGGATTTTCGATACTGTCTACATAGCTAGGTCGAGTTCAGCCACTAGCTGGAGGAGAATTCTAGTGGCCGGCTGCTCTGATCGGTTGTTTTCCGTGGATTCGTCGATCAACACCAGCCGAATGCCGGAGCAGTACCCTAACAAACGGTCGCGCGATCTTTCCTTCCTCTTCCTTGTCCTATCCTCCCCCCCTTACACACAACTACACTAACATGCACTACGTTGCCACACTTGTAAGGAAACCAGTAAAGAGCTTTGAGCTTGTCCCGGCTGCTGCTCTGACTGCTAGCAGATATGCCTGAACGATGAAAAGTCAGCAAACCAAATTGTAGTCAACGCTGGATCTCATTATCCGGGGGGGGGGAGAATATCACCGTCACTCGATTCAACATGCACTATACTTAAGGGACTAATGACCTTAGCAGTTCACGCGCGAGAAATCAATAATAAATTGATTTTTAAGGCGATGCGCGTTTCGCATTTCTGTTCTCATCTTTGCGCTGGAGCGCTTAGGGTAAAAACGTACAGGTCCCAGCATGACATGCCAACAACAGTTTCATGGGTGTCTTTGACCGTGACGAAATGCCATGCGGCATGGCCCGATTTGAAACGGGTCGTTTTATTTTTTCGCGCAAAATTACGCGAACTGGCGCGCTCTGAAGTCTCCAGACTGATCCTGGATGAGGAACTATTGATTCACGATGTATTTTCGAGGCCTCCAATTTCGTAGAGTAAACACAAACGCGATCTAAACTGCAGTGTTATCACCAAGATGTGAGAAGAAATTGCCCAGGAATAGGATTCTTGAAGTAGTAGACAGTTTTTGAAAAAGAAATGTTCGTGTTCGCGAATGATCATGGGATGTAGCCTATATGGTGATGTTCCGCATGTTCCTCTATGCGTGAACCCACTCACTGCTCTTAGGACTTAAGCCTTTACACTCGTAAGCAAAACTTAGCACACCTAAGCACGTAGGGCATGTCAGAGATGCTACGAGAATAATATCTGCTAGTTTTTATCAGTATGTAATATGACATGTCCTACAACTCTTAGGGCATGTCTCAGATGCCACCCCGAAATCCCTAAGTAACTAGTGGGGCATGTCATCGATGCCCACCAATTTTCCTGGTAAGTAAAATAAAGTTTTCATTGTTAATTCGATCAGGGCTACTATTCTAGTTTTAAACAATGTTGACGCAGTAATGTGAGAACGAGCTGGAACGGGGTAATGCCGAATATCGGCTTCGAGGTGTACCGCCATTTTCCATTGGCCTTACCGAGTTGTAGAACCTCGCAGTGCTAAGAAACCTCTGAGCGCAAAGTGCATCGATGGATAGCATGTCACACATGCCCTACGAGTTCAAAGGCTTAATCCTTTCTATTTCAATTACACATTTTATTACCGGTATAACACTCCTGCTTTCGACAACGCCATTTTTGAACTATTCGTCCCAGTTCTCGTCCCGTCGCTACGGGCCCTGTATGCGCTGTTGAATTTACTGTGCCACGCCGTGTGTTTGTACCTTTAGAAGGCGAACGTGAAATGGCACCGCCTTCTTCGTTTTGTGAGAGGCACACATCCGGTGACTGTGCACTGCAGAGAAAATGGATGAGCCATGAATTCCCGATGGCCACAGAGGTCGCGTTTGCAAAAATGGGTTTATGCGAACACGGCGAAACGACCACGTTAGAAAAGGTCATGTGTTATGAGAAAAGAATTGCACCATAGTAAAAATGCAGCTTCCGCTTTTAGTTTATCAGGAGAAGGAGTTATAATAGTTGTGTGGGGACTGTTGTGTTGGGTGAATACCTGGTTGGGGAAAACCCCGCTCGCCGCTAGACGTGTAGGTCGGCGCAATTCAGTGGGAGAGATCACCTCCACCTCCCACAATAAAACACGCACAGCACTTAGAAGATGAATGACCTTAGCAGTTGACGAAATAATGAACGAATCAATCAAACCTTGGGCGATGTGGGGCACGTTTGAAGACCTTGCGGAACGCCTGAAGAGCGTGGGGAACGCCTTGCGGGTGTGAGGGGCGTGGTTGAGCGTGAAGCTGTTCACCTCCACCTCCCACTATAAAACACGCACAGCACTTAGAAGATGAATGACCTTAGCAGTTGACGAAATAATGAACGAATCAATCAAACCTTGGGCGATGTGGGGCACGTTTGAAGACCTTGTGGAACGCCTGGCGGGTGTGAGGGGCGTGGTGGAGCGTGGAGCTGTTATGCCTCGGCGACGCGGCGCGCGCGGTGTGTATCGCCGCGGGAGGGGGGGGGGGCGAAGGTGGGAGCGGAGGCGTCATAAGTTGAGGGCCGCTATTACGCTAAAAGCTGCTTGCTATTCCGCCGCCGGCGCCCGCCCGCCCGCCCATAAATATCGTCCCCTTCGCCCCTCTTCGCCCCTGCGCCCAGGGCGCATCTGCTACCTGCGAGCACCGCGCTCATCTCGCAGCTCCCTCGTGAGATGCTCTGCGCGGCGCGGGGAGAGGAGGGGAGCGGGCAATCCAGCCCCTGCCTCCGCCCCGGCCGACGCACACTGGTTGAATCAGGCCAAGAACCCGGCCATAATGGCAAAATTCAAAGTGCACGTTCCGATTTTTTTGATTTTTTTTTCGTGTTTCCGGGCGCGTCAACTGCTTTGGTCATTAGTCCCGTGAGTGTAAGGCGTGTTTTTTTTCTCGGGAGGTGGCGGTGATCTTCCCCCGCTGAATGGCGAGATCCGGCGCCGACCTACCGTCGGTTAGTGGGGTTTCCCCCTAACCAAGACTCTCCCATCAGCGGGGCACCGCCCCAGCCGGGACACGTTCTAAGCTCCCGACCGGTCTCTCGGAATATGTGGTTGTGTAGTGAATGTTAGTGTACGTGTGTGTGTAAGAGGATAGGATAGGACAAGGAAGATGAAGGAAAGATTGCGCGCGGTTCCTGGCCCGTTTGTTAGTGTACTGCTCCGGCATTCGCCTGGTGTTGATCGGAGAAACCACGGAAAACTACCGATCGGAGCAGCGGGCAAGAATTCCCCTCCTGACAGCGATTGAATTCGACCTAGCTGAAAAGCTAGTGTCGAAAATCCTGCCGCGCAAATCCTGATGCGCGTTCGGAATTCTGCCTTAGCAAATCTCGTTCCGAAGACATTGGAGCACACTACTTCAACTCCAGAAAGTTATTTCAATTGTTTTTGTCTTCCTCATGATCTCGTGAACCTACCGCAGCTGGAAACACTCAAATCCATTGATTCTTGTCAACAATATTTTTGAAATTAAATACAAATGTGTTTAAATTTGTTTGTTTATTCTTTTTGTATTTTCGAATAGAAGACACTTTTGATTGTAAGTTAGGTATATTTTTAAGAAAAAGTGTCAAATAATTTTATGTATAATACGGCTGAATTCTAACGTTTAGAGCGTAACAATGTTAGTCACGTATATTGTGTATTATATTTTTTGTCTTTCGTATTCCTGCCTCAAACAGTTTTTTAATATATCAAGTAGAATCCCCTTAATGAGAATAACGCACATTTAGCTGCTCATATCTGCACCTTTTTTGTTTTATAACCTCTTTACTTCAATGCTACATAGTAAGATTTAACACTAGATATCCTGGAATTGCCTTCTACACCACAGGGAATTTTTTTCTCTATATATTTTTTCGATTTCTCTTTCTTATAATTACTTTTAATAAGAAAATTACTGATATAAAATTTTGGAATGATAACAATATTAACCCGCGACCACGAGAACTATTGTATCCATATTTTTACACATTTTTTTAGTTAAATAGCCATTTCGAAACCGCCATTTTAAATTTTGAAATTTCATTAAGATATTCGGAATCAGTGATCTCCACAACCCCATATGTATATTTTTTATGCATTTTTGTTTGTTTTTAAATGAGTAGATCCGCCATTTTGAAGCCGCCATTTTGAATTTTGAAATTTATTTATGATATTGAAATTCAGCGACCTTAAAAACCCTTTGATATCCATTTTTACGCAAATCCTCTCGCATTTGCAATTATGACCAGGTTTTCGGCCCGATTGAACCAGTGTGCTCCGCCACCGCCACCGCCACCGCCACCGCTGCCGCAACACTGACGATCGCCGTGTTGCTGCGGCGAGTAATAGCAGTTAACGCTACTAGTTTGTTATGGTAAGCGTTATTGCACGAGTACATGCTTTGAAAACGAGCCATGTTAGAAGCGAGTTTTCAAATTTGTACGGATTGCAATAAAGCAACATTATAAACGTGTTGTATACGCTTATTTTGGTCTAATGGCATTACAAGAAAATCATACCTTTTATTTGTTTATTTGTTTATTTATTTATTTATTTATTTATTTATTTATTTATTTATTTATTTATTTATTTATTTATTTATTTATTTATTTATTTATTTATTTATTTTTATTTATTTATTTGGTTTTTACTTATTTATTCCCGGTCGAGGAAAAAATAGAGTTGTAGCTTTCCTTTAAAATCATTCCAGTTTCTGCAGCTGTGTGACGAATAAAAGCTCAAGCAGGCGGATCTTACTAGCAACGGTGAAGAGAATACGTCATGTTCGCCTCATGTCGCTCTTACCCCCAGGCACGGGAATTTAACTAGGCCCAGGCAAGGGGGACACCTGTAGCTGGCCAGTGAAGTCGGACTATCGACCCAATAACCCCAAATACATACATGCATATTTTATTTATTTATTTTTACGTCAAAAACAGTTTTAAATTGTGAGTGACGTGCTATGGGGAGAGGTGAATTCTGTGGACGTTTTCATAATTCTGTGATCCCTACCCTACGCCATATACTACTCTAATTTTGAATACAGAAAGAAATGAGCGATTTTTGTATGAATTGTCAACAAAAAAATTCGCTCCGATGTAATACATCAATTTTCAATGGTAAATAAGCTATACATTTGCCCTCCATCATATCCTTCGTGAAGGAATAATACTTCCTGCCGCGACAAAATGGAGAACGAAAATTCGAATAACTATATTTTTTACTGAATTCTAGAAGACGTGCACAGATAATGAAGTTACATTTATTACTTAATTAATCAAATGACTAGAGCTCGGAAGTCGAGGCATTTATTTTATGGCTTCGGTTCGTATAACGGTTAGCTGTTATACCCACGTTCGGAGGTTCAAACCTGACAAAATCCTAGATTTTTAAGGTAGAATAAAATTCTTCCTTCAGAGGGCAAGTAAATTCGGCTGTCCTATGAAGTAGATTTACAGCGTGTTAAATATTCTCAAACCTAAAAGAAGCTTCTGAGCTAAATTCAATTCGCCTGTTTCGTCGTTCAAGATAATACCTCCTTTCTTGGCTAGGTGGTGAAAGCAGTGAAGCGAAATTTGCGTGGTCAGACGGAAGAGCAGATCCGATGAGCTGAGTGTCACCACGGAAAATAAGACGTAATTGATTTGAAAATCATTGTGTTGCGGCGCCGACCACCAGATTTTAATGTACTGTGGCAATCAAATAATTAATCCACGAAACGTTTTGTGTACGTTTTAGTAATGTTTTTAAAACAGTCGTGGACCAGTACTAGTTTTCGTGAATTTTTTTCATGATCGCAGACTTTGAATCATCTGTAAAAGGAAGTTTGAAGGCAAATGTCAAAGGAATAAATAGACTGTTTACAAAAATTTTACAAATGAAAATAAAAAAATGTGAAGTATACATTTACTACGCAAATAACATAGATCGTACTTGTGTACATTAAAAAATTATTTGTATATTAGCATTTAGGTGGATGCCATTTTCAGTTTAAAATAGTACAGGAACTAGAAAAAATACGTTAAAACATTTGATTCAGTATTGCACTCTTGAATATTTCAATTTTTTTTTAAATGCCCAAAATTGTTTTTGATCTGATCATTTTGTTAGCATTATATTAATTATGCCCATGCCCGACATATTTGCTGCAGACACTGAATACTAATATTTTACTTTACCGAAATTTCCACATTGGTTAGTCAATGTTCCTTTGTGTCATCAATTTCTTCTCTTTCTTTCCTTTCTTTTTAGAGGTTTCTTAACACACATATATATGCTTCTATTGTGAGGCTGCTCCATTCACCCCTTGAATGTTTCTTGTTTCTCCTTTCTCGTGTCTCATGTAAGTCATCTGCGTTCTCTCCCTTCCTGTGGTACAGCGTGTGCCCTGCGCTGCAGATCCCTTCGCCTTTGGCATAAGCGCCCTCCTCCTAACTTCCTGCCCTCCTCTCCTTTCGTCGCATCCTCCTCTCTCCAGGCACCTCTCTTCTTTGCGGGGTACGTGGCATGCTTGTGTTTGATATTTTTACTTTCTCGCTACGGAGTAGAGAGAAAATTATGTAATGCTGGGCGAAAAAACGGCAAATTTTCGGCAGAATAACTGTTATTGC
This sequence comes from Teleogryllus occipitalis, assembly GCA_011170035.1. NCBI lineage: Eukaryota > Metazoa > Arthropoda > Insecta > Orthoptera > Gryllidae > Teleogryllus > Teleogryllus occipitalis. The sequence continues at coordinate 218,638 of BLKR01002050.1, forward strand.
AGGTCAGACTTTGCTAATCAAGTCCATGTAAAAGGAAGTCTTGAGGCGTGAGGAATAAATAGACTTCGCTCGCCGTCTTCCTCGAATGGCAACTGAAAATAAAAAAATTTCCGTGCGTCTTGTCCTCTTGCATCCATTGTTCCATCTTAGCAATCGATCATGGTGATTTTATTGTTCCCTATCGCACTCTCTCGCTGCTCCTCGATGGCCCCCCAGCTAGTTGGTTTCCACAGCTTCTCCATCGTCCTGCTCTCCAGCCCCGCCGCTCCCCGCCGCTCCCCGCCGCTCCCCGCCGCTCCCCGCCGCTCCCCGCCGCTCCCCGCCGCTCCCCGCCGCCTCCACCGCTCGCATCACCCCCACGCGTCGCTTTGAGAGTGTGAGACAAACGGTCGTGCAGTTTGCCTCTGTCATTGTCTTTCCCCTCGGTACTGAATATTTTTCCCTTTCCGTGCGGTTTTCTCATTCTTCTTCCATCTTAGCAATCGCATAGTGATATTGTCACGAAATATTTCGTTTATGGCTCATCAAAGCGTACTAGCTTCCCGTGATGTGATCCAGGGTTCCATTCCTGGTCGAGGCAAAAATAGAGTTGTCCTTTTCCTTTAAAATCGTCCCACTTTCTGTAGCTGTGTGTCGCAGAAAAGCTCAAACAGACGGATCTTGCTAGTCTCTAGGCTATCCGGACGGTTATTATTATTATTATTATTTTTATTATTATTTTTATTATTATTATTATTATTATTATTATTATTATTATTACTATTGTCTCATTTTATTGGTACATTTGAATGAATTATTGTACAGATATATAAAATCAAAGCACAATACATCTATTTTTTTTAAAAAGAATTTATAATAGATTGTTTCCCATGAATTTCCGCACTATCCTTGTTGTTGAAATAACAACTGGCTTCTGCATGGGTTTGTACAGGTCTTCATTCAAACCCAGTTGCCTTAAGGCCCCAAATCAGACTCCTAGGGATGACTCCGGTGCTTGAAACAATTATCGGGATAATGTTGACTCTTTTCATATTCCACTGTTTCTCAACGGGTTCAACAAGATTTGCATATTTAGTGATTTTTTCAGTGTATTTGCTTTGAATGTTGCCAGTATTTGGGACAGAAACATCAATAAGCATGACATGTTTCTCACTTAGCAAGACATGTGTTTGTCAATAAGCATGAGTTTCAATAAGCATAAGTTTCTCAATAAGCATGACATATCTACGAGTATTATTATTCCGGCAGTAAACGAAAATCCACACCAGGTTGCACCCAGCTTCCTAAGGTGTAGATTCGGTGATCTATTTGGTTCTACAACACCTTGCGCAAAATGTGCGCCGTACCATAGAGTACGATATCCTGAATTTCATAGTGCTTACTGCAACCTGGGATCTTAGTCAAGTGCTTCGTAAGATCTTTAGGAATTGCGCCCAGAGCACCTATTATTACTGGCACAATCTCTGTTTTAACATTCCACACTCGACTGACCTCGATTGAAAGATCTTTATACTTTAGAAATTTATCAGCAGATTTTGCTGTTACATTTCCATCACATGGAATAGATACATCAATGAGGAGACATGTTTTTTCCGCCGTACTGCGTATCACTATATCTGGTTTGTTAGCCATTATAGTGCGATCGGTGTGAATCTGATCATACATTTATTATTATTATTATTATTATTATTATTATTATTATTATTATTATTATTGTTATTAAGATTATTAAGAATGTGGGGAACCTCTTGGTGAGCCGTACTCCCGGCGCCTTCTCCCCCAACCGCGGGTGAGGATGGGTGGGCCGGCGCGCGTGCTCCGGCCGACCGCAGCGCCCTGGCGCGCCCCGCCCTCCCCGCCCACCGCACCCCGTCCGCTGGCCCTTGCCTGCCCCTGACGAGCGGCCGCAGATTCCTTTTTAATGCGCGCGGGCGTCGTTAAGAGCGCTGGGGGGAGCGCTCCCACCGGCCGCCAGCCGCACCCACGCCCCGCGCACGCCTCTGCTCCCAACGAGAGGACGCGTTTCAGATTCATTAGAGGCTTTTTGAAAGTCGGATGTTTCAAAGACGTAACACGACAATTCTGGGGAGAATTGTACTGCGCATGCGCCGGCATCACATGACGGGATTTCGATTGTCGGGTTCCGTTATTCTCTCTGTTTTGTCGTCTACGACTAACTTACACTTTACTTAGTTTTCACCACCACCACTAAATACGAATTCAACACTAACACACAATTAGTATGGAAGAAATGAAAAATACAATATCCATACTGGCAATATAATATGGCACAAACTTAATGGTTATTGTTTTCTCAAGTTAATTCAAACATGTCAGGAATAAACTAACGTTACTGTGTAGGATTTGGAGGTTATGTATACAGTGAGTCTACATTGATTGTCACGAAAAATTTATTATTTATCCATATAATTGCCAAACATTTCCCATTCCTAATATGAACAATATAAACAAAAAAAGAATAGTCCTCTACTAAAATTCTCCTCCAGACTGCGGCTGAATTCGTCCTGGCTCTCGGGACTCGAACCTTAGGGGGCGTGCGGTGACATGAATTGTTGCCCAGACACCTAAGCCAGTGTTCGTGAGCGATAAACCTTAACATTCTCCACTAGAGGAGTAATTTACTCCTTGACGTTGAGTGAATCGTGCCTTCTGCGTGTGGCAGCAGCACCAGCGCGGAGGGTGCGAGAGGTCCCTCTCCTCGTGGGTCGTGTGTGTGTGTGTGTGTGTGTGTGTGTGTGTGTGCGGCGAGGACCAAAGCGCTCCGCTCCGCGGGCGAGGGCGGGGCGCCCTTCGCAAAGGGCCGACACGCAAATTGCCCTGACCGGGCGATTACGCTAACGATCAGCCGCTGCGGTGCAGGGCCCTCCTGCAACGGCTCTTGTCACTCGCACTGCGAAGGCCTGGGGTTCGACTCACGATGCTCGAGGATTTGCCAGAACCTCTTCACAGCTAGGTGGAATTCAGCCGCGGCCTGGAGGAGACTTCTAGCGGTCGGCGGTGCTGACCCAATGGGTTCCAGGGTTTCTTCAGTACTATCCTATCAAACGGGCCACGGAACGCGCACCATCTTTGTCTTATCTTGCTTGCCATATCCTTTCCCTTGACACACACACGCACACAGATACTTACACTCACACGCACGACACTACCAGACACGTCGGCAGTTTGTAGCGTATCCCGTGCGAGGCCGTGATCCTCTTAGGAAGATATCTGGAGAGGAAAAATCTCCCTCAAGCAGACGTGTATGTCGGCGCTGGATCTACCATACACACTACAGTAACGAAACTACAAACACAGCAGCTGATGCACGGGAAAACTCTCTCTCTCTCTCTCTCTCTCTCTCTCTCTCTCTCTCTCTCTCTCTCTCTATCTATCTCATATTCCGCTTACTCACTATCTCCCTCTCTCTCTCTCCGTATCTATCTCACACTCCCGATTTCTCACTCTCACTCTCTCTTGATCTCTCTGACTCCCTCAGTCAATCACTCTTAATCTCTCTCTCCCTCTCTCATTCATTCATTCATTCATTCATTCACACACACACGCACACAAATGTATTTGACTCGCATCTAGGTGAATTAGCTCATCTGTGTATTAATATTGTATGACGGAGTACCGCTAAAGACGCTCCCTGTTTAATATCTCTCGTGGTATCCGTCGGTGATTGTGGGTGCATTGTGTGGGGAAGTGTCGAAGGGAGTGGTGAAATGTCCACTAGTCTCGTGTCAACAGCAAGGAGATTTTCTGGGCCGCAGGAGTGGTGGCGAGGGGGGGGAAGTTTAGGGAAATGGCGACATTGGTGGAATTTATTGATTGGTTGGTTGGTTGTTAGTGATTGGTTGGATCTTAGTGATTCCGGGCGCGTCAACAGCGTACGTCACTAGTCCCGTAAGTGTAGTGCATGTTTTTTCTCGGGTTACGGTGGCGATCTTTCCCCGCTGGATAGCGAGATCCGGCGCCGACCTACCGTCGCCTTGCGGGGTTTTCCCGAACCAAGTATCTCCCACCAGCGGGGCATCGCCTCAGTCGGGACAAGCTCTAAGCTCCCGACCGGTCTCCCGGAAGATGTGGTAGTGTAGTTCATGTTAGTGTAAGTGTGTGTGTAAGGGGTGAGGGTAGAACAAGGATAAGAAACAAAAGATCGCGCGCAGTCCATGGTCCGTTTGTTAGGGTACTGCTCCGGCCTTCGCCTGGTGTTGATGGGAGAAACCACAGAAAACTACCGATCAGAGCAGTCGGCCGCTAGAATTTTCCTCCAGACAGCGACTGAATTCGACCCAGCTATGTAGAGCTAGTGTGAAAAATCCTGCCACCGTGGGGAGTAGAACCCAAGGACCTCGCAGTCAGATGCACTGCAATACATCAGCTGATGCCCTGAGCCACCTCAGCCGGTCCATGTTACCGGGAGGATGTTTGTGGGAGAGCCCTGGAGACAAAGGAGAAATAAACCTCGCTGGAGACCGCCGTTCTTTTTCCGATCAATTGAAATGAACGCGCGGCCTGCCCTGGCGGAGCGAGCACTGAGGGCGGCGGAGGCGGCCGAGGGTGTGAGCCAGGAACCAATCAGCGCGCAGCTGCCATCGGGTGATTAGCCAGGCGATTAGCGCGGGAGGCGGGCGTCGAGGGTTAAAGAGGGACAAACGAGCCGCTGCCAGCAGGTGAGTGAAGGGCCATTAGCCGAGAAGAGATTTTGATGGTTTGAAAATGTTCCAGAGGTGAGAGAATACAGAAAAATCTGACATATGTATTAATTACATATAAACGTGATTTGGATTTGAATTATTTTGCCTATAAAAATAAAACCTCATTTTGATGTATGCAGAATAAGTAATGATATGTTTTCTTTAGCGATAGAATCTGTTCACCATCATTTTCCTGTATGTAATTGACTGATATATAAAAGAACCAACTAAGCAAAGTTAGCAACATTTAAAAACAACAAATTTCGGCTCCCGAGTTCAAGCCATTCAACATGGATTCAATCAAAAAGTTCCTTTTTAAAAAAGGTTGAATATTTATTGATACCCTGAATGAAATCAACAAATACATACAATAGTTATAAATATTTTATCCAGTAAGAAATGGATTGAACGTCTACCATTCTTGAATGGTTTATTAGAACTTTATTTTATAAAATTCTAATAAACTATTGGCAGGATTTTCGGCACTAGCTTTTGAGCTAGGTCGAATTCAGTCGCTGTCTGGAGGTGAATTCTGGCGGTCGGCTGCTCTGTTCAGTAGTTTTCCGTGGTTTCTCCGATCTACACCAGCCGAATGCCGGAACAGTTTCCTAACAAACAGGCCACGGATCGCGCGCGATCTTTCCTTCCTCTTCCTTGTCCTATCCTCTTCCCTTACACACACACTTACACCAACATGCACTACACTACCACATATTCCGGAAGACCGGTCGGGAGCTGAGAGCTTATCCCGGCTGGGGCGGTGCCTCGCTGGTGGAAGAGTCCTGGTTAGGGGGAAACCCCACTAGCCCACGGTAAGTCGGCGCCGGATCTCGCCATACAGCGTGGGAAGACCACCACCACCTCCCGAGAAAAAACACGCACTACACGTACGGGAGCATAGTAGTACACCATAGACGTACGTATAGTATTTTGACCATAGTAGTTGACGGCCGGAGTCGCTAAGAACCAACCAACCAACCAAAGGGCGGGTGCGCCACGCGCCGCTTCCAAGGCGAGGCCAAGAGGGATCGGCGACTGCGGGGGCGGATTTTGCGGCGGAGGGCGGGCCGCGTCAAAGGGCTAAGGGCTGACGGCTGATCGCCGTGCTCCACCTCCTTGATCGCCTCGGCCCAGAGGAGGCGGCGGCGCGCTTAATTAGACGCCGCGCTCTCGTGGCGAGGACATGACACTAACCGCCAGGACAGCCCCTTTGTGGTTGCGCCGAACAAAATATTTTTCTGTACGTTCAAACTGTTGGGTTACATATACAGTGGGCCACGAAAGTCTCTCCGCATAGGAGCGAGTCAGGTAGAGCTCGTTTAATCTTGATGGCACTATCGATAGTATTGGATACTTTCTGAAATATCGATACTTCTGAAAATTATCGAATACAATCGGAATCAATTTTCATTAAAATGTATACATTTATATAGTTCATTTTTAATTAAAAATGCTCCAGCAACATAATTCATCTTCTGTACGTATTCATCTCTCATAAATTGTAAATATAAAGAGGTCACACGCTACTTCAACTTCGTATTTTCATGAGAGAAAGACAAAATTCATGTTTACGGTGAGCGTCAATTGCAGTACGGTGAGCGTCAAGTGAAAACATCAATAACCTTTATGAACGGAATGTTTACTCACACTAGTATAATTTGGCAACGTTTAATTTATTGGAATGGTGTAGTGATATTTGCCGACGTTTTTGCGAGATGGAAACACTAAAAGAGAATTACAAGATTTCACACATTTTCAAAGAAGTTTGCATTTAATGATGGAGAATTTATTGGAAAATTTTGTAATATATTATTTGAATTAACTTTTTTATGCCACATTTATTATACTACAGTTCTATCGTGGTTAATTTATTTACTGAAAAATAGTTATTATAAATTAGTGGAAACATTTATAATGTTTTAAATTTCTCTGTTTATATAGTACTATCAATAGTGAAGGTGATGACACTTCCAGAATCTGTAACGAGCTATATATCGTGCTAACAACATAATTTCTGTTGCTAGCACTGACACCAGCAAGGTTTCACTGAGGGGAGTCTTTCAGGACTCACTGTATGTTGTGAAAATATCGTTAGTTTAAATTGTACACTAACACTTTATGTTAAATCTCAACATTAAAATTAATATTTTTTCTATCTATCACCCCTCTTGGTCACTCTTCATTGACTAGTTTCCCCGGGGGCATCAATGTCGAAGGTCCCTAGTCCCGTAAGTGTTTTGCGTGTTTATTGCGGATATAATTGTCTTTAAATGCATTAATAAGTATTTATTCACCAAGGGCGTTATAACCGTTATGATGTTCGAGTGGCGACAAAGGGCCCTCGGGCCAGAAATCATGCAATCAGGTAACCCCGTGGGACATACAAAACTTTATTTTTACGTAATTTTAATAATGAAATTTAGTTATTTACGAGATATATTAGACTAATATAATGATTAGATTTCCTTATTTACGAATTTACTAGATTGACTCGGTTTGCCTTTTCATATTTACCTCTCATAATTCCCTCCATACGAGAACATGTAGCATCATTCAATTGTTTTCATATTCCTCTCGTAACCACGATCCTCTACTTTCAGGTAAGTTATGTAGCGTATATCGTGCTCCGTATATGACTAGCAAAAACGTACCATTAAAAAAGGTTTTTCAATATTTTGTTTCCCTGTGTGTCACAGAATAAATCTTACAAACTTGTAGCAACTAGAGCCCTCGGGCCTCCCAGTGAAAGACGTTGCAGCGGCGACAGATGTTTCCCCGAGCGCTGCCTCGGCCATCGTGTCCGTTCCCAAGCCGCAGGCGGCACAAGGGCCTGCCCTTGTCCTCGCGACCGCGCCCTGCGGGCAGCCCTTGGGGCCATCGGGGACGAAAGGACCCTTCCCTTCGACCCTTCGCCCTTCTTCCTGCGAAAAGCCCTTTGCACCTCCACATCGCTGCTTCAGTTGCCCGACAGCAAACCCTATTCAGAGGGCAGGCTACGCTTACGACAACAGCTACCGCCGCTGAGTATGAACATTTAGCTGACGATAGTTTTTCTTTGATTTTTTTGACAAGATTAGCACTACACAGAACTACATGGAGGAAAATGGAATCTGAATGATATAGAGATCAGAAGATAACTGACGAACACAAGTAGACAAAGGACAAGAAAGAAGTAAGAATGACAAGTGTATTGTGAACAAAAAATAATAAAAGGAAGAAGTGTTCATTGT
>BLKR01002051.1:0-226565 GCA_011170035.1 Teleogryllus occipitalis
TTGCCCTCCACCTCTCCCTCCGCCTCGCCCTCAGCCTCGCCCTCCGCCTCGCCCTCCACCTCGCCCTCCGCCTCACCCCTCGGCTTGCCCGCCACCCCGTCCAGCCTCAGCCTCGGCCTCCGCATTGCCCTTCTCCTTGTCTCTACCGTACCCTCTGCACACGTTCTGTCTCATCCTCGGTCTTGCCCTCTCTTGCCTCGCCTTCTACCTTGCCCTCCGCTTTGCCTCGCCCTAAACCTCGCCCTCACTCTCGCCGTCGGCTTCCTCCTCTACCTTCCCGCTTGACGTTGCCTTCTGCTTCGTCCTCCGCCTCGCCCATCACCTCGCTGTCCGCCTCGCCCTTCGCCTTGCCGTCCGCCTCGCCCTCCGTCTTCTCTTCTGGCTCGCCGTTCGCCTTCCCTCCGCCTCGCCCTCCGCCTCCTTCTCTTCCTCGCCCTCCGCCTTCTACCTCTCCCTTCGCCTCGCACTCCGCCTTCTCATCTACTTCGCCCTTAGCGTCGCCTTTTGCCTCGCCCTCTAGCTTGCCTTTTGCCTCGCTATCCGCCTCACCCTCCGCCTCGGTCTTTGTCTCGGCCTATGTCTCGTCCTCCGCATTGCCCTTTGCATTGCACTCCGCCTTCTCCTCTCACTCGCTTTTAATGTCGCCTTCTTCCTTGCCTTCCACCTCGCCCTTCACGCTGCCCTCCCTCTCGCCGTCCGCCTTCTCCCCTGCCTTCCCTCTGAATGTCACCCTCTGCCTCGCCCTCCGACTTGTCCTCCGACTCGATCTCCGACTAGCCCTCCAACCCTTCCTTTCGACTATCCCTCTGACTCGCCCTCAGACTCGCCCTCCGACTCGACCGCCGATTCGCCCGCCAACTCTTCTATAGACTGGCCCTCAATTTCTTTGTCGGTCACTCCCTTCGTTTAACCACATCCCCTTTGCCCACCGGTTCGCCCATTGCTTCGTCCCCCACTTCATCCTCGATTTCTGCCACGTCCCCCGCCTCGCTCTCCACCTTACCCACCGCCTCGCCCTCATCTTCTTCCTCAGCCTCGTCCTCCACTTTGGCCTTTCCTGTGCCACCCTTCGCCTCGCTCTATGCACTCCGCCAATCCGTCCGCCGCGCCCTCAGCCTCGCCCTCAGCCTAACCGTTAGCCTCGTCCTTAGTCTCGCACTGTCACTCCCTTAGATTCGCCATCAGCCTCTAGTCTCACCGTCATTCTCGCCCTCAGCCACACCCTCAGTCTGAACCTCAAGACTCGCCCTTCACTTCTCATCCCGCCTTGCCCCTCGTCCTAGCTGTCCGCCTCGTTCTCTGCCTCGCCCTCTGCGCTGCCATGCGCCTCGCCCTCCACCACGCTCTCCACCTCACTCTCCGCCTCGCATTCAACATTGTCCTCCGCCGCGCTTTTCAACTTTGTCCTACTTTCCTCGCCCCTTTCCTCGCCATTGGCCTCGCTTGCCGTCTCGCCTTCCGCCTTGCACTCTGCGTCGCTCTTAACCTCTGTCTCATCCTCGCTTTCGACCTTGCCCTCAGCCTCACCTTCAACTTTGCCCTCCGCCTCGCCTTCCATCTCTCCCACCGGCCCGCTCTTTGCCTTCCCCTTCGCCTCGTCGTTCGCTTTTATCTCCGGTTCGCTCTCCGCCTCACCGTCCGCTTCGGCTTACGCTTTGCCCTACGCCCTAACCTACGCCTCGCCCTACGATTTGCCTCACTGCCTCAACCTACGCCTCGTTCTTCGCGTCGCCCAACGCGTCGTCTTTTACCGTGCCCTACGCCTCGCTTTCCGCCTCTCCTTCTGCCTCCCAGGTGACAATATCCATAACTTCTTCACTTAAGTTCCTGTTCCTCCTTTTCCTTTTTAATCTTTTTTCTCCATACTTCTCCCGTTCCTGTGTGTTAGCTTACGGTTTTTGACGCTATTTGAGCGTAAACGTGATTACTGGAATGATTTAGGAGAGAATATTGGAGAATGATTGTGGAGAGCCTCTCAAGAGGGGGTGAAAGAGAGCGTTCTCCTGAAAACCTCCAAAGAATCCTCTTTCTCCACGACAAATTTTACATGATTCTGACGGGTGGTCGAACCCTGGCACCAGTGTACAAGACGTGGCGTCGGAGTACTAGTTATCCTTTTTAAGTTTCTTTTTACTACTTTGGGTCTCGAAACTTTTCCTTGATGATTTATGGTTCCCTTGCTTCTAGTTTCACCATTGTTTCGAAAATATTTAAGGTTGGTTGTTATTATTGATTTCAGGCCCGTCAACTACTGAGGTCTCGTAAGATTAGTGCATATTTTTTTCAGGGAAAGTGTTCTTTTTCCGCTGGATAGCGAGATCTGGCACCGACCTACCGTCGGCTACCGTGATTTTCCCTAATCTTGTATCGTCCACCAGCGGTGCACCGCCTCAGCCGGGATAAGTTCTAAACCCCCTACTAGTCTCCCGGAATGTGTGGCAATGTAGTGCGTGTTAGTGTGTGTGTGTATGTGTGTGTGAGTGTGTGTGTGTGAAAGAGGAGAGGATAGGACAAGAACAGGTAGGAATGATCGTACGTTGACCGTTGCGTGTTTGTTAGTGTACTTCGACATTCGCCTGGTATTGACCGGCGAAACCACGGAAAACTACCGATAAGAGTAGCTGGTCTCTAGAATCCTTCTGAATTCGACCTAGCTGATAAGCTAGTATTGAAGATCTTAGCACTGTCCGGACTGGAACCTAGGACCTCGTCATCAGAGGCACTGCGGTGACCAGTTGATGCACTGAGTCACTTCTACCGGTATGAGAATGGAGATGACACATTTACATCGAATTAACTGAAACCGGTCATTCTGTTAAATCTTCTCTTCCCTTACGCCTTAGGTTAGAATAATACTGTAACATGTGCACGAGCAATAAGACAATAATAAAGAAAATTAATCTTTTTGGATTAAATATTATACCAGAACGATAATTGATACAATAAGGATAGTTTAAAAAATTCTGGAATTTATAGAAAATAAATAAAAAATATTGTTTAAGTTATGAATGGGATTTTAAAACCAAGTTTTCTTCCTACAGGTTCAGCACATATTTCACTTTACACATTTCTTCGCTTCACTGAAGAGGACGCTGCATCGCCTCACTGAAGAGGACTGCAAAGGTAAGTGCCTCATCGGTGCGGGTCGGAGTCAGCAGAAGGTGAGTACAAAATGTCGTGCATTACGACTGCGGGGGTTGTACACGACGCTGGGTAAACTTCATTTCGATTTCAGTTACATACAGGGCTCCTCCCTCTCAATTCCCTATTCTCTTGGTCAGGGAACGATACCGGGTGCGTTCAGATGTAGATGCGGTCTTTGATGTCGATTCTGGAGCTCAATATTGTTCATGCCAACATCTAATCAGAGTCAAACACAAAAATGATGGGCAACGATATCCATACGGATTTGGGAGTTATGGATTGTACCGGAAAATTTAAGAATAAATATTCGTTGTTCGGCAAGCTCTTTGGGGGTTCCAAGTTGTCAGGTCGAGTCGGGGTCCACATAAATGATTCGTTGCACCTCGTGAGTTTTGTAGGTTCTACTCGAGATTTTAGAAGTGCAAATACACGATCATTTCTTGAAGTGAGGAAGAGTTCATTACATTTTGTTCTTATTAGTAAATTTTGGTTATCCGTTGAACTGCAGCTTTTTACACTCAGGACAAAACGTAAATGTTGAATTCACGCTAAAAGAGAAAATGTAGTATATACTATGCCAAATAAACATTTTTGTTTAAGTAATTGTTCGAGATCTGAATACCAAGGCGTAAAATTTTAATCAGTATGCCCTATTTTCGAGATTTTTCTTCTCACTCCTAGCTATAAACGAGTGGTACTACTACAGTACATATTTTCTCGCATTATTTGTAACTCGCAATTTTTGAAACGTCAGACGATCACAATGAAAATTAAACCTACGCTAGTTTTTAAAGACGTCCTTTGCACTTTCTGCAAAATATGAAAAAGCTTTGAACGGTTTTTTCAGAATTTTTTTATAAGTTTCTTTTATTTCAAGTTAATATTCCGCAAAAACTTGTTTTTTTTAATACATCATATTTAAAGATCTATTTATTGAAGCAGATTGCACAGAAGAAAAGAAACTACGAACAATATTGTATTTTTGCGATGTTTGCTTGTGAAAGTTTCAAACATAGAGAGGGAACATTATTCGACAAGAGGTTGAAAAAGTACTAGAGCGCTGTTATTAAAAAAATAATTGTTCAAAAAATTGTTCACCCAAAATTACGCAAAAACTACATATTTTCAAGTATATGTACAGTAGGGTGTCCCAAAAAAATTTTAAAGCATACTATCTTAACTCTTTTGATTGATGTCAAAACAATCGTACGAGTAAAAGAAATTTCGTGCACCTAGGACCACGGCACCCCTGCCGACTTGCATTGAAACTTGACAGTATTTGCAGACTCAGCCTAAAGCGAGCTTGCGTAAAGGGGCACTAGTAATTACTTGCTATTTTGTTACTAAACTCATTTTCAAAGGGTCAACATGTCAGTGGAATAACGGAGTTCTAAAAACAGTATATGTTTTTAATACGGCACGTGAACCATTAAAAATAATGGGTTAAAAACCTGTCTAAAAACTGACTAATGAAGAGGAATGGACATGCCTTGGGACTATTGGGGAAGTAAAGCCATGTGCTAAATATTTATTCACGCCAACTGCTTCAACACTATCTTGTGATCCGTTAAAAACATTCGTTTTCTAATTCTAATGAACATATGGATTTGCCCATGCTGATTGAGAACATACGCCTGGACAACGTCCAAGTGGAACGATTTGATTACTCCAAAATTAGTAGCAGAGCTTGATGGATGTCAGATACGTATGAGAGATTTCGTGTATATTCTTGAAGCTGCCATTGAGGCAATTGGACATAATACTGAAAACAATTTAGTAAGGAAGTACTCAATTCAAGGAATTCGTACGAATAAACCGTAAGAGCGTGCGGATGCCATAAAATTTTCAAAACAAAGTACCATACGTTGTGACTGTTCTCTGCGATGGAAAACTGTTACCTGCTTTAGTTGCTCAGAAATGAAAAAAAACTTCCAATCGTTATTTCATGTGGAAATAAAGAACAAATTGAGTGCTGTCCTAGTGTTGAGAACCAACGTTGGAAAGCTCTTCAAGAAGCGAACAGGCGCAAGCTATTCGCAACGCGATTGTGAAGTGGAATCTTGAAGATAAAGTGCACATTCTTTGTTATGATACTACAGCTTGAAATACAGGACGTATCAATCGCTTCTAAAGAAATATTCGAAGTGACATTGAGTCACGTGACTACAAGTCCTGATAGTCCACTCTTCAAAACCTTCAGAGATAACAGGAAAAGTGACGATCGTGATAAAATCCAGCGTTATATAACGTCCCTGGCTGTTTACAATATTGACTATGTGCTTGAGTTTTACCGACATGACCTGACCAAAGAAATAGATGTGACTATCGAAAATTGATCGAGCTTTATGAATACATAGACATAGACCGAAAACTTACCATTCGACCTCCAGGTGCCATGCACCATGCTCAATGGATGACTGGAGCGATTTATTCCCAGAAAACGTCATTCTTTAGTACCCAATTGAAAATTACGAGCAAGGATAATGAACACTGTTAGATGTCTGCCTGTTCATCATGACGTCCCACGTCAAGCCATAAATACAATGCATTTTGGCAATAAAAGCACCTTACCAAGAAATGTGCTTTTTGAGGTCAATAGGGCTTGCGAAAAGGTTGATAAAATCATATTGAAGGCGAACTCGCCATGTATTCAATTGATTGATGATTGATTGTTAGTGATTCTGGACTCATCAACTGCTAAGGTCTAATAAAGCCCCGTAAGTGTAATGCATTTCGTCCCCACGAGAGTCTTCTTCCGTTGGTTGGCGAGATTTTCCCTCAAGCAGATATCTCCCATCAGCAGGGCACCGCCCAAGCCGGGACAAGCCATCAAGCCTCCGATCGGTCTCCTGGCATGTGTGGTTGTATAGTGCGTGTTAGTGTAAGTGTGGGTAAGCAAGGGCAGGGGATAGGACAAGGAAGAGGAAGAAAACATCTCGTGGGGTATGTGGCCCATCTTTTAAAATAGGCATGTGCAATTATTGAAAGAAAACGAGGTTTCGCGTAATCAGTGTATGAAATTTCTAAAAAAAATTCTGAAAAATTACTCGAAATTATTTCTTCAAACTTTTTCCACTGATAGAAGTGAGGACACTTAAAACATTGGCGTGGGTCTCGTTTTCGTTGAACTCTCTGAATTTCGGTTTTGAACTCAATGGATAAATCGATTAACATCCGAAAATACGAACGTATTACTTAAAATCGTAACAAATAGTAATCAAAATTGCATGATGTGGCAGACGTTATGAAATGTTTGAAGTGTTAGATAGTTTTAGATACAATTTGTTTGTGATTTTGAATCAATTCTATTCGGTACGGAGTACAGTCTCCTCAACACATTTAGACAGCTCGTGTCTCCAAAATTCTCAGAAGTGTCGTTTATGAATTTGCACAAATAAATTTAACAGAAAAAATGCCCTTAGTAAAAGCTAAATATGATGTTAACGGATAATATTGTTCGATCTCTTTAAAATATATGGGATTAAACAAGGCAAGATTACAGTGCAACATACAACAAAGAGACGTTTTGTTCTTTAAAGAATATTGGTTTCCTCCAAATAAACTAAATTCGAAATCATTACTACACAAATAGAAGAGTCAATCAGAGAATCAGTATTTTCTGATCAGTATATTCAGTATAACTCTTTCGCCCCAGTTCAAGTTTACTTTTGTGTATTTACCATCGTCACATGCGCTTTCAAACAGTACTAAGAATGTTTTCTCTTTTCTGAGTGAATTCCAACTGAATGAACTTTACACTCAATCTGTAGAACATGACGTTAAAAAGACTACAGAAATTAAAACAAACGTGAACGGTAAATCTAACAGAAATTTGAGGGAGCGAAATAAAGACTGTCGTAATTACGAAAACAATATTCCATCTCCTAAATACAAGAGGGTGAACATAAGCTTTGTACGAAAATATTATGTACTAATCATGTTTCTCTGTTTTAGATCTTTTGTTTTGTATTTTTTGTATAACTTTGTGTTGTGTTTCTGTAAAATTATTGCCACTTAATATAAACTGTCTCGACTTTTCTTTTGATAACTATAGTGCCATTCTAAATATAAAAGACGTATTTCATGTTTTGTACTCTTTCCCATTTAGTACATTATTTTCTAATAGTCGACTAGAAAAAATATATTTGCCTATTTTCGAAAATGCTCAGAGTAAAAAACTATTTTAGATATACCTATCGGCTTAGGGGGCAGAGAATCAACATTATTTTATTATTGCATTCAACTTTAAAATTACCAAGATATTATTGTTTTGATCTTCAAAAATAATTTCTGATAATGCTATAATTTTGGCATTGTGTTCTTTACTTGGAGAGAGTTGTTTTCCAATGATATCATTGTTTGTGGACTAATAATATCATCCTTTTTTCAGATTGAATGAAAAATAATAATTATTATAAAATGTAAATATTTAAATTTGAACAATTTTTAATTTGACAGGTATTTATAATTGCGTAATTTCCAAGAGATTTCGACAAGTGATTTCATAATTTACTACACAAGGTAATAAGTGTATAACTATAATATCTTCGATCCCTATGAATTAAGTTTTAACTTCTGAAAACGAAATTTTACACAGGAGCAAAAAATCTTGTCATCTTGTTTTTATTTGACCTTACGATGCATAAATAGACAATTGATTTGATATCCTCGAATAATGATATTATTATAGTGTGAATAAACAGACAATTCAACTTATCTCGTTAGAGTTTGTGACTACGAGAGTTAGTACATGTTCGTAAATACAAAACTTGTCATTATTCAGGGAGTTGAAAAAAAAACTTTATTTATTTGCAACTAAATGTGAGGAATAAATAGGAGAAACTATTAGCCACGCTTATTCATTTTTAGCAAAAAGGTTGACTGACTATTATTTTCCGAAATCAATGATATTATAAAAATGTACTATAAACATTTCTTACTTCTATACAAACTTTACAGACGTTTTTTATTTTAGGTCAACCAAAATCGGAAATCTCAATATATAAATGTTTTTATAACATGTATACAATAAAACTGTATTGCCCAGAACAATTTGAAAATGATTTCAACTTTTGTAAGAACATTAGGACATCTACAAATAGTAATTACAATTACAAATACTACTATTAAGTTACTACAATTACAAATACAAAGACCGGAGAGATGCAAAAGAAGCGATAATGGCTTCAAGAATCTAAGTAATTATTGAATTACAGATTATTGTCAACAAATATGTTGAAAATCATCTGTTGTTGTCTTTGTCAGTCATAACTCTTATCTTATCTAATATTATCGAAATAATATCGAGAGTACATCATATATATGATTAATTATAATGTGTACACCTATAAATACTGTGTGATATATTATGTTACAGAGTTCTTTATTTTTTTGCGAAAAATGTATGTATATAAGCTTTAAAAAGGGAAATAAATACGCTGATTCTACACCACGACTTCAAAAGTCAGTTTTTAATCAGTTTTCAGGTAACTATTTCTAATTGATTTACATTGTCTATATTTTGTAAATTACTAGAATACTGTAAATGTATACAAAAACACAGTAATGATAGTTCGCCTTTCTTAATTTTAGGTATGTGAAGTTACGGTTTTTACGAAATTAAAACATAAAGAAAAAACCCAGAACCGCTGGGAGCATCCCATGATGAGTTTTTGGAATGTATCGAATGGTCGAATACTCTGAATGTGATACCCCGAGAGGCCTGCAAGCGTCACAAATACCACGAAAAAAGAAAGTATTTTAATTAAAGGAAAAAAAGAAATATAACATGGAAAATCTCGTCAATGTCTCAGGTATTGCTGTAATTTATAATTTTCATTTTCATATTAATTTTATTCATTCCTTAATAATTAAAATATGACCACAATTATATTACAGATTTTTAAACTGCTAGGACCTTTACTTTTAAAGAAGAAATTATCCCTGATGATACTTATATTTTTTTAAATTAAGAGAGGAAAGTTGCAGCTGAGTAAGTACAGTATAATAATATTCAAAGTTCAAGATGATGCCGGATCATTTAGTAATGAACGTGCCAACTAAAGTAAGAGTACGTTTGTGAAGATGAGAGGTACATCCCAGCATATATTCAAGTTAATATTGTTCTTTTAAATATTGAGATGAAATATCGTACCTGTTTACGTATCACACATCTGTGATACTTTAGCAGACATGGAAATACATCCCATGTATTTACTAATATGTGATTACCAGATCTACTGGAAAATGATTTCGCAGAAAACAGCTATTTTGAAGGTAACAATAATTTTTACACGCAGTACAGAGAAAATATTTTAATGCTGCGGGGAAAAAACGGCGAATTTTCGTCACAAAAACTCTTATTCCGGGCGCTGTTAATTAAAATGTAGATAAATCATCTTGTCCCTATATGTAATAATTTACTTTCTCTCATGTGTAGTCAGAAGCCATGTGCTCTGGATCCCTGATACCGAAAAATTGATTTATGGCAAAACGACTATATAGTCGTCTGAGGATTAACGCTAGCGTCTAAACCGTCCAGCCGTTTTTTTCCAAAATTGATATTCTACAATCGATTTGCCAAACCACATTTTTATTTTTGGGGGTACTTGATATGAAACCCCCGCGACATTTTCAGAATTTTCAACAAAAAAAAGAGACTAAATTTTTTTATTAAATTGTAATGCCGGATAGCGTAAAGGACATTACAACAGAGAATTGTTCAAGTATTATGTTCGTGAAAATCTCAGATTTTTTGGAAATTGCAAAAATGCAATTTTTTGGGATGTGTACAACAATAATGCTGAAAATAGAGATTTTAAGTCCCTTGTACGTCGATACATATTTTGCTAGCACGATTTTCATGCCTCATAACCCCCTAGAAAGTCGTAGGTGAAGTCCTTTAGAGCCCTCATCGATGTTGTCTAAAGTCTTGAGATCCGTTCCTTTCATGTCCACTTTCGGCCGAGGGAGAAAATTAAGTCCGCAGGAGAAAGGTCGGGGCAGTAGAGCGGTTGTGGAAGCGTTATCACATCAAGGCGGGTCAGGTCAACTAAGGCGGAGACGGCCGGCGCGTTGGCGTCGAGATGCTTTCACGAAGCGCTCATCTCCTTTCCGAACGCGGGTGATCCTATTGTCCAGGCTTTAGAGCCCTTGTTTGTAAAATCTGGGCGTTTACAATGTGTCCACAAACTCACTGTGCACTGTCCCCTTTGTGTCAAACATTTGTACTTTGTGTACATTCAAATTCAACCATGTTTCCGTCTCTGCGATCTTTTTCAGCCTGATACACGCAATAGATGCTGAGAAAAAAATAAAACATGCTGTTTTAGTTTCTCGTTGTATCTCTGCAACAGATTGCCCTAGAAGGTTTTGTGAATCTTCGTCACTTTTGTGAATCTTCGTCATTTTGTATTATCTTTCAGATGAGTATCGCGATTATTGATTTGGCAGGAAATATTATGAACTTCAGCAAATTTCGAATACTCGGAACTTCCATGAAAATGAGACCTGCGTAATTCTTTCAAGCAACTTTCAGGCTATCCGCGGACAATATTTAATAAAAAAATGTGGAGTTGTCTTTTGAGATATTTTTGAAGATATTGACAATTGATAGACAGAGATTTGTGGGCAATCGATGTTTCGATATCAAGACTAATGTAATAAATATGTAAACCAATGTAATGTAATAAATGTAATGGGAAATACAGTTTTTCAAATTATCGTTCTCCATGTTGTTGCACCAGGAAGTATTATTCAAGTACCATAAAATTCAGACACGAATTAAGCGAAATCGGATAGTTTTTTCAAAAAAGTTTCATGACCTTTTTAAAAAAGAAGTTTTACAACAGACTTTGTTTGAAGCAAAAATCGCTATCTCTAATTTTGTAGATTTCAAATGTTAACTTTTTTGGAAATTTCCAAAAGATGCAACAATAGCCTACATGGGACATTTTTTTCCGTCCCTTATTTACATATGAGGGGAAAATTTAAAGAAAAAATTTGGAGCTGTTTTTGAAATTTTGTTTAAGTAATTGCATAAATTTCTCACAAAAAGTAAGCAAACTCAGCTTGTTTTCCCAAAAAATTATACAGGACTTCTTTTAAAGAGCTGATTTTTTTCAACGGATTTTGTTTAAAGGAAAAATCGCGATGTCCAATTTCGTAGTTTTGAAATGTTAACTTTTGGGGAATTTCCAAAAAACGGAACAGTCACCGGAAGTGGAGTAGCTTCATAACTTAAGCGTTCTTTAAAACATATCAGGATAAAATTTAAAGAAAAAATTTCGAGCGGTTTTTGAAATAAAAATGTTTATATTTCGCCCGAAATTACACGAAACTTACACGGACACTACTCATATTTTTGAGAAATTGAACCTAAATTTATTTAAAATCTGTTTTTCAGAAACAGATTTCATTAAGGAAAAAATCTCTATCTTCAATATTGAAGATATTATAGTTGTACGAAGACAGCAAAAGAAATTCATCTTTTTTAATTTCCACAAATTCTGTGTTTAACGAAGATGAGACCACCACCACTCTCTTAAGCGTTCTTTACCCTGTCCAAAGACAAAGTTTGATAAAAAAATGTGGTGCCGTTTTTTGAGAGGCTTCGTGTGAATTCCCCTCAAAAATCCAAATATCCATTGAAAACTCCCAAAACCACGAGTTCATTCAGATAGATTGAGGAATATCAGTTTTAAATAAAATCAGCGTAACGGTTCAGGCCGGCGGCGGTGAGCACACATGGACAGAAGGGCAGACGGACACACAGACGTTTTGCCGTCAATCGATTTTTCGGTATCAAGAACCAACAAAACTTGGATTCTGGCACCACGTGTTAGAGGACTTTTTCTAAATTTATCGACAGGATTTAACCACTTTTTCGTTCCTGAGCCCGGCAATAAGAGGTTTTCCGGCGCACGATTTCATAATTGGCGCACGATTACATAATTTTCTCTTCATACTTCGTAAGGCGTAAGTAAAAAAAATGATACTTCGTAAGTAAAAAATAATTCTTGACCTTTGGAATTACCTAACGTAATAGTGTAGTTTATCTCACACTGAAAGTGCAGAATCTTGCAAAAATCTGTTGAAAAGGATTTTAGAAAGCGCATAGCGGGCGTTGCAAACCGGCGATCTTTATAATTCAGAATTGCTGTCATCACCTTCAGTCACTACAAATGTGCACTATCTTTTTGGCATCTATTTAAAAAGAGCTTTGGAAGAAAAATTGCGGAAGAAGCGCGTTATTGTTGTTAGTTCATGTATTGTGATGTTATATACAAGAAAGTAATGTGAATGACGAAATAATGAAACACAAAAATAAAACTTTATCAAACATCCCAAAGTGAACTTTCGTTAACTCTTTTCTCATCTTCAGTGGGTATATAGCATGGGAAAGGAAATATTAAAAAATAACTAGGTATGGAAGGAATAATTTCGTGTATTTCCTTTTCCGTGTCATAACCCCACGGTAGTGAAAAGTGTTTCCGAAAGGTGACTTTGGGATGTTTTAATAAATATTAAAACTTTTTTATTGTGGTTGATTATTTATTAGTTCCCATTATGGAATACCACAAGACATTTGTTACCACAATATAATTTATAATGAAGTTTCTTCTCCATGCAAAATAATTGGTTCAGAGGTAGTGATCAAAATTATTGAAAAGTGTTACTGTGGTCGTTGAAAGTTTTCCTATACCAGTGCCCTCTGTAATTCACTATCGCTATAGACATTTAGTTCACAATAAAGTGTAAAATCTTCGAAGAAAATTAAATGATTTTTGGATTTTCTTTTTGGATTTAATATCTTTGGAAAACAACCTTAGAAAATATATGGTGGAATAAGCGCATTCGTTTTGTTCCTGCAGGTGTCGTGACGTTTGCTATTTTCTTTTTTTCTTCAATGACTTTTTACTGCTATTGCATTCTTTGTAATTTACTATTTATATAATGCCGCTTAGCCCGCACTGAATGGGAACGATAATTATAATTTTGTGGGAAAGAAAAAATGTAGATGAATCGTGGGCGTGGGATGTAGAGGCTTGTAGAAAGTGTACCAATATACGCCTTACATCCGAGCTTAGGTTTATAATCATAAATCATTGATGTTGTGTGTTGTAACATGGTAGGACAGACACAACCATATATCCCCATTTCCCAACCATGTCCCCTCATCACAATTCTTTTTCTAAACTCATTTCCTATTCGCTCACGACAGTGATACTCAGCACAGCTACCTGTGGTCGAAATGGGCCTACCGTAAAGCTCGAAAAAACAGCGTATAAGACAGACTGACCGAATAGGCCTCACGCGCCACCCCCAACAGACGAGAAAATGAAAATAGAATGACTGGAGAATTGTGATGTGGCGGAATGTGTGGGTTACTCAAAGAATTGTAATGACTAGAGCGTTTTGACCTAAAAAGTATATAATAAAATACGGTACAAACTTTAGAATAATTATTGCACAAGAAGTATTTATTTGGTCTCAATCGATGCATTGTGATATGCTATCTCTACAAGTTTTAATGAAATATCTAAAAAACTGCTTTTGTGGTTTTGGCCGTGTTCGAGGTTTTTTATAACAGGGTTCTTCGTAATTCACTGTTGCTACGATGACGTACAGATCACACCGAAAGTGAACGATGACGAAAATATATTTGAAAAATACCATCAGAAGAAACGTACAAATCCCACGTCTTTTAGTTACTTCATGCATGGTTTCGTTGTTCATCCTCTAAAGTTATTGTTGCCAAAAATCTAAGAAATGTGTCAGGTACTGGTGTCTTCTAATAACCTGCAGTGCCTCGTTGAATGGAATCGAATGAACAGTCTGTTGTGTTTCAATCCTTCGGGATTCTCCTGATTATTGTAATACAGAGGTATTATTTTATATCTGTGAAATGATCTTTCAACTTTATAACCTGATAATTTCTCAACATTCCCAGGAAAGTGTCCCTTCGGAGTAATCGTGAAATTTCGTGTGCCCGATCTCAGTTGCGTATGTGAAAGACGCCGGAAACGGTTTGGCTCACTGTACTATGCAAACTCCCGAATTTATTTCAGTGCGAGATTTTTTGAACGGATTAACGCACATTACATTACGGCAAAAATTCGAGGTCATTGGTCGAGAAGAGGAGAGGTCGCATTTATGAGGGCGAAAATACATTGGTCAGTAGGGGGATAATGCGGGTACTGGATCGGGAGATAAGGCTTATCAGTGACGTCATTTCCGATCCAGTACCCGCATTATCCCCCTACTTTGGTCTTATGTAATAAAAATTCCATCCCATAGAAAACTGGTCTCAAAACGGAGTGGTCTTGCCCAGAGATTTCACTGTAATTGTAAAATTTGTTTGTTTATTATTTAACGTCAAAACAATTAAAAATGTTGTTTGACGTTTTATGGGGAGAAGTGCAATTCCTGCAATTATGAATCTACGTTTACTATTTATAATCGGAACAACTTACATAATTGATACACAGAATATTTGGGAGGAATGAGCTAATGAAAAGCATCCAGATTCACAGCGAAGAAGCCCTTGCCTTTATTAAAGCTTTGAACTATCTACTCTAGAGATGCTATTGTAGTGGTTTGGATGAAAGTCGATTTTACACCTGTGGCACTTGGTGAAGCGGTGGACGAATGACGTTTGAAGAAATGTTCTGGATTATTTTGCCTACTCTAACAGCATCGTGTAACTTCGAAGGAAATGATTTACACCATTTTATATTTGCGTGTTTTGAGGGTATTTGTATATGCTGTTGAATTAGGGAAGCAAATCACATTTTTTAATTAATTGCACAGCTTTTATCGCGAACGTATATTATGCTATATCTTATATTATTTGAGTATTAGTTACATAATCTCATAAAGGAAGCAATAAATGCTTATTGATCTTCATGTTTTACGTTATTATTGTGAACAGCTACAAATGGAGATACCATATTTTTACTTTCTCGCCTCACTTCGAAAATGTGAACTGTTTTGCGTCATTTTGTGTGAACTTTTGGCAATTAAAAATATTCTCACAAACTGTTCCAGATTTTTTCTTCAGATTTTATCTAGGCATGTATCAAAGGACGCTATAAAAATTAGTCTGGTTTTCGGCAATCTGTGTATTTTTGAAAAGTACAATAATGAAGATAGAGATTTCAGTCTTAGACGAAAACACGCTCTGCAATATCAGATCTTGAAAAACGACCATGTACTCTTATTTTAAAAATCCACACAATTTGTTTGAAATTAATACAAATAGAAAGAAAACATTTTCCCAAAAATTGCTCCAAATTATTTCTTCAAATTTTGCTTCAGGCGGAGAAGCTTACTAGAATTACGCAGGTCTCATTTCCGTTCAACTTTCTGAATTTTCGAAAATTGCGAATTTAGGTATTGTACGAGAAAGAATGTGATATTGTAGCACCGCTAGTATACCAAAGATATTTTTAAGAGCGGACATTTTTGCGTAAGAGCGTTTTGATGTAATATAACCGACATTAGAGCATTAGTTAATTACCAAAAAAAAAGAAAAAGTTTTAGAAAGATGTCCGTCGAGGAGAAACTAACTTGATTACTTCTTGAGAAAAAAAGAGTATAATGAAGAGTAGTAATAAAGTAGAGTATAAAGAAGAGTAGAAATGCAGTAGCTTTTCATTACTACTCTATTATGTGAACGTTTGAAAATGCTTTAGAGGGAGCAAATACACTTCTTGCGCAAAGTTTCTTCAAAAGATTTTTTTGAAAGATAATTGCAATATGGGCTCGTTGAGGATAAGCTAATCGTCATAGTAGTAATAGTAAATTAAAAAATAGGCCATATTAGAAAGACGTCTTTCAGATTGTAAGGATCTTGATCAGTACCTCAGAATCATGCTTTTGGAATTACGACAATAAACGTTAGATGATGAATAACGTCACTATGAACGCGGTAGCAAAAAGTGTGCGTTTCTTCCGCAATGGTCTCTCTAAAATACTTTTAGAAGATGTGCACAAGTTTGTGCCTTCTTATTGTGAGTATACGTCACTATAGCAATATCGAATTACAAAGAGCGCTGTTATACAGATTATTAATGAAGAACGCTGATTACTAGTACAGAATCAAAGTTTTTAGATATTTTAAAAACCTTAATGGAAACATTTCACTATGCAAGCTGTGCCAAAAAGAATACGCTCTTATCTATTCACGTGATCTAGTATATAACTCTTGACACTTGCATGCAGTGCCATGTAATGTCCGCAGCACGCAGTTTCATGCATATCGTTTTCGTCCTTCGCACGTTCACCTCGGTAATCTGGAACGATGATGGTTCGCCACAGAAGAAAAAAAGGAACTAATAATAATCATGACTTATCTCCGAAGATCAGTACAAGCAACATCATTGATGCCTTGGGATAATTGTGACGTGATTCGTTGTGTGGCACTCTTGGCAGTGTTCCAGTATGTAATTCTTGAAACAGTGCAAGCAGTGCCACGCAATGGGCCATGTATTTTTTGTCCTGCATTCGCTCTACACGGAAACGAGCTATGAAAATGGTTAGCCATAGAAGAAATAACATTGAGGATGACTAATCACCAAATAACAGAATCAGTAAAATCATCGATTTTTTTGGCAGCAGACATGATATGAACGATTAGATAATTTCATTTCTTAGGTTAAATGTAAACTGCATTTCAGAGAGAATTAGTGACACAGGAGTAAATATAAGCGGCTCTAAAAACCTACAGGATTTTTCCTTTCTCCGTTCATATATGTAATTTTGTTAGGAAAAAATGAACGTATACATATTCGTTTGTTCCACCATTCAGACAGAGTAAGTACATTCAGGAGGTGTTCTTCTGTTAATAAATTGGTGATTCACCACGAATAGAAAATTATTTTCTCTTTGTTTGAATCTCATCTTTACTTCAGTATAAACTTATTACAGCAATAAATGAGGATTGTAATGGTATTGATGGTGCAGTGGTATGCATTTGCTGGCAATACTCGCACAATCGCGTGTTTTAATTCACCTTGTTTAGCACGACAGAAGGGATGTTTCACTGCCTTATGTCCTTTGTGATTGCGGGAAATTTATTCCATTCTTGAACTATTTTGAGACTTTTGTGCGGGAATATATGTGAGATAAACGTGGTTTGAGTCGCTTATCACACCTATACTCCCGCGCAGAATGTTCGTGTTCATCCAATGTTTTTGGGGTGTTTGGATATGGAGAAATTTGGAACTTGTGTTTCAGATTTTTTTCAGCTGTCAAGAAAAATTTCCGGTATGAAGAATCAGGTTAGTACAAGAAATTAAGTTGAAAATATTACTGCTGAACTATATTTAAACATTTATTCATCCACATATTGCTAACATCATAAGTATGTGGTGGATTTTGATAAGCTGAAACGTCGCCAAAAATATGCAATAAAATGGTCTTCAAATTTTTAACTTGTCGTAAAAGCAACAAAAATGACAAGAATATTTTATCAAAACCAGTTCACATAAACAAGTCAAATCGTTGGATATTTTACTGACGTTTACTCGAGATTTATTCCGTTCGTTAAAGTGAACTCCGCTTGCAAACTTTTGGTTTGGATTGTTCTTTACGAGGAAATCGCAAAATCAGCCAAACCGACAATGGCGCTGATATACTAAAAAACATTGTTCTAAATTGAAAAAAAATCATTAAAATCCCCCTAATGATCTCACTAACGCTGCTATATTACTTTATTATAACATTATACACTTTCAATTATTAACCAATGGTGCGTGAACCAATAATTGAATTATTAACCTTTCAAATCGTGTTGCTTTCACCTTATCGGAATCTTTCATTTTCTCTTATTAGAAAAAAAATTAATGTTCTAATTTATTTGGTCTAATTTCAGGTAGCAACACTTTAACATCCATACTTCCGTGTTAGAGAGGTTTGGTGAGATTTACGAAAATTGAATCGCAAATCTCACCAAGTCTCTCGGACACCGAACGTCAACTTCAGCCGAGTTTTCTATTTACAATAATCAATCACAGATGAATTGTTGAATCAGCAAGACTGGCATCTCAGCGTCTACAATTCATCTCCCAAACGCTACGTAAGAAATGAAATATACTGTTTTCAACATGAAAATAACAATAATCATCTCCTATATTATTTCAGTAGTATAGATGAGTTTTGCAGCTTTCACACGCAACCAATCTTTATAAATGACGTTACAAAATAAATAGTATTTGGCAGAGACTTGGGGAATTCCACTTAAAGTTGAAAAATATCAACGATTTGTTGAAAAGATCTAAATATTCATGTTCAATGCAACCCACAACTCTCAGGCTGGTTCGTGAAATCTATCGTTTTGTACCTACATAACAAAACGGTCTAGTGTTTTAAAACGCTCCTCACACTGTAATCTAAAGGATGATATCTTCTCGGAAATTCTAATAAATTTTTACTGGAATCCTCTATATTCACTTTCAGGAAATTCACGTAACGGCTTCTGACCATACTATCCCATTAGCCCCAATTTCAGGCTAGTATGTTTTAGTTCATATAATAATAATAATAATAATAATAATAATAATAATAATAATAATAATAATAATAATAATAACAATAATAATAATAAATGTCTCTACCCGTATGTATTTAAAAACGGCATACGGTGTGGTTCAGAAGTTGGTATGAACCTTCACTTTTGGTGTTAAATCTGGTGCGATCATAATTTATCGATTTTTGATATCGAATGGAATTTGTTCTCTGATAGGCAATAGAACTTAATACTTTACCACTGATTGACTAAGTAAGGTAAGCAATGACAAACTACCTCACTGCCTTAAAATAGCCAAGTACGAGACATGAATTGTGGTACGAAACAAGGCACTTTTTCGTGGAGCATGGCAAATATCAGCCATAGAGATAATTAAAAAAATTTGAATTACAATTAGCTTCTTATTCATTGAAAATAAGTCAACCATCGAAGGAAACCTACTGACAGCGGTCTGAGCAGGTGGAGAGGCTAGGCAAAGAAGTGACTTAACTTCAACTGTGAAGAATTCTTGCAGAGACCGAGCACAGATGTCGTCTGAGAAGCATCGAACATATTGCAACGGAATTGAGTAATGATTGATAGTCACGACGTGTAGGGTACGAGTTTTTCCAGATAATTACACTAAATCTTTTAAATAATCAACATCTGTCATTTCTGCCACATTCTTTTCTCTAGAGTGTTTTTGAAGAATCAAAAACCCAACTACACATCATTTGAATTAAAATTACGGATTACATATCAAAGGAATTAAAAAGGCGGAAATAAAATTACTACGTTTCTATATAATATAAAGAATGTATATCTGGAAAATATATAAGCACTCATTAGAAAAGTATTATAAATGTAAAAATAAATATGTTGTTACAAGGTGTTTAATTGTCACTAACGAGTAAATATTTTCTCTAGATTATTTTTCATATCAACAATCATTATGCCCCTCATAAATGTTCATTGCGTCTCATGGTATATTCAATAATTATTATCTCATCTACAGTTTCTACTGTTCTTTGGCAAAAAATAAATTTAATTATAATTAAATTTTACTACTTATACTACTTTACATTATAATTACTTATATATAAGTACAAAAAGACACAGTTGGCATCGTATCATAAAAATTGTAAAGAAAGGATGGACACTTCAACGGAAAAACTCTTCCAAATGGAATATGAGAAAAATCTTTTAAAATATAAGTAGATAATTTCTATAATTTGCAACAAAATACATGTTTATTTATTCTTTCGTACTATGAGAGCAAATATAACAGCATATAAAGTAACGGAATTCAACAAAAACGCTTTTCCAGATTTTCGGATACTGCTAAGAAGCGCATACAATTTTAAGAGACCTCAACGTACTTCATTACGAGACTTTTAGGTTTTGCATTCATATTGCCCCTAATGTTTATTTTATCATTAGGTACTCTGTGAATGTAACATCTAGAACGTCTACCTTCTTCACAAATGAAAAAGAAAACAATAAACGCAACTATAATAAATGTAAATATATGGACAAAATGCATAGTAAATTTGGTAAAATATAAAAATGAGCTTATATATGAGCTTGCTACTTAAACTAATGACGTACTTAGCATAATGATTTCATGGTCTCTTTCTAACAGAATAAAAAAAGACAAAAGTAGAACGTCATCAATGAGCTCAGGACAAAGAGCACGACACCTGAAGATGATAACCACAACGGGAGGACAAACAGATAATGCAGCAAGTCAGTACCGCGACTACAGATGTAAGCAATTGTCATAAAGCCGAGACAGTAGAGAATGATTGATTTGTTGTTATTTGGTAATGATTGGCACCAGGGACGAGAAGCGAATGGGAAGGTAATATTGCGAGCAGCTCACGGCTTCTTGTAAAGTAAGCTGTTGAAGCATGCATCTAGAAGTGATCAAGGAAACCACGGAAACTATTGATGAGAGCAGTAGATCAACGAATTCGATTTCAGCAGGTGGTAAAATCTCATTAATGATAGACACGTTGAGCGAATTTTCGCTACACAGAGAGAGAGAGAGAGAGAGAGAGAGAGTCTGAGATAGAGAGACGGAGAGAAAGAGATAGAAACGGAAAAGAAGAGAAGGGAGAGGGACATAGATACACACAGGCAGAGAAAGACAGTGGTAGAGAAAAACGGAGAGAAAGAAAGGGAGAAGAGGAGAAGGAGAAGAGGAAGAAGAAGAAGAGGAGGAGGAAGAAGAAGAAGAAAAGGAAGGAGAGTGAGACAAAGGCAGAGAGAGGCAGATGGAGAGGATAGAGGGAAAGAGAGAAGGAGAGAAAAAGAGGGAGAGACTGAGAATGAGAAAGAGAAAGAGAGTGAAAGGGAGAAGAAGAAAGGGAGAAAGAGAGAAGAAATGTGATTTAGAGACAGTATGTGATATCATTGAAAATGTATTCCTAATGTTTTGCATAGTTAAAAAATTAGTACGACAGATTATTCAGATATTTGTCAGATTTGAGAAACATTTACGAGAAACATTTTAAATAGGAATAATTTTAGACTCCTTTGCTTCCAATGTGGTTCATAATACTTTTACTTCCCTGAAATTGTACCAGTCAAAGAGTTTCAATGACACGAAGCCTCCATTTAATAATAAGTAGTGTAGCGAATGACGTATGTGACTCATAGAAATTGTCATTATAAATTTATATTGTTACTTCGAGTGACTTGCAATATTTTACCACAGTAGGCTTTAACTTGAAGTGTCTCGTACATATGAGCTATTGCGACTGGAAGAATCTTCATATCAAATAGAGGCCGTCGAGTAAGATTCACTCTAAGCGTTTCTCTGTATGACGAAGTAAAATAATACAATTGTGTACTTCACCTAATAAACATGAGTTGCGAGATAGCTGAAGGAAAAATTAGGACCGGTTTTTATTAATTTAAATGATACTAGTGAAATATCACCGTGATGCGTGATTTACTTTTTGTGTTAAGCTTTTTCGGAAAGTTCAGAAAGGCATTGACCGAAATATTAATTTGCAGATCAGAAACAAGAACTAAAAGTGAATTCCAGGGAAGAAAACCCCAGTAGCTCTCAGCGATACGGCGTCTCCGGGAAGAAGTGACTTGACGAATGTGTTGCCGTTTGGCACTTCTTGTCGGAAGATGCAATGTCGCACTTCATCAAATATTGCCTCAACAGATGAGAGTTCCTTGAGAAGGACATGTCACCCATTTCCTAACAAAATTTCGTACTCACGTTTTGGGAAATGTTCGATGTTTCTTATGCTTTGCATATTTTTTTCTGTGGGGAAATAACAGTATTCATCAAGGAGTATGGACAGAGTTTAAAGAAATTCACAGAGCATACTTCATACGAAGACAAAAAAGATCGCAAACATTTCAAGTTACGTAAAAAGAAAACATACTGAAAACCTTTATAGTTCCAAGGATCTTTAAAGGGCAATGTCATTACGTTTTCTGCGATCAGTTTACATTGTCAGAGATTAAGCGGCGAAATACAATGTGCACAGAAGTCGTCGTAGTGTTAGCTACATAGAGGAAGAGAAATTAGTGGAAACTTGGTAAGAGTGTCATAAGGCACAATTATGATTCAAAAAACGTAAATGTTTTCCTTAAGTAGTGTACAAGTATGCAGGACATTCTGCACTGCTTTGTAAGGTTTTGGCGTGTATAATCCGTTTATTAAAAAGGATCATGTCACCAGCAGCTAAGAAAGAGGTGAAGAACAATTCCAACGCAGATGATCGCATATTTTACTGTAATGGTGATGAGTGTGACGCACTGCTAAACGTCAGGGAAGAGGCTAACTACTTTTTGCCATTTCTTTCCTTTAGCACATTTTACGTATTTTTCGAGGTACTTATGTATACAGGGTTTTTATGTATTTTTTGTGCATCTTCAACTAGTAAAGTGATTGAGAGCCATGAACGATAATCTACTTGGGAGTTAGAGTGAAAATGATGACGAGGAGAATGATCGTGGAGCATTAAGAGAATGAAAGATAGGGGAAACGGGAGGACCCTGAGAAAACATGCTGACAGTTTGCTTTGTCTACATAGTTGACATCGTACGATCCTGGACTTCAACGGTGGAAATAATATGAGCCAACCACTGGATCCCGCGACAGTCGCAGGATGATTCGTTTTCTGCATTCAGTTATTATTGCCTCTCACAATATACTATTTTGTATGTTGGGCCATAGGTGTTGATTTTAAAATAGAAAAGTGAAAAATTGCATCTGCACATTCAGATGTTCCAGAGCCGTTGCTTTCGTTGATACTGCGTGAAAATTGCTACCACGCACACCGTCGACCATCCGCAAAACTCAATTGTTCTCTCTTAGCAATTTTTAGTTTTTCCGCCAGCGTTTATATATATCAAGAGATAATCCATCAGTTTGTTATTATTGAATATAAATTCTTCAGATTTTCTTTCGTTTTTCTCTTCTCTTTTGTGTATTTTATAAAAGAATCAAAATCACAGCCTTTTTCTTGTCTCAGAAAGAAGTGTAATAATTGCATTTGCACAAAGACATTGCAGTTACACTCTAAAGAGTTGTCGTATTCAAAAAGTAATCAAACACAAAATATTTTTAGTATTCTTTAGGTCGACTATAATAATTGTTTATTCGTTTTAAAAGAATAAATACTAAATGGAAATATTATAATTGGTTTAAAAATCTATTTTTAAAATATGTGTCAATTTACGTCAAGTTCATGGGAGAATGCAGCGCTCAAGGTCGACAAACGACATCCGTCTGGGAAGGATCCACGAACGCCCCCGTGTTCAACTAGAGCTGGAAGGATAATATTAACACCACCCTAAGTTACCATGAAAAATAAACCGAAACCAGTGTCTAGAATGAAAATTAGTGTTTTGCATCCCATCACGTTTTATGAGAAGATCCGTTCTTTTCTATCGTAACGATCTTCTATGCACAATTTTACAGTTACACACAATTATTACAATTACACAATTATAAGTATGTGAGACTACTTTCATCATAATTGTGTTGGCAACAGCCAACTGGAGGGACTCGTCTAACAAAATTTATTCTACTTGGACGCGTTTAAATATCATTGGCACTTTGTGAAAATTTATTACTTGATATCTATTTAGATAGTTAATGGATTGTTCTAATTTTTATTTTTGTACTTTTTTAACTGACCGTACGCTCATTTGCAGTAATAAATTATTATTATTATTATTATTATTATTATTATTATTATTATTATTATTATTATTATTATTATTGTTGTTGTTGTTATTTAGAAAACTAAGCACTTTATTCATATGATTTTAAAAACAGTGCTGTAGAATGCAGCACTGCATATGGTTTCACTTCTAAAAATGTACCAAAACTGACACTTTCCAGCACAACCACAGGAATTAGTGTTGCAAATATCGAAAAATAGTGCAAGATTGTAGCTCAAAGTGGATTCATTCTTAAAAACTTCAAAAATTTACATAATAACGTATGTATTCAAGGTTTCTAATTGGTAGTTATCATCAGTGGCATCGAAGAAAAGAAGGTTGATTTGAAACAGACATGTACGTTATAGAAAGGATAAAATCCCTAAGAAGTTATTGTTTTTGCTTAAAAAACATTGTAAATTGTCAGAGAACAATGAAATCATCAATACTAAAAATGTCCATGGATGTTGGTATACTAATCGTACAATTAAAAAAGACACACATACAATGTTCGTCTTACGATTTTTTTACAGTTATTGAATTTTAACTTGAGATTTGCAGGCTCACATTTATTATAGATAGCCACGAAACGACTACCACAATTAACCACCAGATGTTGCATATTTATTGAAAATCACTTATTCAGAAGTAATTCAATCGTTGAACATTTTTTTATTTGAATCGCTTCTGTATAAGTAATATACAATGAACGTGCATCGTCTGATTTTTAATTGTGGTACTCATTTTGTGAATGCCTGTAATAAAATTTTCTCCTGAGGTAACGATTTGTTTCTTATCCACAGATGGCTCGGAGAATGACATCACTCAGTGTTAAATCTACCGACACTACCACGACAAATACTGCTTCCAGAAGAAAATAAAAGTAACCAGGTGGATCATGTGAGTGTTCCATCCCCTGAGATTGAATCAGGGATGGCACATTCACATGTACTTCCTGTTACTGGTTAGCGTCAGTTGCGACGATAAGAATAGAAGTACCGTTTATCTACTGCAATTTGCATCAGAAGCCAATGTTAATCTCAACACAAGGATGCAAAACAAAATCTTCTGTAGGTACTGTCAAAAAAAAATTGTAGTGGCCACTCCCACAGGTAGATTTTGATTTTTTTTAAATTAGTAGAAACAAAAATGTAACAAATGTAGTAATAAAAATATGGATAATATTACGCCAACAAAAAAAAACATTTGCAGGGACCCGCGACGGACGCCATCCCCAACCACGAGAAGATCCAGAGAGAAGTGAAATTTACGCATCTCCCTTAACAACAAATTGTAAAAGAGCGGAAATAAAAGGCAATAAAGGAAGTAAGTAAAAGTGCGGAAATATAGAATATATTATGCCTAATTCAAACATCTATTGCAGCGAAAGCAACGAAAGCACCATCATCCTACAACGCAAAACTCCTTATCAAGAGAGACGTGTGAAGTTCACGAAACACTCTTCATAACAAAAATGGCAGAAAAAATTGGTAACAAATAAAATTAATCAATGGATATATTTGACCTAATTAAAATACCTATCTGCAGGTACCAAGGAAAAACACCATCTACCACAGAACCCAAAGAGTTCAGAGACGTGTGATTGATTGATTAGTGTTTCCGGGCACGTCAACTGCTTTGGTCATTAGTTCCGTCAGTATAATGCATGGTTTTTCTCCGGAGATGGCGGTGATCTTCCCTCGCTGGATGGCGAGACCTACCGTCGGCTAGTGGGGTTTCCCCCTAACCATGACTCTCCCACCAGCGGGGCACCGCCCCAGCCGGAACAAGCTCTAAGTGTGTGTGAGGGCGTGAGGATAGGAAAAGGAAGAGGAAGGTGAGATCGCGCGTGGTCCGTGGCTCGTTTGGTAGGGTACTGCTCTGGCATTCGCCTGGTGTTGATCGGATAAACCACGGAAAACTACGAATCAGAGCAGCCGGCCGCTAGAATTCTCCTCCAGACAGCGACTGAATTCGACCTAGCTGAAGAGCTAGTGTCAAAAATCCTGTCGCCGTCAGGACTCGAACCTAGGACCTCCCGGTCAGAGGCGCTGCAGTGACATCAGTTGATGCACTCAGCTACCGCTCCCGGTCAGGGACGTGTGAAATTCTCGCGTCTCTCTTTATAACTTTTTGCATAATCGCAGAAACAAACATAAAATAATTGCACAATATTGAAAAGAATATCGAAAATATTACGCCTACTTAAACCTTTTTGCAGGGAGCAAGATAAGCGCCATCCCCCACTCTACGCAAAAAGTCAAGAAACGTGAAACGTTTACGCAAATATCTCTTTATAACAAAATTTCATCATTGACGAAAGGACAGGTAATAATTAGACTAAATGAAAATGGAAAATATTACGCCTATTTAAAACATCAATTACAGGTATTCAGGAAAGTCACCACCCTCGACACCACGAAAGAAAACCAAGGACGTGGGGAAATTCAAGCGCCTCTTTTCATAACTATTTGCGTAATCACAGAAAGAAAATGGTAATAGGTTCATTACATGAAATATTGAATATATTACGCCCACTTAAACCATCTATTTGCAGATTGCAAGAAAAGAGCCATCCTGCACCGCACGCGAAAAGGCCAAGGACATGAAAAGTTTACGCATATCTCTTTATAACAAAATTGCATCATCGTAGAACGAACTGGTAATAATTTAACAAAATGAAATATGGAAAATAATACCGAACTTAAAATATCCATTTACAGGTAGCAAGGTAGTCACCATCCTCGACAGCACGCACGACACCCAAGCACATGTGAACATCGCGCGCCCCTCTTCATATAATTGGTGCAATTACAAAAAGAAAATGGTAATAGGTGCACTACATGAAATATCGAATTTATTACGCCCATTGAAACCATCTATTTGCCAATAGCAAGGAATGCGCCACTCTCCACACCATGCAAAAAATCCAGGGACGTGAGACGTTTACGCATATCTCTTTAAAGCATCGACGTAGAAAGAACAGGTAATAATTTGAACAAAATGATAGATGAAAAATATTACAGTACTTCAAATATTTATTTGCAGGTAGCAAGGAAAGTCGCCATTATCGATCCCGTACCACAATTCAGAATTGTGAGAAATACACGCATTGCTCTTTATAAGAAATTGCATAATCACAAAGAAAAGGTAATAATTAGACTAAATGAAATATGGAAATAATTCAATTTACATAAAATCTCTATTTACAGGTGGCAGAGAATGTCGTCATTCTCGACAGCACGCATAACACCAGGTACGAGCAATTTTCACGTATTTATCTTCATGCAGAAAATTGCATAGCTTCAGCAAGAAACAAGTAATAATTGCACTAAATGAAATACGAAAATAGTTGTGCTTATTTACTAGAATTATTTTCAGGTTGCAAGAAAATAGCCATTTTGGATACCATGCAAAATCCAAGAGCGTGTCGCACACACAACTATCGTTATAAAAAATTGCATAATTTCACAAAGCCCTGGTGATGATTCGACTCAATGAAATATGGAAAATATTACAGCTACTAAAATATCTATTTGCAGGTAGCACAAAGAACAGGTAATAATTTGACTAAATGAAATATGGAAATTATGATTCCTACTAAAAGTCTCTATTTGCAGGAAGCAAGGATATCTTCATCGACACCGTGCGAAGCATCAGACTGCATATCTATTTGCAGGTAGCAAAGAAGAATCCCGGACACCGTGCCAAACATCTGGGCCGTGCGAAGCACATGCGTAATTTCATAACAAATTTTATAATAGCAGAAAGAACAGGTAATAATTAGACTAAATGAAACATGAAAAATATTACGCCTACATAAAACATCTATTTCCAGGTAGTTAGGACCGTCGCCATCCTTGACAGCACCTAAAATATCCAGGGATATAAGAAATTCACGCGTCTGCCTTTATAACTATTTGCATAATCGCAGAAATAAACAGGTAATAATTGTACTATATGAAATATCGAATATATTACGCATACTTAAAATACCTTTTTCGCAGGGGTCAAGGAAAGTGCTATTCTCCACACCACGCAAAAATTGCAGGAACGTCGGAATTTTACCATAACTCTTTAAAACAAACGTACATAATCGCAAAAAGAACTGGTAATAATTCGACTAAATGAAGTATGGAAAATAATACCCCTACTTAAAATATATATTTCCAGGTAGCCTGCAAAGTCGCCATCATCAACAGCAGGCAAATATTCAGGGAAGTACGAAGCTCACGTATCTATCTTTATAAACAAAATACCATAGTTCCAGAAACATTGCAGACGAAAATAACTGTAATAAATGACATACGGGCACAATTACGCGTACTTAAAGGAGGTATTTGCAGGTAGCAAGGAAATTTGCCATCCGCGACACCATAGAAAAATCAAGGGACATTCAAAGTGAACGCGTATCTATTTAAAACAACTTGCATAATGGCAGAAAGAACAGGTAATAATTTGACTAAATGAAATATGAAAAATATTACGCCTACTAGGGGCCGAATTCATAGTCGACACTTAAACTGAGTGTTCCCTTAAGTGAACGAATCATGTTCATAAACCGCCCTTGAGTGAAGTCTTAAGTGCGCACTCATTCGTATAAGCGAGGCAGCTTGCTCCCTTAAGTGACCTTTATGGTTGTCTCGTCTCGTCAGTCGATACCAGTTTAGGTAGCGTTCACCTACTGTTGAATTCGTTTTGTTGGTTTTACAGTAAAAAAATTGTGTTATTAGTAGTCAATTAAAACGATTCATTTGTAAAGCGTGTTATGGATAACGACTTCGCCGAATATTTTGAGTTTTATACTCAACACATCCTGCGAATACAAATAGATACCTGTATATTGGAGATGGGAGCAATATTTTGGAAATGTAAAATGATGAACAGTTCCGAAAGCGGTTTCGTTTTAATAAAACCACAGTAGTGGATTTACTTGTGCCGATGATCGAGAAAGTTCCAATGACGTAAAGAGGACTGCCGATTTCACCTTTATTAAAAGTTCTCGTTGCATTAAGATTGCATGCAACTTCATCCTTTCAGCTATGTTTCCAAAATTTTTAATTTTGCTGCGCGCGTCAACTCAACGTTGGAGTGTCCGCTCTCTTGTCAAATTGGACGCTCTTTGTACAAAAAAAAAAGAGTGTGTGTGTAAACTCAGTTACCAAGAACTTCGAATCAGCTGGCGCCAATGCCATGTTGCCGCATTTCCCTTTCGCTTAAGGAAACACTCATTCCGCGGTCGTAAGGAACGTCTATGAAATTCAAGCGTCTATAAGTGAACACTTATTTTGAGAAAGCACTTATCACTTAAGGATTCTCTTATTCCGTATGTGTCGACTATGAATTCGGCCCTAAATCCTCTATTTGCAGGTAGCAAGGAAAGTCACCTTCTTCGACAGCACGCATAAATCAAGGGACGTGCGAAGTTAACGCATCTATCTTAATAAAGAAAATAGCATAGTCCATGAAAGAAAAAAGGTAATTTTTCTACTAAAGAAATGCGGAAACCATTACGTCTATTTAAAAGAGATATTTGCAGATTGTAAGTTGCCATCGTTGAACTACGAAACATCGAGGGGCGTGCGACGTACACACATCTCTTTTTATAACAACTTGCATAATGCACAAAAACAAGGTAATAATTCCACTAACAGAAATATGGAAACTATTACCCCTACAAAATATCTCTCATTGCAGGTTGCAAGATTATTCACCATCCCCGACATTGTGCAAAATATCAGGAGCATGCGAACTACAGACGTCTCTCATGACAAATTGCTGAATGGCAGACAAACAGGCAGTAATTAGAATAAATGAAATATGGGAAATATTACGCCTACTGAAATAATCTATTTGGAGGTAGCCAGGAAAGGCGTCATCCTCGACCGCAAGAAGTCCAGGAACGTGTGAAATTCACACGTCTCTGTTTATAACTTTTTGCATAATCGAAGAAAAAACTGGTAATAATTTTACTACACGAAATTTCGAATATATTACGCAGAGTAAAACATCTTTTTTGCAGGGACCAAGGATAGTGCCATTCTCCACACCAGGAAAAATGTGCAGGAACGTGGGATGTTTACGCTTTTCTCTTTATAACAAAAGTGCATCATCGTAGAAAGAACAGGTAATATATCGACTAAATGAAATATGAAAAATATTACCCCTACTGAAAATATATATTTGTAGGTAGCCAGGAAAGTCTCCAACATCGACAGCACGCAAAAAAACGGGACGTGCGAAGTTCACGCAACTATATTTATGAACAAAACAACGTAGTCCTAGAAAGAGAGCAGAAGGTAATAATTGTAATAAATGAAATACAGACACCATCACGCGTACATAAAAGATGCAGTTGCAGGTAGCAAAGAAAATTAGCCATCCGCGACACCATTGAAAAATCATAAAAAGACATACAAATAAACGCGAATATCTTTAACTCAAATTGCATAATCGTAGAAAGAATAGGTATTAATTAAAATAAATGAAACAATGAAAATATTACGCTTACTTAAAACTTAAAAGTAAAATCTTTTTCTGCTGCAAAACTGTTTCTATACAATTGTAGTCTATACTGATCTATATACAATAACAATTTACATAATTTCACAAATAACCGGTAGTAATTCCACGAATTGAAATATGGAAAATTATACCGCTATAGTCGCCAACCTCGACACCGTGCAAAACATCAGGGCCGTGAGAAGTACATGCGCCACTCTATTCCAAATTGCACAATAGCAGAAAGAAAAGGTAATAATGAGACTAAAAGAAATATGGAAATTTTGACCCGTACTAAACATACTTATTGGTAGAAATGGAGCGTAGTCGCCATCCTCAACACCGTGCAAAACATCAGGGCTGTGCGAAGTACGTGCGTCACTTTATAACCAATTGCATTAAAGACGAAAGAACAGGTAAAAAATAACACTAAATGAAATATGGAAATTATGACCCGTACTAAACATATCTATTTGGAGGAAACGAGAATAGTCGCCATCCTCGACACCGTACAAAACATCAGGGCCGTGCGATGTACGTGCGTCACTCAATAACAAATTGCATAACAGACGAAAGAACAGGTAATATTGAGACTAAATGAAATATGGAAGTTATGACCCGTTTTAAACATATCTCTTTGCAGGAAACGATGATAGTCGCCATCCTCGACACCGTGCAAAACATCAGAGCCGTGCGAAGTACATGCGTCACTCTACAGCAAATTGCAAAGTAGCAGAAAGAACAGGTAATAATGAGACTTAATGAAATATGGAAGTTATGACCCGTACTAAACATATCTATTTGCAGGAAACGATGATAGTCGCCATCCTCGACGCCGTGCAAAACATCAGAGCAGTGCGAAGTACATGCGTCACTCTACAGCAAATTGCATAATAGGCGAAAGAACAGGTAATAATGAGACTAAATGAAATATGGAAATTATGACCCGTACTAAACATATCTATTTGCAGGAAAGGAGGGTAGTCGCCATCCTCGAGACCGACCAAAACATCAGAGCCGTGCGAAGTACATGCGTCACTCTACAGCAAATTGCATAGTAGCAGAAAGAACAGGTAATAATGAGACTAAATGAAATATGGAAGTTATGACCCGAACTAAACATATCTCTTTGCAGGAAACGATGATAGTCGCCATCCTCGACACCGTGCAAAACATCAGAGCAGTGAGAAGTACATGCGTCACTCTACAGCAAATTGCATAATAGGCGAAAGAACAGGTAATAATGAGACTAAATGAAATATGGAAGTTATGACCCGTACTAAACATATCTCTTTGCAGGAAACGATGATAGTCGCCATCCTCGACACCGTGCAAAACATCAGAGCAGTGAGAAGTACATGCGTCACTCTACAGCAAATTGCATAATAGGCGAAAGAACAGGTAAAAATGAGACTAAATGAAATATGGAAATTATGACCCGTACTAAACATATCTCTTTGCAGGAAAGGAGGGTAGTCGCCATCCTCGAGACCGAGCAAAACATAAGAGCCGTGCGAAGTACATGCGTCACTCTACAGCAAATTGCATAATAGCAGAAAGAACAGGTAATAAGGAGACTAAATGAAATATGGAAATTATGACCCGTACTAAACATATCTATTTGCAGGAAAGGAGGGTAGTCGCCATACTCGACATCGTGCAAAACATCAGAGCAGTGCGAAGTACATGCGTCACTCTACAGCAAATTGCATTGTAGCAGAAAGAACAGGTAATACGGAGACTAAATGAAATATGGAAGTTATGACCCGTTTTAAACATATCTCTTTGCAGGAAACGATGATAGTCGCCATCCTCGACACCGTGCAAAACATCAGAGCAGTGAGAAGTACATGCGTCACTCTACAGCAAATTGCATAATAGGCGAAGGAACAGGTAATAATGAGACTAAATGAAATATGGAAGTTGTGACCCGTATTAAACATATCTCTTTGCAGGAAACGATAATAGTCGCCATCCTCGACTCCGTGCAAAACATCAGAGCAGTGAGAAGTACATGCGTCACTCTACAGCAAATTGCATAATAGGCGAAAGAACAGGTAATAATGAGACTAAATGAAATATGGAAATTATGACCCGTACTAAACATATCTATTTGCAGTAAAGGAGGGTAGTCGCCATCCTCAAGACCGAGCAAAACATCAGAGCCGTGCGAAGTACATGCGTCACTCTACAGCAAATTGCATAATAGCAGAAAAAACAGGTAATAATGAGACTAAATGAAATATGGAAATTATGACCCGGACTAAACATATCTATTTGCAGGAAAGGAGGGTAGTCGCCATCCTCGACATCGTGCAAAACATTACGTCCGTGCGAAGTACATGCGTCACTCTCTACCAAATTGCATAATAGGCGAAAGAACAGGTAATAATGAGACTAAATGAAATATGGAAATTATGACCCGTACTAAACATATCTATGTGCAGGAAATGAGAATAATCGCCATCATCGACACCGAGCAAAACATCAGAGCCGTGCGAAGTACATGCGTCACTCTACAGCAAATTGCATAATAGCAGAAAGAACAGGTAATAAGGAGACTAAATGAAATATGGAAATTATGACCCGTACTAAACATATCTATTTGCAGGAAAGGAGGGAAGTCGCCATACTCGACATCGTGCAAAACATCAGAGCAGTGCGAAGTACATGCGTCACTCTACAGCAAATTGCATAATAGCAGAAAGAACAGGTAATAAGGAGACTAAATGGAATATGGAAGTTATGACCCGTTTTAAACATATCTCTTTGCAGGAAACGATGATAGTCGCCATCCTCGACACCGTGCAAAACATCAGAGCAGTGAGAAGTACATGCGTCACTCTACAGCAAATTGCATAATAGCAGAAAGAACAGGTAATAATGAGACTAAATGAAATATGGAAATTATGACCCGGACTAAACATATTTATTTGCAGGAAAGGAGGGTAGTCGCCATCCTCAAGACCGAGCAAAACATCAGAGCCGTGCGAAGTACATGCGTCACTCTACAGCAAATTGCATAGTAGCAGAAAGAACAGGTAATAATGAGACTAAATGAAATATGGAAATTATAACCCGTATTAAACATATCTATTTGCAGGAAAGGAGGGTAGTCGCCATCCTCGAGACCGACCAAAACATCAGAGCCGTGCGAAGTACATGCGTCACTCTACAGCAAATTGCATAATAGCAGAAAGAACAGGTAATAATGAGACTAAATGAAATATGGAAATTATGACCCGGACTAAACATATCTATTTGCAGGAAAGGAGGGTAGTGGCCATCCTCGACATCGTGCAAAACATCACGTCCGTGCGAAGTACGTGCGTCACTCTCTACCAAATTGCATAATAGGCGAATGAACAGGTAATAATGAGACTAAATGAAATATGGAAATTATGACCCGTACTAAACATATCTATTTGCAGGAAATGAGAATAATCGCCATCATCGACACCGAGCAAAACATCAGAGCCGTGCGAAGTACATGCGTCACTCTACAGCAAATTGCATAATAGCAGAAAGAACAGGTAATAATGAGACTAAATGAAAAATGGATACTTTGACCCGGACTAAGCATATCTATTTGCAGGAAACGAGAATAGTCGCCATCATCGACACCGAGCAAAACATCACGTCCGTGCGAAGTACGTGCGTCACTCTCTACCAAATTGCATAATAGGCGAAAGAACAGGTAATAATGAGAACCAATGAAATATGGAAAATATGACCCGTACTAAACATATCTATTTGCAGGAAAGGAGGTTAGTCGCCTTCCTCGAGACCGAGCAAAACATCAGAGCCGTGCGAAGTACATGCGTCACTCTACAGCAAATTGCATAATAGCAGAAAGAACAGGTAATAAGGAGTCTAAATGAAATATGGAAATTATGACCCGTACTAAACATATCTATTTGCAGGAAAGGAGGGTAGTCGCCATCCTCGACACCGTGCAAAACATCACGTCCGGGCGAAGTACGTGCGTCACTCTCTACCAAATTGCATAATAGGCGAAAGAACAGGTAATAATGAGACTAAATGAAATATGGAAATTATGACCCGTATTAAACATATCTATTTGCAGGAAAGGAGGTTAGTCGCCTTCCTCGAGACCGAGCAAAACATCAGAGCCGTGCGAAGTACATGCGTCACTCTACAGCAAATTGCATAATAGCAGAAAGAACAGGTAATAAGGAGACTAAATGAAATATGGAAATTATGACCCGTACTAAACATATCTATTTGCAGGAAAGGAGGGTAGTCGCCATACTCGACATCGTGCAAAACATCACGTCCGTGCGAAGTACGTGCGTCACTCTCTACCAAATTGCATAATAGGCGAAAGAACAGGTAATAATGAGACTCAATGAAATATGGAAATTATGACCCGTACTAAACATATCTATTTGCAGGAAAGGAGGTTAGTCGCCATCCTCGAGACCGAGCAAAACATCAGAGCCGTGCGAAGTACATGTGTCACTCTACAGCAAATTGCATAATAGCAGAAAGAACAGGTAAT
Source organism: Teleogryllus occipitalis (assembly GCA_011170035.1). Classification (NCBI taxonomy): domain Eukaryota; kingdom Metazoa; phylum Arthropoda; class Insecta; order Orthoptera; family Gryllidae; genus Teleogryllus; species Teleogryllus occipitalis. The sequence goes on from BLKR01002051.1 coordinate 34,872, forward strand.
AAGGAGACTAAATGAAATATGGAAATTATGACCCGTACTAAACATATCTATTTGCAGGAAAGGAGGGTAGTCGCCATCCTCGACACCGCGCAAAACATCACGTCCGTGCGTCACTCTCTACCAAATTGCATAATAGGCGAAAGAACAGGTAGTTAATGCCTTGTTCGTTAGTTAATGCCTTATTTTACGTGGCGAGACTCGGGCCATCAGGCCCGCTCTTCCGTCTAACCACGCAAATTTCGTTACGCTCCTTTCACCACCTAGCGGAGAAAGGAGGTATCTTGGGCGACGAAACAGGCGGATCTCAATTTTGCTCAGAGGCTTCATTTAGGCTTGAGGATCTTTTACATGCAGTAAATCTACTAACATGGGACAGCCGGCTTTACTTCCCCTCCGAAGGAAGGCGTACGAAGGATTTTTTCGCCCTTAAAAATCCACGGCTTCGATCGGGTTTGAACCCGCAAACTCGGGTACAACAGTCCGGTACGCTGACCGTTGTACCACCGAACCCGTAATAATGAGGTAATAATGAGACTAAATGAAATATGGAAATTATGACCCGTATTAAACATATCTATTTGCAGGAAAGGAGGGTAGTCGCCATCCTCGAGACCGAGCAAAACATCAGAGCCGTGCGAAGTACATGCGTCACTCTACAGCAAATTGCATAATAGCAGAAAGAACAGGTAATAAGGAGACTAAATGAAATATGGAAATTATGACCCGTACTAAACATATCTATTTGCAGGAAAGGAGGGTAGTCGCCATTCTCGACATCGTGCAAAACATCACGTCCGTGCGAAGTACGTGCGTCACTCTCTACCAAATTGCATAATAGGCGAAAGAACAGGTAATAATGAGACTAAATGAAATATGGAAGTTATAACCCGTGCTAAACATATCTATTTGCAGGAGACGAGGATAGCAGCCATCCTCGTCACCGTGCAAAAAATCAAGGCCGTGCGAAATGCGTGCGTCACTCTATAGCAAATTGCATAATAGCAGAAAGAACAGGTAATAATTGGACTAAATGAAATATGGACAATATTCCGCCTACTTAAATCATCCAATTGCAGGTAGCCAGGAAAGACGTCATCGTCGACCGCACGCGAAAAGTTCAGGGACGTGTGTAATTTACACGTCTCTCTTTATAACTATTTGTATAATCGAAGAAAGAAACAGGTAATAATTTTACTACATGAAATATCCGATTATTACGTCTACTTAAAACGTCTATTTGCAGGGAACAGAGAAAGTGCCAATCTCCACATCACGCAAAAAGCCCAGGGATGTGAGAAACGCATATCTCTTTAGAACTAAATTGCATAATCGCAGAAAGAACAGGTAATAATGCGTCTAAATGAAAGCTGGAAAATATTACCCATACTTAAAATATATATTTGCAGGGAGCCAGGAAAGTCGCAAAAATCCAGGAATGTGCGAAGTTCACGTTACTATCTTTATAAACAAAATAAAATAGTCCCAGAAAAATCACAAGGTAATAATTGTAATAAATGAATTACGGAAACCATCTCGCGTTCTTAAAAGAGCTATTGGCAGGTGGCAAGGAAATTCGCAAATCCGCGACACCTTAAAAAAATCAACGGTCATTCAATGTGAACGCGCATCTCGTTAAAACAATTTGCATAATCACAGAAAGAATAGGTAATAATTAGACTAAATGAAATATGGAAAATTCCTACTATTACGCCTATTTAAATCATATATTTACAGGTGGCAAGGAAAGTCGCTACCCTCGAAAGCACGGAAGAAGTCCATGGACGTGTAAAATTCACGCCTCTCTCTTTATAGGTATTTGGATAATCGCAGAATGAAACAGGTAAGAATTGTACTACTTGAACTACCGAATCCATTACGGCTTCTTAAAATATCTATTTGTTGTTAGCAAGGAGGGCGCTATTCTCCACTCCACGTAAAATGTGTAGGGACGTGAAAAGTTTTCGCGTATCTCTTTATAAAAAAAGTTCATGATCGCAGAAAGAACTGATTTATTACAGGTACAGTTTTAATCTACAATATAAAATATAAGAAAATATTACCCCTACCTAAAATATCTATTTGCAGGTAGCCGGGAAAGTTGCTTTCCCTGACAGTACGTAAAAATGCAGTGACGTGCGAAGTGTATGCATCTAGTTTTATTAAATAAATGCATAATCCCAGAAAGAAAAGTAATATTTATACAAACTGAAAAATGAAAATTATTTTATCATCTTAAAATATTTATTTGGCATGTAGCAAGGATAGACACCATCCTCGACACAACGAAAAAATCAAAGAATGTGCGTAGTTCACGCATTTTTCTTTATAACAAATTGCATAATTGGAGGAAAAAACTGGTAACAATTGCACTAAATTAAAAATGGAAAATCTACTACGCCTATTTACAATATCTATTTGCAGGTAGCAATGAAAGCGCCATCCTCGTCACCATGCAAAAAGTCCAGGGTCGGGCGGACTTATACTGCTCTTTTTACAACAAATTGTAGAATAGCGTAATGAGACAGGCAATAAATATCATAATTGAAATATTCAAAAATGTTGCGGCTACTAATAACTTCTTTTTCCACGAATCCAAGAATGACACCACATAAAATCACCAGGCTTGCGCGATTTAATGCATCTCTCTTAATAACAAGTAGTAAATGAGAGAAAGGAAGAGGTAATAAGTGCATTATATGATCCAGTGAAAGTATTACGTTTACTTTTATTATTTATTTGCAGGTATCCACTACTGACGCCATGCCGGACATCGCCGAAAGTAATTCAAGAGAACGTGAAGTTAACACATCTATTTACATAATTGTAAAATAAAAGAAGGAAGTAGGTTCTAAATATACTAAATAAAAGACGCAAAATATTAATGCTACTCAAAATATTTCTATACAGTTATTGACGACAGAAGCCATCATTTATACAATGCAAAATAATCCAGGAATACGCAAAGTTTAAGCATCGCCCGTTGCTACACTGAGTAAAATTGCAGGTTGAAGCAGCTAATACTTATTTTAAAGGAAATATAGGTAATATAACTCCTCTATTTTCAGGTATCCACGGTAGACTGCATTGACGACGCCACGTCCTGTCACGCGCGATATAAACTCTTCTATCTTCACAACAAATTGTACAGTCATAGAAGTAATCATGTAATGAATGTACTAAATGAAATACGAAAAATATTATCAACTATATACAAAAAATCTGATATTTTTGTCCAGGATTTGGAGAAAAATCGTATCTACTTGTAGATGTTGCTGTGCCGTGCGATCAAAACATCCTAACTAAGGTGTCTTAAGTAAAAGACCTTGAAAATGGAGACCAGCCGAATGTGTGGCGTAAAAGTACAGGTTGGCCCGATAGCTGTCGGAGTTTTGGGATCTGTTCGTCAAAATTTTTGTAAGAACATGGCTGAACTACCAGGTCATTCAAAAGGTTGGGAAGTGCCTCGCCTCGTACATTGCTTTATTGGGAACATCCCACATTTTGCCCGAAGTATTGTAGACGCACCAATATTCCCTAGATCTGCTCCTTAGGAAGCTGGTTGCAACCCGGAGCAGACTTTATAATCACCTGACATAACATCTTTAGTCATGAATTAGAGGAATAATAATAACATAAATAATAATATAAATAATTATATAAATAATAATAAAAATAATAATAAAAATAATAATATAAATAATAATATAAATAAAAGTATAAATAATAATATAAATAATAATAATAAAAATTATGATGATGATCCCGTTCACCAAGGCTACGTCCAAACCGCGAACACCGCTGCACAACAGAGATGTAAGAGGTTTTCGCACTCCACAGCTCCTTCGCCAGCCACAATGATTTATAATGGTTTAGTTTAGACCTGTACTGTACAATTTATTTAAAAAGAGAGTTAATATGTCTGTAATAAGTAATATACTTCAGCTTTCGGGTCAATGACGCCCATCTCGATCAGGTTTTGTCCAGTGTCCCTAATCCATTGAGCCGTGATGTCCCCTTGTTTTGCTTCTGGACGTAAATGTAGTTTCACTATGCGCACGTTTTGTTGAGATCTCCTTTGGCTTGTAGTGGTAGCAGTAGAGCTTAGGGTGAGTTACTGTATTGTTAGCAATAGAGAAATATCAAATCTGCCGTTCATTTATCGTTGCAAATAGGTTTTCTATAACTCGGGAACGAAAATGTCTCGTTTCCCAAATGTTGATAATCTTCCGCTTTTCTAAATTTCATTATTATTATTATTATTATTATTATTATTATTATTATTATTATTATTATTATTATTATTATTATTGTTGTTGTTGTTGTTTTAACTTTCAACTATTTATCGTTAAAATGTTAGGATGGGATTCTGGTACCCAAGAAAACGTACGCAAATATTCTTCTCCCCCATACGTCATATACAGTTTTACAGTTTTCTGACCCAATAAATAGCGCGCCTCTCCTTCCAGGACCGACCCCGACTGCGCTCCTACCACTGCTGCGGCAACGGCCGCATCTGCAGGCGCTGGGAAGAGAGTTCCCGCAAACGAAGCGTCCGCGGTCCGCAGCCGCCACTTCCCACTTTCCGTTCGCTGGAACGCCTTTTGCTCTCCTCCGCTGGGGCTCTTGGTCTCTCCCAGAGTCCACAACTCTCACTGGCAGGGTAAGGCACAGCTAAGGCTTAACATCCAGGCGCTGGGCTGGGAGTGCGCGTAATTGGACCGCCCGCTGTCCGCAGCTGCCTCTTCACAACGAGCGAACGCCTTTTGCTCTTCTCCGCTGGGGCTCTTTTGCGTCCCCCAGAGTGCACAACTCTCACTGGCTGGGTAAGGCACAGCTAAGGCTTAACATCCAGGCGCTGGGCTGGGAGTGCGCGTAATTGGACCGCCCGCTGTCCGCAGCTGCCTCTTCACAACGAGCGAACGCCTTTTGCTCTTCTCCGCTGGGGCTCTTTTGCGTCCCCCAGAGTGCACAACTCTCACTGGCTGGGTAAGGCACAGCTAAGGCTTAACATCCAGGCGCTGGGCTAGGAGTGCGCGTAATTGGACCGCCCGCTGTCCGCAGCTGCCTCTTCACAACGAGCGAACGCCTTTTGCTCTTCTCCGCTGGGGCTCTTTTGTGTTCCCCAGAGTTCACATCTCTCGCTGGCTGGATAGGGCTCAGCTAAGGCTTAACATCCAGGCGCTGGGCAGGGAGTTCGCGCAATTGGACTGCTCGCTGTGCGCAGTTGCCACTTCTCAACGAAGCGAACGCCTTTTGCTCTTTCTCCGCTGGGGCTCTTTTTGCGTCCCCCAGAGTGCCTCAAACCTCTCACTGGCAGGGTGAGCGAAGCGAGGCTTAACATCAGGCGCTGGGCTGGGAGTGCGCGTAATTGGACCGCCGCTCTCCGCAGCTGCTGCCTCTTCACAACGAGCAGACGCCTTTTTCTCTTCTCCGCTGGGGGCTCTTTTGCGTCCCCCAGAGTGCACAACTCTCACTGGCTGGGTAGGCTGTGAGGCTCTTAACATCCAGGCGCTGGAAAGCAGAGTGCCGCGCATCAGTGGACCGCCCGCTGTCGCAGCTGCCTCTTCTGGCGACGAACGCCTTTTGCTCTTCTCCGCTGGGGAGCTCTTTTGCGTCCCCAGAGTGCACAACTCTCACTGGCAGGGTAAGGCACAGCTGGAGGCTTAACATCAGGCGCTGGGCTGGGAGTGCGCGTAATTGGACCGCCCGCTGGCTCCTGGCTGCCTCTTCACAACGAGCGAACGCCTTTCTCTTCTCCGCTGGGGATCTTTTGCGTCCCCAAGTGCACAACTACTCACTGGCTGGGTAAGGCACAGCTAAGGCTTAACATCCAGAGCTGGGCTGGGTGCGCGTAATTGGACCGCCCGCTGTCCGCAGCTGCCTCTTCACAACAGGCGAACGCCTTTGCTCTTCTCCGCTGGGGCTCTTTGCGTCCCCAGAGTGCACAACTCTCACTGGCAGGGTGAGCCACAGCTAAGGCTTAACATCCAGGCGCTGGGCTGGAAGTGCGCGTAATTGGACCGCCCGCTGTCGCAGCTGCCTCTCTTCACAACGAGCGAACGCCTTTTGCTCTTCTCCGCTGGGGCTCTTTTGCGTCCCCCAGGTGCACAACTCTCACTGGCTGGGTAAGGCCTGGCTAAGGCTTAACATCAGGCGCTGGAGCTGGGAATTTTGCGCGTGAATTGGGATACTCCGCTGTCCGCAGCTGCCTCTTCTGGCTGAGCGAACGCCTTTTGCTCTTCTCCATGGGGCTCTTGCGTCCCCAGAGTGCACAACTCACTGGCAGGGTAAGGCACAGCTAAGGCTTAACATCCAGGCGCTGGGCTGGGAGTGCCCGTGGTCGGACCGCCCCGCTGTCCGCAGCTGCCTCCACAACGAGCAAGACGCCTTTGCTCTTCTCGCTGGGGCTCTTTGCGTCCCACAGGTGCACAACTCTCACTGGCTGGGTAAGGCACGGCTGAGCTTAACAGCCTCCAGGCGCTGGGCTGGGGCATAGTGGGCCCGCCCGCTGTCCGCAGCTGCCTCTTCACAACGAAGCAGGCACCTTTTGCTCCTCCTCCGCTGGGCTCATAACATATTTCAGAGTTCATCTCTCGCTGGCTGGGTAGGGCGGCTCAGCTGAGCAACATCCAGGCGCTGGGCAGGGAGTTCGCGCAGTGGACTGCCCGCTGTGCGCAGTGGCACTTCTCAATAACCGAATTTATATCAGGCACTCAATTACCGAGTTCATTTCATGCGTTGCATGTTATATCCCAGTATTGGTGTACTTCTCGCTGGAAGAGTGATATTCTGACTGACGATCTTCTTGTTGGCATGAAAGTTTGCAGGTATTTATCTCTCTAGTGAGTCGGCGCTCCAGTCTGGACCGGCTCTCTATGATCTCGATTGGTCTCCCGATATGTATGGTAGTGTTGGGAACGTACATGTGTGTGCTTGCTAGGGAAAAGAGGGTACTATACTGAACCTCGCGTCCTCACCCCTGCAGTGGTGAGAAACACGGCCTCCTCAGGATTTAACCCTCACTACCGTGGGAATTTACTGGACCGGATGTCTCATGCGTAGTTAAGGCGTTAGGTATGAATCCTGGAAGCCTCAAACATGACCGTAAGGAATACCCTTCCCGTACGCCGATACATTGTAGCTTTCTCCCTGCCTGCGGAGTTATGGGCTGAAACCACAGGGCCCTCAGACACGGCGTACACCTTATAACCCACAACTTGCGATTAAAGGGAACAGAAAACAAAATTAAAACTAGTAGTTCTACAGCAACTCGCACTTTCACGGATTATTTCTGATTACTGCAATTTTCGAGAGTTCAACAAAAATGAGACGTGTAGCATTAGGCTCCTTTGCTCTGTTTGAGGAAAAATATAAAGAAACGTTTGAGACTATTTTCAGATCCTTTCTATAAATTTCGTACTTTACGCAAAATGAACAAAACTATTTTATTTTCAAAACTTGGCATATGACATTACTTAAATAATTATTTTCATTTCTAAAACAGGTACCATTTGTAATTTTATAAAATACGGAGTTCTTGGCGGTGTTTTGGCTTCTAATGTTCTATGGGAGGAATTGCAAACTTTACAAAAGCATTTAATAATATTCAAGCCAGGCTTTAATTTCAGTTATGGCACAGTAAGTGAAAATACATTGCATTAACTGAGCTGGCCGCGAACAGATACAATTCAACCTCTGGGTACATTGCACAGAAGAAACAGTGGATATAATAAAACTACCTAAAAAACACATGCAGATACAAGTTTTATTATCTGGCTACTGTTGAACAGATTTAAAAGGGCTTTTGTTAACAAGAGTTACATATCTTTCGACCATAATAAATACACTTAATTAAATGACCTGCTGCATGTTCTGGACTATAGGCACCTCTGGCGAAGTGGGGAACATATAAATTCAGAGAGAAGTTCGCGAGAGCTATATTTAAACTTCAGAGAATCATAAGAGGGTACAAACATTCAACTTCTATTTACAATATCCAACGAAAAAAATAGTAAATAATTGCAGACCTTTTTTAACGAAAATGTTAACGCTTCATATGACGAATCCTTAAAAGTGAAAATATTCCTTACAAACTCGCAGAGCTTCGTGCACATTCACTACTCGGGAGATATGCATTTTGGAGAAACCACATTATCTTCGACGGCGTTGACCAGAAACAGGCAGCTTACTGATATGGACAAGGCGTCCGGGCGAAACAGGCGAGAGCAGACGGATAGCCGAATAGGCGGACAAGCGGACGCGGCGGACCGGCGGACGGGCGGACGGGCGGACGCGAGCCAGGACGGGCGGACGGGCGGACGCGGGCGGACGGGCGGACGGGCGGACGGGGCGGACAGGCTTGGACAGGCCGGGCTTTGGGCCAGACCTTGGCGAACGGGCGAACGGGCGAACGGGCGAACGGACGAACGGACGAACGGACGAACGGGTGGGCGGACGGGCGGACGGGCGGACGGGCGGACGGGCGGACGGGCGGACGGGCGGACGGGCGGACGGGCGGACGGGCGGACGGGCGGACGGGCGGACGGGCGGACAGGCGGACGGGCGGACGGGCGGACGGGCGGACGGGCGGACGGGCGGACGGGCGGACGGGCGGACGGGCGGACGGGCGGACGGGCGGACGGGCGGACGTGCGGACGGGCGGACGGGCGGACGGGCGGACGGGCGGACGGGCGGACGGGCGGACGGGCGGACGGGCGGACAGGCGGACGGGCGGACGGGCGGACGGGCGGACGGGCGGACGGGCGGACGGGCGGACGGGCGGACGGGCGGACGGGCGGACGGGCGGACGGGCGGACGGAGTGGCAGACACAGTCAAAAAAGAATCAGAAAGATGTTTTGCTGTAAACCAATTTTTCGGTATTAATGACCCATAAAACGGTGGTTTCTCACAAAAAAGTGATACAGGAAGTAATTTTCTACATATGTTACGGCCCCACAATATGAGTTTTCTGTCAAAAATTCGCCAATTTTAGTTCCAGCAGTTCAATAATAACACTTTACAACGTACGCGCGATTATTGCGAGTAAAAGTCGTCTTTGATCTCTTCTGGCAGTGATGAGGGGAATGGGTGCAAACCTTTTTAATACAGAATTAATTTTAATGAATTGACGAGGGTTATAGTGTGACACTCTATATCAAAAATAAGAATAAATAAGAATGACAACATAAAATTATTTTTACAGGTAACTTTAATTACAAAACAGAACATACATTTTTTAGAATGAAATATATAGAGAAGGTAAATGAAATTAAAATTTAATATAATCCGTACGAAAATTAATCTCACAGAATAGATAAAAAATAAACATGGTATGAAATATAGTAATAAATAATAAATATAGTAATACATGCCTCAAATTTTGAGTAACTTATCGAATGGAGGAGAATAATTTTTCTTTTCTTGCGAATGTCATGCAGTAGATTGAGCAAATAATGGGGTTATACGATTCTCAGCGCACACGTACTAAAGAGCTCTGTGTTGCATAGCGGGATCGATTTCGAAAATCCAGATATCTCACAGACCAGCAATTTTAGGACGCGTACGCGGCTACCGGACATAGGCAAAAGAGGTGTGTACAGGCAGCAGCGAAACGCAGTGGCTCATGACACAAGGGCCAGGAAAGTGATTGTCCCCAATCCATATCAGATGTTTCACCAACAGTCCAGAGAGTGAATAAAAAATTTCTCAAAAAGTGATTTTGATTGCCGAAAGCACTGAAAACTTGGAATGGATAACGAAAAAATTTTAGTAAAAATTTCTTGCCCAATGCAGCTTTGCGACTCGATGTGAACGAGATCTTTGCTGATGGAAATCAAACAAATACGTTCAGGTGTCTGCTGCAACTTATTAAAGATTATAACAAAGGAAGGATCCCGGGACATGAGAGGACCCTCTCATAGGACGGATTTTGCTATAAAACACCATGAATGAAAAAGAGGGGAAAATGTGACCGCGTGAAGGCTGTAAGATGAACTCTTGTGCACCCCCGTACATCTTCCAGCGGGGACCTACATGGGGAGGGAGCGAGGGAAGGAGCGATGCAGTCGTTTTATGGGTGGGGACTTATTCGATGAGGGAGCGAGGAAAAGAGCGCTGAAGGCTGCGGGAATGGGAAAGGCTGGAGTACAGGGTTCAGTCAGCCGCTGCGGGTGGGGACTGGCTCAGGAAGGGAGCGAGGTTAAGTGCCGTGTAGGCGTCTTCCGGCTGGCACTGACTCGGCGAGGGGGCGAGGAAAGAAACGGAACAGGCTGCGTGAATGGGAAGGGCTGAATGGCACGGTGGAGTCAGCTGCTGGGGGAGGGGACTGGCACTGTCAGGGAGCAAGGGAAGGAGCGGTGCTGGCATCTTCTGGCTGACATTACCTCTGGGAGGGATGGAGTGGTGCAGGCTGCGTGAATGGGAAGGGCTGCACGGTGAGTCAGCTGCTGGGGGAGGGGACTGGCACTGTCAGGGAGCAAGGGAAGGAGCGGTGCTGGCATCTTCTGGCTGACATTACCTCTGGGAGGGATGGAGTGGTGCAGGCTGCGTGAATGGGAAGGGCTGGAGTGCAGGGGGCAGTCAGCCGCTGGGGGTGGGGACTGACTTTGGAAGGGAGCGAGGGTAGGTCCGTTGCAGGCGTCTTCCGGCGGGGACTGGCGCGGGGAAGGAGCAAGGGAAGGAACGGTGAAGGCTGCGTGAATGGGAAGGCATGGTGCAGTTGGCCGCTGTGGGCAGGAATGAAAGTGTCTTGCTGAGGCTCTTTTGGGTTGTGGAAGCAGAATGCATGAGGATGAGAGATTTAACATCTCACCATTACCTTCCCGGGCCTATTCATCTACTTGTGCGTAATGCGAGAGCGACTAATCTTAAAATTGGAAGAGTGGAAAAGGTAGTTGTACTCACAGGTTTCGGCAAGGACTTGAATGCTCATCGCAGTCCTGACTGAAACACAAAATAGAAAAAACATAATATACTGGAAATACTTCAAATACCGGAAGAAAACCAAATTGCATTGTTTTCAAAGAATCGTCTATTTTAACGACAGCATTACCATACATCCTTTTTACTACATAAGTACGGAGCTATGCCAGAATGTAAAAACAGTGCGAGCGAAATATTTTCTTATTTTCTACCTAATCCTTTTCGGTCATAACTTAGACGATCGGCTAGATAAATGAGGGATGCGTTATGATATGATATGAATGATGAAACTGTGAAATGCGGCTCAATGCAAACGGATGATTGATTGATTAGTGATTTTGGGCACAACTACTAAGATCATTAGTCCATTAGTCCCGTATGTGTACTGCAGAGCGCATGATTTCATCGCGCGAAGCGGAGGTGATTTTCCTCCGCTGGATGGTGAGTTCCGGCGCTGCCCTACGTTGGCTAACGAGGTTTTCCTTAACCAGGTATTTCCCACCAGCGGGGCACCGCCCCAATCGGGACAAGCTCTAGACTCCCCACCCGTGTGGTGGTGTAGTGTATGTAAGGCTTTGTGTGTGTGAGAGAGAGAGAGAGGGGGGGGGGGAGAGAAAGGGGTGAGGGTACGATAGAAAGGAAATATCGCGCACGATCCGTGTTTCAATTGTTAGGGTTCTGTTACGGCATTCTCCAGATGTTGATCAAAGAAACCACGAAAAACTACCGAACAAAGCACCCGGTCGTTAGAATGTCTTCCAGACAGTGAGCGGCTGAATTCGATTTAGCTATTTGGCTATTTTCGAAAATTATGCCACCATCGAGACTCAAACCTCAGGACTTTCCGGTCACAAGCAGTGCAGTAACATTAATAGATACCCTGAGCCACGTATGCCGTACAAGCGGAAGAACCCCTAGAAAACTTGTACTTTGTCCTCCTCCAATTAAACAAGATACCACTGGGACATGCAGTCGGGTACTCGTAGGATGTAGAAGGTATCCTGACTATTACAACACGTCCTGCAAAGAGCGAAAGTTACAGTTTTGTAGTTGTACTTCAGCGTTTGTTATAAATTAGTATCTTCTGTAACGCTTGCCAATATGTCGGTGATTTCTCTTTCCCTGATATAAGAAAATATTGCGTGAAATTTGAAAAGTTTGTCAGAAGATTAAGGATGTAATACAACGAATGCCGTTTTATTCAATACAAAATTGTTTCGAGGTTTCAGAAGGAAGTATTTAAGGCGTAAATGAAAATACCCCGTAGGTTACTGCCCACAACGCAGGATGGCATTTCGTCAGGAGCACTAGAAAACGAACGCAGGTTCCGGAGGCACTTCTCCCCGCATATGATGTACATTGTTTACTGTTTTTACGGAGCAAATTCGACGCAATACAATATTATATTAGATGTGGGCATAATGAATATTCAGAAACAGCGGTGGAGAATGACATGAAAGCAATTGTCGAAGAGTGAAAACCGAATATGCTTTTAAGATTTTTCGGATTCAAAGAGATGTAGTAGTTTTATGAAAATTGATTCGTACCAGAGTAATCTTCCTGGACTCTGGAATTCAATACAATATCGTTTCAGAAAGCATTCGAGAAATCTTGTTTCGGGCACTCGATACGAAGGATGTAGGAGGTAACTTCTATCAGTCAGCAATCTCGTCTCAAAAACACTTTTCAACGAAATGTAATTGTAGTTCGCTCACAACAATTAAATAACCAAGTAGTTATTCGTATCACAATTAGGCATTTCGCGGGAGATGAACGCTATATTTGCCCATGTCATCACTGATACGCAAAATTATGTAAAACTCGAGAAGAGCCACCGGGAGCGGTAGCTCAGTGCATCAAATGATGTCACTGCAGCGCCTCTGACCGGGAGGTCCTAGGTTCGAGTCCTGACGGCGGCAGGATTTTCGGCACTAGCTTTTTTAGCTAGGAATTCAGTCGCTGTCTGGAGGAGAATTCTAGCGGCCAGCTGCTCTGATCGGTAGTTTTCCGTGGTTTCTCCGATCAACACCAGGCGAATACCGGAGCAGTACCCTATCAAACGGGCCACGGACCGTGCCTATCCTCTCCCCTTACACATTCCTTGTCCTATCCTCTCCCCTTACACATACACTTACACTAACAAACACTACACTACCACTTATCCCGGAAGACCGGTCGGGAGCTGAGAGCTTGTCCCGGCTGGGGCGGTGCCCCGCTGGTGGGAGAGTCCTGAAACCCCACTAGCCGACGGTAGGTCGGTGCCGGATCTCGCCATCTAGCGGGGGAAGATCACCGCCATCTCCCGAGAAAAAACATGCACTACACTAACGGGACTAATGACCTGAGTAGTTGACGCGCCCGGAAACATGAATAAATCAATCAATCAATCGAGAAGAGCCATTAATGCACAGAGAATATTTTAAATAGAGAAATACGGGTTCATCATGCAGTCCGAATCTACCACTGTTTCCTCATCATACGGTTCCAGCCGATTAGCTTGGTACTCAGTCTCTCAGGATTCTCACAGATCATCATCCGACCATTCTGGCGCACTTCAACCCGACAAAGATCAGGACATGATGGAAACGTCGGCACCAATCGGCGGCCATTTTACAACATCAAACGAAGAGCCACAATCGCATTTCATCTGCATCACAATTCGGCGACGAATCAACCCCAGAATGATGTTGCGGTTCGCACAAAATAATCCATAATAAGTATATAAAACTCTTTTTATTTATTTATTTATTTTACATCAAAAAAATAGTTCAAACTGCGTATGACGTGCTATGGAGAAAAATTAATTGTGTGCACATTTTTAAAATTCTGTGATTCCTACACTGTCATATACTACTTAAATTAAAAAAAACAACCTCCGATGTAATAAAATCTATTTTCAAGGATAAATAAGCAATAAATTTTGGCTCTTATCCATGTTGGCTCTTATCCATTTTGGCTCTTATCCATCGCCGCGCAGTATCAACGGCGAAGAAGCGCGCCCGCAGGATATCTCATATTCTGTTATTCACATAAGCGAACCTTGGTGCGGCCAGGCGACACGTAGGCACAAATCTGGTTTTACTTTGTCGATGCGGAGTAGAGAGAAAGTTATGTAATGCTGCGAGAAAAAACGGCCAATTTTCAGCAGATAACTCTTATTACAGGGCTCTGGTAACAAAAGAGTATAAATTCACTTCCTAAATTTCGAAAAAATTGACTTAAATTTTCGTTGCAATTTTCTGAATGGATAATCCCACCTAAAGCACGAACTTTGAATTGTGGAAATGGCGTTGTCGAATCGTAGTTAAGTCATTTATTTGTTAATGTTTTTCATTGCCACATACGTAATTCAGAAGTCATTTCATCGGTCTGTAATTTAAGCGAGATAACAGCCACTTTCTTCGGCTCTTTATTAAATGCAATAAGGCATTGTCACAAATTTAATATCAGATATATATATATATATATACATATACATATATATATATATATATATATATATATATATATATATATATATATATCAAAAAAGATTGCAAAGTGGACATTTTAATTACACATCTTCGCTCGGAGGGATTGGAATGTCTTCTTACGAGGGATGATTTCACTCCATCATCTACTCTCTGAAGTTCAGCGGCATATTCGATTGGCTTATATCTCAATGGCATTAACCATCGCTCTCAAGTTTTAAAGATCGAAATAAGAAGTTGCGTTTTGGGGTCTCGGTATCGAAATTTCATCACATTCCCATCTCATCTCTAAAGCTCAGAGGCGTAATTCATTGCTATGTAATTCAATGGTATGAAGCATCTCTCAGATGTTTTAAAGTGTGGAACAGTAAGTTGCGTTTCGGGGCCCCAGTCCGAAGATTGTGGTGTGAAAATTTCATCATATCACCATCTTTGCTCTGAAGCTCCGCGGCGTATTTCGTCGGTTTCGAAGTCAATGATTTCGGCGATCACTCACGAATTTTTATGAGCGGGCGGAAAAGTTGTGTTTTGGGGTCTCAGTGGCGGGATAGTGGTGTGTGAATTTCATCACATCACCATCTTTTCACTGACGCTCAGGCGCATATTTCATAGGTTCATCATTTCAATGGTATGAAGCATTACTCATAAGAAAATGGAATATGTGTTCCAGGGTCTCAGGGCGGAGAGTTTGGTGTGGAAATTTTATCACACCATATCCTCTCTTTTTTCAATGACTTTAGGCATCGCCCACAAGTTTTAAAATGTTGACGGAGAATTTATATTTGGGAGTCTCCGGAGCAAGGTAATGGTGAGTAAATTGCATCACACCACCATCTCTTTGGTAACGTTCAGGAGCATATTTCATCGATTTGGAATTGGATGGTTTCACGTATCGTAAGTTTAACAATATCCTTTTGTAAAACTGAGGGGAGATAATTCATCCGTTAATTATGTCAGTATAATATCATTGATATTAGGCATCTCTCGCGAGTTCTAAAGAGCGGAAAAAATGTTGCGTTTTGGGGTCTCAGTGCAGATATTGTTGTGTAAAAATATTATCACACAATTTCCCCTCTGAAGCTGCTTGGCTGTTTTTATAACATTGGTCTGGACTATGATTGCCGAATAAGGTGGGTATAGCCGAATAAGGTGGCGAAAATTGCCCCCAAACCAAATCAATAATCGCGAATCTGATATGAAAGATAATACAAAATGACGTATAATTCACAAAAAATCAGCCTCCTAGGGCAATCTGTTGCAGAGATACAACGAGAAACGTGTTTTTCATGTTTTATTTCTTTTCTCAGCATCTATTGCGTGTATCAGGCTGAAAAATTGCTGAGTCGGAGAAACATACTTCCAATTTAAGGTATTTTTGGTAACAAATTTTGACGCCAAATTCATATAGAAAAAAATAAATAAATTTTTGAAATTCATTTTCGACGTGAGTTGGAGTACTGTCTCAATTTCCCCCCTCTTTTCTTCCCCAGTGATGTCAGTGTGTAGCATACGTATGGTACATAACGTGAATAAACTCGTAAGGTACCATATGTATGTGTCACATTGATGGTCTTATTCTTCAGGAATTGCTCTGAACAGCAGAAATTTGCATCTTTTTCACTGATGTCCTCAGAACTTCAACTTACAGTAGTTTGTAGTATACGTACGCTATATCACGAAGTATCTGCTCGAGTACCCTACCTTTGCAACACATTAGATGTCAAGAATTCTCAAGAATGTGCATCAAGATTACGGGAAGAATTTTCATCAAATATTTCGAAATAATTCTCAAGGAAAACGTAAATATTAGCTTCAAGAAAACGGTAGAATTTGCATTAATAATTCTCGAAAGTAGGAATTTCTTCACATTAAAACGTCAGTATGTAGCATATCCTTGGTACCTAACATTGACATGTCGGGTACCATAGGTATGCATCACAGTGATTGACTTGTTTTATTTGTCAAGAATTGCTCTACAAACATCATTCTTCCTGCGGATCTTAAAACAACGACTGCCTTTCACTGCATACGCACTACATGAGTTCACTCTTCAGGTATAATACTGATAATTGTATTAATCAAGAAGTGTTCTGGAAAGAAAGAATGTGAAAGAAAACTTTTTCACTGATACCCGGAGTTCTACAACCAATAGTTTTCTTTCTTATTATAAGAATTCCAAATGTAAATTGAATTGTCAGGCATGCTACGTATGCAAGACGTAGGGAAATGCATCGTTTGACAAAATGTTTAAATGCACTGCTTGTAATCACGAAAGTTGCGAAATTCGAGACGTCACAGATTCCTGGACGGGTGACCGTCTGGGAACCCCGATTACTGACGGCGCCGAGACCCTGGCTGATGGGATAAAAGATATTGACTTATGAGGCAAAAGACAAAAAGTTAATTGAGAAGTATTCCAGATGCGCTCAGTGCCAAGAAGGGTTAAAAGACGTGTTAAGAAGATGCCACAAATTTTTAAAAATAAAAAAAAACTCAATGCCTATAAACTACGTTATTTTGGTCGTACTGTAAAGTATCTAGACAGTTTCTACGAATTATTCATTTGTGTTTGTTCGACAATTTAATTTTGAGGCAAACGTTTTGAAGTGAAATTACTTTTTGTGCAAGATTTTTCTGTTGGAAAGTAGAGGAGCAATTTTCGTATACCATTTACAGCTGGGGAAAGGAGGTTTTTGATTCTGTATAAGATGTTCTCCAAGTAGTCATAGAATGCAGAAGAAATAAATAAATGCCTAAAACTCAAGACAGTAACAATGGTCACTTCACGAGACACGAAACGAACGCGCCAGCTTTTCCGGGGACGTAGCTCAACAACGTGCTTTAGATATGTTTTGAGCTGCATTCTCGGAGATGCTGGTGTGAACATGGTCCTAATGTACTTCAGAGGAAGAGGAGAACGATACCACTTTCCTAAAAAATAAAATATATCTGCTCTAATTTGAAGGGGATATTGTGTATCCTGAAGATCGTGTTCACAAAACACTGGCATGAACACAAATTATCGACTTGATGTCTCAAAGAAACTTAAGTTAGCAGCTTTGTTGATCATATGCTGAGGACGCTGGACTTAATCTAGTTTTCTTCTTAATTACTGAGCTTAATAAATATTTTCAATCAAATCGATTTCCATAGGCTATTTTATTGATTGTTACAGATTTTTTAAAAATGTAAATGCACTGAGAAGTGAAGTAAGTTTCACGACAACAATGTGTAAATGATGAGTTATCAAACTCATAGTTATCAAAAATAGGGACAGTTTGAAATAAAGTGAGAATTGTAACATACCCACTCTGATAAAAAACGGAAACATTGTAACATATTAAATATTAAGTAAATCGTGAACTTCAGGTAAATTAAATTTATAACAGCATTTGCACTCATCAACAGTGCAAATAGATTTTCAGCCACGTTTATTACTGATAATATTGAAAGACTTAGTCGAAGTAAATCTTGTTGAGGGCAAGTAACTCAGGTAATGATAATCTGTAGAATAACCATTTCACAGGTAGTTAATGACCACAGGTCACAGGTAGTGAGGAAACTAGGGTTATTGAGTGGGATTTTCTGAAAATCTTACGTTACACGTTTTACTTTCTCGCTACCGCTTATGGAATAGAGAGAAAATTATGTAATGCTGCGCGAAAAAACGGCGAATTTTCAGCAGAAAAACGGGCTTATCGTTTAGCAAACACATCGATAACTGGTTCTTTAAAACTGTTAATTTAACACACACCTCTCGATAGCTAGTATACTCAAATTACTGAGTCTGATATTTCCCAATTTTTTCTGGATTGTCCTCATTCTAATGTAATAATATTCCTTGCACATAATGTTGTAGATATAGGCAAAGTTAAACTGAGTTGTATCGACCGAACCGTCTCTTATATTCTATACCGTTGTCCTAGAAAGACTTCAGCAACAAATCTGCAGACATATATTTTGCATTATCAATTAATACATTTGTCAGTTCAACTCATAGCTTATGGCCTCTTGTTTTGCTTCTGGACATAAATGTAACTGTGTAACATGTAATCCGTGCACGTCTTCTAGAATTCAGTGGAAAATATAGTTATTCAAATTATCGGTCTCCATGTTGTCGCGGCAGAAGTATTATTCCTTCACAAAGACATGAGAGATAAAAGCCCAAATGTATAGCTTATTTACCCTTGAAAACAGATGTTATCACGTCAGAGCGAATATTTTTTAACAATCTTTGCAAAAGACGCTCATTTCTTTCTGTATTCAAAATTCAAGTAGTATTTGGCTGAGGGTAGGGATCACAGAATTATGAATACGTGCGCAGAATTTATTTCTCCCTGCGGCACGTCACACACAATTATTAATTGTTTTTGACATAAAATAAAAATTGTAAAGAAATCTGCTAAATTTCAGAATGGATATTGTTTTATTACAAAAGATAAATTTTCTGAAGGAAAGACACTTTTTAGGTGAAAAACTGCATTTCGTCAAAAAAATTAGTAAAATGAAAGATTTCAAAATCTTGAAATTGATATTCCAAGTCAATTTTGTGAGAATAATTTTAAACTAGACAATTTTATGTTTTTCATACAATTCTGATCCTGAAAGTTCATTCAGCTTTGATGCAGTTTTCAATAATCTTTTCGTATCTAATACACTAATACTTAGCAATAAGTTGCTAAGTATCTCTACTATTTGGATCGTGACCTGTGTCCGGTCCTAAATTTTCTATATGTCTACTACGAATATTAACTGACCCCCGCACTTGCACAGATTAAAAAGAAAAATGTAAATCGATTCTCGTTTGACCGACGTAGTAAGTACCAATCAAAAATTATTAGGAGCTGACCCGTTGGGGGCGGGGAGAGAAACGAAATAGTAGTAGTAGGTGAAACTCCACGATGGTATAAGTACGAAATTCACAAGCACGTATGAACAAAAGATTTACACTCGACCGAATTTTGGTTTATTCAAGTGATATTATATAAAATGCTATAAACTATCAAAAAAAGCTCCATAAGCAGATAAATACTGTAAAGACTTTATTATAAATTGTAACAGTTAAGAAGGAAGACGAAAATGTCAGGAGGAAGATGAAAAGTCGACATGTTCTTCCTTTGTTCATTTCAGCTTTTTTCTTTTCTTCTTCATTTATATATATATATATATATATATATATATATATATATATATATATATATATATATATATTTATATATCAACACACTTCTTTATCCTGCTATGTGTTCTTGCGAGCTTTTACAAGAATTTAACAAGATCTAATACTCGCACTCTTGGATTGCAGGTGGCGAGGCTGAAGACGCTGAAAAAAGGAGGAAAAGAACGGTAATCTAGAGAATCTTGTTTCGAAACCCGATGACTCGAGGCGGAGCAACGACACCCCATCATCAGCATCATTGATAAACAGGTGTGAAAATGCCGGCTTGCGCCCACGCACGGACGATTGGCAAGAACTGGACCCGTTAATCCACGCTCTTTCTGACCCTAAGCAAATGAACCCCTTCCCCTCAGCCAATCGAGACAAATGAGGAGTCATTCAACGCGTCTAGGTCGCCTGGTGGGTAACAAATGATTTATTCTTGTATTTCGTATCCATCTAGATGACTACGAAATGCACAGAAACTTTTTTTAGCGGAGTGATCTAGCGGTGGCCACGTACACCATGTGCACCTAGCAGATTAGAGGTTGTTAGATATTGAATTGAATTGAATTGAATTGAATTGAATTGAATTGAATGTGCCTGGAGATATTGTATCTCCAGAACGCCGCTGTCTACAGTATGCGGAGCAGGGCTTGCACCACTCGAAAGAAAAGATTCATCGTCAGTTTTGCCATCACAAAGGATAACTGTCGTTTGTAGGATCATTTTGTTATGCGTAGCATATACAATAGTGCTTTTTTCGAAGATTTCAATATACGAGCATTGCGATCGTGGATAATTTCAATGATTAGTGACGCGCATGCTAACCCCCACAGATTGAGACGGGCCACCAGACAGTGTTATAAGTTGCCGGTAGTTCGTTTTGGTCTCTGGGTGTTAGTACATAAAGCATCAATTTTTTCAGCAAATGAAAACCCACAGGAGAGTGAATCACTAGAAAAGGACACAAAAAGATCATTATCGCAAGGATAATTAATATGTTTAACTTGCATGCTCACTCAAAAATACAGTCAAGCATCTGATTCCCCATTCTATCGTTTGTAAGTGAACACTTCAGTCTGAGAAATGACTCGTATCACACAAAAATGATATGTGGGAGTCAATCAATGAGAATAAAGGTCTAGAAAGTTACTGTAGTGGAAGTTTTGAGAAATCAGAATACACCTAATGGCGATCAAGAAAGAGAGATACGTATAAATATGATGGAATATAAAACGTGAAGTTGCATCGCAGGTTTTCTATCCAACAAGTACTCTATTTACCAGAAGAGTGGTATATAAACTAAAGATTTACAAAGAAGAAACGAACATTTAACACAAATGGAAAGTGTAGTCCGTGATCATGCGTTCTAAAATGATGTATTTAATAGCGCTTGTTAATCTGACAGAACATAATGCTCCAAAAAATTAATTATAGAGAACCTTTGGAATAATGAAAATATTAATTCATCTGAATGAATATTCCAACTGGTAACGAAGAAGAGGCATCCGAGCCAACATTCAGAGAAGATCAACAAACTTATGTCACAGGTACCGTGCGTTGATTTTCTTCTCTGTCGATTCGTCCTTCCTAATCATGTATGTCAACAAATTAAAATTTACAAAACCGAAAAACTAATCATTAATTGGAAGAACGTAACGACTCGTTGTAGCTGTACAAACAATTGTAAAGCAGCTATTGTTTGTTACCTATATGCGAAGAACGTTCTTCAAAGATGGAATATGTATGCAGTTTACGGTGATATGTAGCTGAATCAATTAGGCGAGGTGGCCTCCAAACGATTGATAATGTAAATTTGAAGAAACCAGTAAACGCGAGTTGGCGTTCTAAGGAAAAGTCTCGTTTATGCATATGCAATTCTATGACATACCTCTACCTGAAATGCAGGTTTCCCATTCAACAACCATTCAATTTTCCACGAGTGTCTTGTCGTGGGGAAGCATTGGAAGATTCCTAAATAAACATTTATCTGAAGAAATATCTCAATTGGTAACAAGAATAGACATGCGAGCCAACGTTCAGAGGAGGAAATCAACAAGCGAATGTTATGAAAACGTTTGTTGACTTTTTCCTCTGGCTGTCGGATCGTCCCTCATCGTTAGGTACATTAAGAAATTAAAATTTACACGGATAAATCGTCAGTAGATGGAAAACCGTAATGCCTTGTCATATTTTCACACACGATTGGCAATCAATCAGTGTGTACAGAAGTTTCATCTTGAAAAGAGTAAACTTCAGTAGACGCAAGTTGGGTTTCCAAGGAAGAGCGGTTTCTTATATAAAATTCTACGACAGATTTCTACCTAAAAGTTGGTTTCTCAGCCAGCAAACATTCTGTGTATAGTTGCAAGCTAGATGAGGTTGACTGCTTGTACGCTTACGTATTAAAACAGCGAGTTCGGAGAAACATTTAAGTTATATAATGTCAATAAATATGAATTCATAGAAAGTTTAATAATGCTGTAAAAACCTATAGCGTAGAGTAGACGTCAGTAAAGTTACGTCAGTAAAGTTACTCGGAGGATCTTAGTAATTGGTGGTGGAGCAAATAATTAATGCTGGCTGCTCCACGGTTTAGACTTCATGTCAACAAAGTTTCTTGAGGCTCTAGCAGTCTGGTGGGCTTTCTGAGGAGATACTCATAGAAGTGGTTCTTATAGTTTGATGTCCAGCGACAGCCACATCAAAAAGGCTGTGTAGAGGGATTTCGGCTCTATAAGTAGGCGGAACAAATGTCTTTCAGTTGGTGTCTATGTCGGTCGACGCATTTCTCCACAGCAGCTGGAGCCCTATTACATATGGAAAGTAGAATTAATTGAGATTTCTATTTCTGGATGACGAGATGCCACATAGCGTTTATGCTTGAAGTTCAAATAATTATCAAGTTGTTGTAGCAATTACATGGCATTTTCGCGTACAGTCATCACGAAGACGCGTGGTAAGTGGCTAGAAGCTTAGTGGTGATACAGCGTTGTGGCAAAGAGCGTACGAGCGCACAGTCGACAAGAAGGCAACGCGGAAGCATAATGATCAGGCAGTGGCGATTACATAGCATCGTTGCGCACTGTCATCAGAAGACGCGTAGTGGATGGCTACAAGCGTAGTGGTGATAAAGCCGTGAAGTAATAAGCGTAATGGTGCACAGTGGGCATGAAGGCAGCGCGAAAATTTCATGGGAAGGTAGTAGCAATTACATGGTATTGTTGTGCAGAGTCGTCACGAAGACACGTGGTAGATGGCAAGAAGCCGGATGGCAAGACACTGAAGGAACGGAGATACTGAAGATAGAGTACAGAAAAGTTTAGACAAATTTGAAACGAGAAGGCGCCTTAAATAACAGAGGGGATACAAGTAGGTAGGCGGACGTACTTACGTTTCTTGCGTTGGAAGAATGCTTGAAAGTGTTTAACTTGTTTATAAAAACCAATAAATCTATAAATACAATAACAGGGTCAAATACATTTACATCTACATATAATAGTGCCCTACAAACGTTAAACCAATATTGCTAATAAATTACAATACAAATTTTCAAATTAATAGAACGTTTTTTTGCATTAATTGCGTTATTCCCCTCCCCTTTTTTTAACGGAATTTTTTCTTCGGCCATCCCAGCATTTGTGACTGGAACTGTTTCCAAACATGAGAGGTTCTCTAGTGCTGAGTTTGAAATTAAATTTTTATAATTCTCAAATGCGATATGAATTGTTTTCAGTTTTCTTTTGCATCTCAAGGGAAGCGATAGCAGATACGTTTATAATTTTTACACTATTTTAAAACGATCAGCCATTTAAATGCTTCATTTGTTCATATATTGATTTAATTATATTTGACCATGATTAGATTATCATATAATTTAAAGTGTTTTAAATTGTTGCTAACTTTTAACATGTATTAGTATTATAGTGTAAATAATTATGTTGTACATCTTTACAGATGCACCTGAAGATGAGGCGACACATCTTGAAACGTTGTGCATTACCAAACATAATTTAAGATCATGTATGACTTTAAATTCAATTAATTTATTTAAAAAGTCTGATCTGTCAAAATAGAAAGAGGTGTATTAAATAAATCTTATTTCACGCATCATTTAAACAGATCTTATTTCCAGATTTCGAAATATAGTTATTTCTGATATGGAAGATTACATCTGCAAAACATGTCCGTGCCAATGTGCAGTGACTGAAATGTGAGAGCATACTTAAGTATATGTTGTATGTTCCATATCTTGGTCACTGAGCGTCGGTACATTTTGTATCAATATTTTCTAAACAAATTTAAATTAATTTCAGAAGATATTGCTCCCACCTGACGATGATCGAGAGGAGAGTTATCAATGCATGTTCAGCAGAGAAAGATGACATTGGCATATTCATAAAAGCACTAAAAATCTCCTAATTAGAATTTTGATAATTCGAGTTCTTTCAGAGGTGAAGTTACCTTTACGACATTAAAGTTTAAGAATATTTTGTGGTGAGTTAAACATGAAATAGAAATGCCCATAAAGTGTTTTTAGAAGATTATTCAACACGGCAAACAAGTTCGCGGAATGAAACGACACAGGTGGTTCTCTGATGGATTGCAAGACCATCTAATTGTAATACAGGGTTTGTATTCAACTCTGTTATGTAACAATATAGTACAGTTCAATGCTTTGAGAAATTCTCAAATATGACCCTTTCCGTTACGGAGTACTCCGACTTGGGAACGAAGAACAAGATGTGCGTGCAAACGTTCGGAGGAGAACTGCTAGAAACGTCGAAAATATCGTTACTAGCTCTTCCCCTTCGAACGCCAGTACGTATAGCATCCTTATTTTGACAACAGTCCTGAAATTTAAAATACAGGAAAGGGTGATCCATTATTCGTTTAATATACCAAAGAATCTCTTTCTGTGATTACAAGATATTATGAGATATAATTACTCACAAAGTGCAATTCTATTAGCTCATCATGATTATATTACAATACTTAGTGTAAAGGTAAATTAGAGCACAAGGTAACCAGCAATGTGTGGTGCTTTCTTGTGTTTCAAGGAAGTGCCTCAGTGACGTATATTTTTTTCGTCCGTGAGGTCCTTACTTGAAATACCGGAATGTACATCTTCAGTAAATACAAGAAAATTAAAGCACAAGGTAACCAGCAATGTGTGGTGCTTTCTTGTGTTTCAAGGAAGTGCCTCAGTGACGTATATTTTTTTTCGTCCGTGAGGTCCTTACTTGAAATACCGGAATGTACACCTTCAGTAAATACAAGCAAATTAGAGCACAAGGTAACCAGCAATGTGTGGTGCTTTCTTGTGTTTCAAGGAAGTGCCTCAGTGACGTATATTTTTTTTCGTCCGTGAGGTCCTTACTTGAAATACCGGAATGTACATCTTCAGTAAATACAAGCAAATTAGAGCACAAGGTAACCAGCAATGTGTGGTGCTTTCTTGTGTTTCAAGGAAGTGCCTCAGTGACGTATATTTTTTTCGTCCGTGAGGTCCTTACTTGAAATACCGGAATGTACATCTTCAGTAAATACAAGCAAATTAAAGCACAAGGTAACCAGCAATGTGTGGTGCTTTCTTGTGTTTCAAGGAAGTGCCTCAGTGACGTATATTTTTTTTCGTCCGTGAGGTCCTTACTTGAAATACCGGAATGTACATCTTCAGTAAATACAAGAAAATTAAAGCACAAGGTAACCAGCAATGTGTGGTGCTTTCTTGTGTTTCAAGGAAGTGCCTCAGTGACGTATATTTTTTTTCGTCCGTGAGGTCCTTACTTGAAATACCGGAATGTACACCTTCAGTAAATACAAGCAAATTAGAGCACAAGGTAACCAGCAATGTGTGGTGCTTTCTTGTGTTTCAAGGAAGTGCCTCAGTGACGTATATTTTTTTTCGTCCGTGAGGTCCTTACTTGAAATACCGGAATGTACATCTTCAGTAAATACAAGCAAATTAAAGCACAAGGTAACCAGCAATGTGTGGTGCTTTCTTGTGTTTCAAGGAAGTGCCTCAGTGACGTATATTTTTTTTCGTCCGTGAGGTCCTTACTTGAAATACCGGAATGTACATCTTCAGTAAATACAAGAAAATTAAAGCACAAGGTAACCAGCAATGTGTGGTGCTTTCTTGTGTTTCAAGGAAGTGCCTCAGTGACGTATATTTTTTTTCGTCCGTGAGGTCCTTACTTGAAATACCGGAATGTACATCTTCAGTAAATACAAGCAAATTAGAGCACAAGGTAACCAGCAATGTGTGGTGCTTTCTTGTGTTTCAAGGAAGTGCCTCAGTGACGTATATTTGTATCGTCCCTGAGGTCCTTACTTGAAACACCGGAATGTACATCTTCAGAGACTACAAGCAAATTAGAAGAAACCTCAGTACGAAAAAATCTAATTGAAGACTTGAAGTAAAAAAGGATGTAAATGCCATTTCTGTTAAATTTAGGTTTTTACCAGAATAATGATGAATGAATCAAGCCCTAAATCATAAATAAGAACCAAAATCCAGACGCATATTTTAATAGTGTTACGGAGTGATTATAAATGACAGGGGTTGTATGTGCCAATAGGTTTAACCTATATATAATTTAACCTATATGTTTCTCGAAAGTATGAAAATGGCACTTATATCCTATTTATTTTAAATCTTGAATTATCCTACAACGAAACGCGACATTTAGCCAACGCGAGTGTAAAAATCAGTCAAAATACAAATGTCTATCCTAGACATTCGTGGAAGTAATCAATTGTAAATAGTCTGTGAAATATTATTAGCTTTAGGAAATTTATTTTGTTTATTTAATAATGTTGGTAACTGATCATTGATAATTGATTTTCAGATTACAGGGCGACAGTTTTCAATTCTGACATCATGACACAAGAACAGAAGCTGCCCGGTGGACTTAAAGATTCTTCGTGGGTAAACTTCCCTTTGGCGGCATTGCAGTACGTATGAATGAAGCCATGAATTGTAAGCACCGTGGAAAACGTGGAATATACAAATTGAACAATTATGTGCAAATCGATTATCAGATAGACATTTAAAGGGCCTTAGTAAATAAAATAAATTAATATTTCCATCAAATGGCATGCCAACAGAAGTAATTGCACAAGAGTGAAAAAGTGTAAATAAAATGAGAAAGTTTAATGAAGTGAAAATTCTGGTTTACTTAATACTTAGACTATTTAGACCTATCATTTTTTTGAGAGAATAAGTTTTTAGAGAATACCCATTCTGTACGAAATGGAGCATCGATCCACATAAGTATTGTGAAACCATGTAAGAAATTTGGAGGTGGGTATTTCTACAAATCATCACAAAAAATTAATTGTTTAAAGTTTGAATATTTTCAAACGTAAATAAGTTATGTTTTCAAAAAGGCTTGCTTTGCGTGTGAATTATTACATCAATAATAATTAAAAACGTTTCAAAATATTATGCCCCACGTGTGGCAGCTTGTATTAACATATAAGGATATTTCATATGGATATTTTTTAGGATAATGATTAAATGCTGAAATCAAAGCTAGATCTGCATAACTTTCAAAGTTACCTCCCCCCAAAAAAAACAAGATTTAATTTTTTCAGTTGTTTCAAAAACTTTTTAATATATGTTTCTTCTTTTCTTCATAATTTGAAGAACAATTTCTTCAGGAATAACTAACGCGTGATTGAGTATCATAACACGTAACTTGATATCATATTTCCAAATATATGGTTAAGTAAGTGTTAAATCGTATTAGTAGCAATTATATTTCAACATTTCGAAAACAAAATGAATTGCAGAATAGTATAACAAATGTGTAAAGTATTTTTAAAACCCATTTTAAAAGCCTTCTTTCAGAAAACTAAGCAATGATTACTTATATTCTTATTTATTCTGAGAGACTGTTAATATATATTGTTATGTGAGAAGTAGAAATTTTACGTGGCCTAATCGCACGACATGTGCGCCACGGCAAGTTGTTCTCGATAGTGTTAGTTATTTAGTTAGTTAATGCCTTATTTTACGTGGCGAGACTCGGGCCATCAGACCCGCTCTTCCGTCTAACCACGCAAATTTCGCTACGCTCCTTTCACCACCTAGCGGAGAAAGAAGGTATTATCTTGGGCGACGAAACGGGCGGAGATAGTGAGATAATGAATAGAAACCACTAACATCCAGCCATTTTGCCATATTCTAGATACCTTGGTTGGAACGATCGAAAAAAAGATATATTGGACGGAAAAAGAATACATAAAGGAAAAAGGATGGGCAATAGTTAGTGAAATGTAAAAAGGTATATGCTACCATAACAGAAGTTTTGTCATCTGGATCATCAGTACTTCCCCTGCCAGAATTTCACGAGCGAGATGTAAGGAACGTGTATAAGAGATGCGTTCCTTCATCCCGTTCGTGAAATGCTTGTAAGGGTCAGATTCTTGACCTAAGAGCCCACACTAGTATGTGGATTACCAAGAAAAGAATTTCTGAAAGAATCTCTTGCGGCACTTACTGACAGACTTACGTCGAACAAAGGTGTCGTTAAATATCCTCTGCTTCAAGGAAAATTTCAATATACACAGTTGAAGACTCGAAACACTGTTATATTGGCCGGACGCGTCAAACGACGAACGCACCGAATGAACAGGGCCCTTGTTGACAAATACCCGAGCAACCAGGGCTCGATCGCTGATGCAAGCGGCGCGTCATCTTTGCTGAAAGATAAAATGTACATCCGCAATAGCGGTGTGGGCTTGACAATGGTACTGGGCACGAGGACTTCGCATCGACAATGAAAGCAGAATGTTGACAAAAAGGAAGTCACCAACTTGAAACAATATTTAAAAGTGTAAAAGGTCCAAATTGATACAATTTCATAAAAAGTAAAGTAAATAATGATGGCTAATCATTTGTATTCGAAAATGAAAAGATATGTCTGAAAGTCTTGCAAGTATGAATGTATGATGTAATTTGTGTGTGGATATGTTTTATTATATTTATTGTTATTAATATTTAAGAAAATCTATTATTAATTGCGTTCCTTTTGTGTCAATAAGTAATGTTATAACAGAGGAAGTCGGACAAAATATGTTATGAATAATTAGCACAATACCATTGTTGCCGTGCGACTTATATTTGAATGGCGAATTATAATTGGCAGTAGTGAAGTCCCTAGATTTCCTCTGTATATCAATCTCCCTGCTTATTTCTCATTTTCGATGTTTTTCTTTGCCCACATAAATAAATAGCTCTCCGGTTATTTGTAACAAGTATATATAGAGCTAGCCAACAGAGTGAACGGATAGCCGGCCATTTCAAGGCGCAATAATTTATTTACATAAACTAGTTTTGTGAAATAACTTAATAAACAAAAGGAATACGAATGACGTAGTTTTGATATACGAATGACGTAGTTTTAATATACCTTGGTTTTTAAAATTCATGTTGACAATTTGAAAACACTGCGAATTTACGCTTCGTTAGGCTGGTCCAGAAACGCTTCTTCCAGACTGGTAGAAACGTTTTCGTGAAACACTTCGTGAAACAGAAGAGAGGCGAGCTTATGACCCGTACAACAAACTTGTTTCCTGCACATCACCAATATCGTACGTTTACTTTCTTTATACGATTCAGTGAAATTATCCCTGATATTGTCGTTGCGTTTACGGTCCATATTAAAGAAATTCCTTCCCTCCTAGAGGCTTCTTTCACGTCGGCATCTTCAATCAGTGCCAGAAGTTTAAAATACATATTAAAGAATTGTCCTTTCCCTCACAAAGGCTTCTTTCTCATCCGCATCTTCAGTCTGTCGCCTACCAGCATTTTGCGGGCTGTGAGGGACGTGTATGTGATTCGTTACTCCACCCGACCTGTGAGCTTCTAGGGACTTCATTACTGCCAATTATAATCAGTACTTCATGACATCAGAGCAACCTCTTCCTCAATTAGAAGAAAAATGTTGTTTATGGATATAAAATAATCATAAATGTTCATAAAATCTTTGAAAACAAAGTAAATGTGATACGCTTATGATTTTCTTGCATTTGTTTCAAGGGATTTTTAGCAACAAACTTTCCTTTTGGTTTATTTTTCTTCTTTATTTTCCTCCTTTTAGCAAATTTCACTTTGGTTTATTTTCTTCTTGTCACATCAACGTCTGGTTTTGTGTTTTTACAATTTGCAATATCAAATTTCATGGAAAAAAGTGTAGCGTGTGATTGAGAAATTATAGAAGAAAAGATAGAAAAGATACCATGAATGTAAGAAATTCAGAAACAAAATTGTATCTGGATAAATTAGCCTGAGGTCTAAGCTTTCCCATGCGACACTCCACATTATCAGTTCCTGAGAAATAAAGATCCGCGCGGCGATGTCATCTAATTTCCTATTTCAGTCATACGATATGCACGTGTGAAATTGTATTGACACAGAAATAAGAGTTCAATATTTAATGCAATTTTCAATATCCATTGCGTTGCATACAAGGCTACAAGTTTCCATGCTCTTACGGCGAGACGTAAATATGTGTTCTAGAGACATGAGCAGCAAACGGAGAGATATACAGATACATATTCCTTAAATTTCTAATATTATTTTAACAATATTATAGCATTTTTTGTAATCATTTATCGGTGTGGAAGTGAAACATATTAAAGAATTGTTTGTTTGAAAGAAGAATTCCATTCTACGAAAAATAACAAACATTTCAAACGTTTATCATACCCGTTATCATGAGCGGGATAATTTCAGCAAGACCCCATAAATGCTATGATGATTTTTAATCTCTCAATGGATGACCGATTTGTAACCAATTCTGGTGTACATCATCAATATGTATTACTTGCCAGTATGTCACGAAAGTGGTTCGGGAACGTATTACGCATTCATTTCCATACTATTTTCGTGGCATCTTGGTACGTACTAATCATCGATCAGTTCATCATGATGAAGCACAAACACCAATAGATCCATCAGAGTTTTCACCTGTATAATGAGTACTTGCTGCGTGCCAGAATTTCACAAGATAGACGTGAGAAATCTATAAGAGTTTCGTTACTTCACCCTTCAAGCGACACCCTTGAACCCACTAAACAAAAGATTCAGTTTTCAAGATATTAGATTACAGACCAACGAATAAATATCCAAGAAATGATTGATTTGCAAGTGAAGATTTATGTCAATCATCTCCTCGAAATATTGAATGAATAAAGCTGTGAAGAACACACTTAAGCGGACGACTGCTGGTGAGATCGCGCACGGCTACTCATCAACGTGTAGCACCATACAAGTAAAATATGAAGTGGAGAACTCAAACACTCCCGCTGAAGCAGAAGGCCCCGATTTACGCCGATGAGCTGGAACGACAACTCAGCAGTCCGGCGGTGACTTCGTTACGAAAGAAAAACACTCTCTGTGTGATTTTGCCCTAACCTTAGAGCCATGGATATGCCAGAGAAAGAAGAATGTAAAACGTTTTGTTAAATCATGAGAAAACCTTAATGTTAGTGAAGAATTTAATCAGCAAAATCGAAAGAACGAACTTTGAATGAATTTACTGATTTTTTGACTAGAATAAATTACAAGAGAAAGAAATTACACATCTTTACACCACCCGCTGCCATCTCAGCTCTTACTCTATCTTACATCAATTAATTGATTCTTCGCGATTGCGCTGAAATCGTAGGACATAAAGGATAATGCCCTCCAACATTATTAGCTTCCCTCAAAGTTTTTGACGGTGGTCTTTACGGCGAGGGGCGATGAGATTACCGCGTCAGGCCAGCGGCTGGCATGGCTCGGTGAATGGCAACGGTAGGATTGTGTGTTGCGTCTTTTGACCGTGCAGTCCCTGATGTCTTTCGTTCTGGAAAGTTAATTACAGTTAATTCCGGGAGCAGGAGAAAATGTGTTCGTCAGCTGACGAAATTCAGTACATTTCGCGGTTGCGACTCACGCCTTACCAGTGAAGTGGTTTAATGGCTGACTATAAATTACACATCTCTTTCATTTATATTATAGTCTACCCACCTAAGCCTAGTTGGAGTGTACCGAATCCCTGCCCTGGCTAAAATGATAAAGGTGAAGGTCACTCGAGTGGCGCTGCTCAGGAAGAATAACGATAAAGGACCAGACGAATTTGAAGCGTACAGACCAACATGTTTGCTCTCTGTCCTGGGGAATTTTGTCTCTTGAACAATGTCTCCATAGCCCACCTAACCTCAGAGATAAAGGGTGTCATAGAGAACGCGTTGAACCAGTTAGGGTGAACTAGAACATACATTCAAGGAAACACAACACAGGTATTTAGACGCTATCCTTTTTAGATATTGCTGGAGCTTTCGATAATGCTTGGTGGTCACACAAATTTGCTCAACTGGGCGAATTTTTGACAAGGAACTTTATAAGTTATGTAAGGACTTCTTTGCAGAGAGATTTGCACCGATTTCCCGCACTGGATACGAGGTCAAACGTAGTGTCAAATGGGTGTCAACAGGAGTCAAACTCTACCGCCTCTTTGGGAATCTTATAATAAAAACCTCCTTACGCGGCTCGCCGCTAAGGGGATAATGACCATAGCTTACTCCAACGATTCAGTAATCGTAGCGCATGAGCACGATTCGTACCTGGAGTTC
Source organism: Teleogryllus occipitalis (assembly GCA_011170035.1). Taxonomy (NCBI): domain Eukaryota; kingdom Metazoa; phylum Arthropoda; class Insecta; order Orthoptera; family Gryllidae; genus Teleogryllus; species Teleogryllus occipitalis. The sequence continues at coordinate 67,054 of BLKR01002051.1, forward strand.
CGGTCCTGTAGTTCCGTATCTGGCGTTCCGAAATAATCCGTGTTCTGCACCTAAATCCACGTGCCATGGTCATTACTGCAATTCATTACTGCTTCCAGGAACTGCGCGGAGCGGCCGGAGCCTATGGGTGTGTTAATCCATGGGCCCTCAACACAATATATAAAGGAGCGTTTATTCCACTTATTATGAACTGTGCGTCGGTGTGTGCTGACAGAGCCCATAGCGCGCTGAATAAGACACAGAGAGTCGCATTGGTGAGCATTACCAAGGCGTAGAAAACAGCGACCACAGCGGGCCTCCAGGTGATCAGTGAGCACATGCCCCTTGATTTAATGGCGGCCCTCATTTATTTAAGTATTTGAGGTCGCAACTCAAGCAGGTATTCGCGAGTCACAGTCCGTTTTCAATGCCCGGCTTCGTAACCTGGACCTGACGCATTCGTCCATTTGTGATGAGAAAGAAACATCGATTCGCCTCCTCTGTGAGTGTCCGTAATGAGCTTCACAATGGTGGTTAATAGAATCGTACATTAGTCAAAACTTGAACGCAGACACAAACACACAGTTTTCTTATTTTACTATTTTCCGTTTTAGTTAATTTTAATATCGTTTTTTGGATTCAGTTAGCTCTATTTCCCTAGTTTACCTGATTTATCTTGTTACTTTTTAAACTTAGTTTAATTTATTAGATTGAGTTAAAATTTTCCTGTTTTAAAATGTTACGTGCAAATTCGCAGTATAACTGTATTGGATTTGGTACATACTTAGCTTTCAATTTTCATAATTTAATAATAATTCGATGATAAATAGTTGGCGGTGGTCGGTACGCTAGCAATCGCGGGAGATTGAGCACTTGATGGCTCGCTGGCCGTCGTTATTCCAAGTGCTGAAGGCACGGAGCACCGGAACAGAGGAAGAGGGTATCTCCCACCGGCGGGCCGCCGCTCCAGCCGGAACAAGTTCTCAGCTCTCGACCGGTCTCTCGGCATGTGTGGTAGTGTGGGGCATGTTAGTGTAAGTGTGGGTAAGGGGTGAGGACATGACAAGGAAAAGAAAGGAAAGATCACGCGCACTCCGTGACCTGTTTGTTAGGGTACTTCTCCGGCATTCGCCAGGTGTTGATTGGAGAAACTACGGAAAACTATAGATCAGAGCCACCGGCCGCTAGAATTCTCCTCCAGACAGCAACTGAATTCTGGAAACTAGCTGACAAGCTGGTATCAAAAATCCTGCCGTCATTGGGACTCGAACCTAGGACCTTCCGGTCAGAGGCACTACAGTGACATCAGTTGATGCATTGAGCTACCTCTCCCGGTACAAAACAAAATAATACATATTAAGAGTATATAATTTGGGAGTTATTGAACATTTACATAATCAGTGAATATCTGCTTTTAAGGGAAACAAAACGCTGGAGATATTATATTCGCTCTATGCATCTCCGCTTGAAGTAAGTATATTTTTAATTTAAGTGTTTCTAATTTATTTGGAATTAAAATCATATTTTTTTTCAGGTTTACTCCCATAAATGTATTACCGGAAACAAAAACAATTGTATTGAATATTACCATTCTTTTCACATCAAATGAGAAGGTTGTTCATAACAATTTTAATGATTGAGGCGAATGCCAACACAATCCTTTTGCATATTTAATGCATAATTAATTTCAGAAGACAATGGTCCAGTTTTCACTTTCTGTTGGCGCCGAAAGATGTAAATGAATGATATGCTGCCGTTTCCACAAACGGAGAACTACAAGACGATTGGTGCATGTATTTTTGTAAGTATTATTATTAAACGACTGGTAATGTTTCTCCATAGGGCTGCATCAAAATGCTGTCTAACTAAATCTTAAACAATGGTGGTCTAAATTAGAAATGCCTGGAAGATAAGAAGTGCCTGGTTTTATATTATATCTCGACATTTTATACTTGTTTTATACTAATAATATTAATGTAATGTATAAGATTGTAACTGATTGCTTGTTTTGACCGTTCAGACACTGAAAAGGGCCTTACAATTTAGGCAGAAACGTCCGCTTTAAATATATTTAAATTGACTGGAATCATCGTTTTTTCCTATGTTTCATTTATCCAGTGAATCCTTATTTATATTTCTATAGGTTTAGAGCAAAGGATTGTGACTGGAAGTATATGCGATTATCTGCCTTGCCCGAATACACGGCTTTAATTCAATATACGTTCTACTTCTTTCTTTTATATTGTCAACATATTTATAAAATACAGAACTTGCATAGTAATTTCATAGAAATATTAAAAACGGCATTGTTTAAACCGTCAATATTTTAAAAATCTCCGTAGATCAGTAATTTTGGTGTGTGCTAATAGAGCGTGTCAGGACACTACATAGTTTTTAACGAAAACCTAGAAACGTGCTCTATATTTGTGAAATTTTTATGAGGGTTTCCTATGTCCCTAGTTTCTTAAACATTCATTAAATTAAAAAACAGGCAGTAATGCAACTTCATCTTTAATATACATGGTTCAATTGCCACGTTCCGAGAACTTGGGTGTGCTACATTTCAAGAGGACAGATTCTGTTTTGGATCGTCTAAATTGTCGGATCCTATAAACCCAAATACTAAAAAAAAAGTATCCCCTCAAACTATAATATTTTTTCTAATCATTTTAAAGTAGAACTGAGACCACCTCCATTTAACGGTGTGTTTTTTTCTAATAGACATATTTAAAGAAGTTTACCCTTCCTTGACGTCTCATTGATAACGTCTGACATCTATGAACGATCATTATTTTTCATGAAGGACATAAAAGACAATTGGACGTATATATGAACGGATCAACGAGAACACCCTTTTTGCAAGGAACTGTTTCGTCACTATCTCGTCCTTTCCTACGCTGGGATCTTTACAAACATTCTGCGAGGGAACCGTGACTAATATTCCCCCTCATTTTGACTTCCACGAAGGTAATGCATTGTTGTGCTTGGGCACCGAGATGACGCTGTGCCTCGTTTTCTGTTTCGTCCGAGATATTAGTAAAGCGGTTCTCAAACTACTGTACTCTGCGTTCCTATGGTTTCCCTCCGAATCGCCCTCCGCCTCGCTCTCCGCCTCGCCCTCTGCCTCACCCTGCGCCTCACCCTCCGCCTCGCCCTCTGTCCCCTCCGTCTAGCCCTCCCTCTACCCTCCGCCTCGCCCCGCGCCTCGCCCCCCGCCTAGCCCCCCTCCTCGCCGTCCCCCTGGCCCCCTTCTCACCCCCCATCACGATATATCCGCTCCCTATCCGCTCTGCGCCTCACCCTCCCCCTCGCCATCCGCTTCTCCCTCCACCGTGCCCTCCGTCTCGCCCTTCACCACGCATTTCGCCTCGCCCTCCGCCTCGCTCTCCGCCTCGCCCTTCGCCCCGCCCTTCTCCTCGCGCATCGCCTTACCCATCGCCACGCCCTTCACCTCGCCTTTTGGCTCGCCCTCCGCCTCGCCCTTCGCCTCACATCCCCGGCGTCATCCTTGCCGTCCTCCCTGCTTCGACCTCCGTCTCGCCCTCCGCCTCGTCCTGCGTCTCACCCTCTGCCTCGCACCCCCCACCGCCTCGCCCTCCTCCTCGCCCTCCGCCTCGCCCCCCACCTAGCTTCCCGCCTCACCGTCCCCATGGCCCCCTTCTCGCCACCACCTCGCTATCCGCTCGCTCTCCGCCTTGCCCTCCGTCTCGCCCTTCTCCTCACCCTTCGCCTGGCGCTTTGCCCTGCCATTCACCTCATTCTTCCCGTCGCCCTCCGCCTCTCCCTCCACCTCGCCTTCCACCTCACCCTCCGCCTCGCCCTCCGCCTTGCCCTCCGCCTTGCTCTCCGCCTCGCTCTCCGCCTCTTCCTCCGTCTCGCTCTCCGCCATGCCCTTCGTCTCGCCATCCACCTCGCCCTTCGCCTCGCGCTTCGCCTGGCCCTTCGCCTAGCCCTTTGCCTTGTCTTTCGCCTCGTCCTCCGCCTCGGCCTCCACCGCTCCCTGCGCCTCGTCTTCCTCGTCGCCCTCCTCGCCTTCCGCCTCGCCCTCCGTCTCGCCCTTCGCCTCGCCCCCTACCTCGGACTCCGCCTCGTCCTCCGCCTTGTCCTCCGCCTCGTCCTCCGCCTCACCCTCCACCTCGCCCTCCATATCTCTTTCCGGCTCGCGCTCCGCCTCGCCCTTCGCCTTGCCCTCTTTTTGCAAGGAACTGTTTCGTCACTATCTCGTCCTTTCCTGCGCTGGGATCTTTACAAACATTCTGCGAGGGAACCGTGACTAATATTCCCCCTCATTTCGACTTCCACGAAGATAATGCATTGTTGTGCTTGGGCACCGAGATGACGCTGTGCCTCGTTTTCTGTTTCGTCCGAGATATTAGTAAAGCGGTTCTCAAACTACTGTACTCTGCGTTCCTATGGTTTCCCTCCACGGCCTCGCCCTCCGTCATGCCCTCCGCCTCTCCCTCCGCCTCGCTCTCCGCCTCGCCTTTCGGCTCGCCCTCCTCCTCGCCCTATGCCTCGCCCCCACCTCCCCCCGCCTCGATGTCCGCCTCCCCCTCCTCCTCGCCCTTTGCCTCGCTCTGAATCTTGCTCTTAGTCTCGCCCTTCGCCTCGCCCTGAACCTCGCTCTTCGACTCGCCCTTCGCCTCCCCCTACGCCTCGCTTTCCGCCTCGCCTTCCACTTCGCGCTCTGCCTCGCCCTTTGCCACGCTCTTCGCCTTGCCCTCCGTCTAGCCCTTCGTCTCGCCCTTCACTTTGCTCTTCCCCTCGCCCTTCGTCTCGCCCTTCACCTCGCCCTTCGCCTCGCCCTTCATCTCGCCCTTTATCTCGCCCTTTTTCTCGCTTTTCGCCTCGCCTTTCGCCTCGCCTTTCGCCTCGCCTTTCGCCTCGCCCTTCACCTCGACCTTTGCCTCGCTCTTCGCCACGCCCTGTAAATTGCAAATTACTGCTTTCGCTCCTTCAACTTGGTTTTCGCTGGGTATTTCAATGTTGACATTGATTTGCCCTGTATGTCATAAGGTTCAACTCGGGATTTTCTTACATTCTTTTAGACATCAAATTCGTATTCTCACATAATATCACATAGTTCTTTTTCGACCTATCAATCCCTCATTGCTTACTCAGTGTTTTGTATTAAATCATTTCAACGGCGTCACAAATCCCAGAAGACAATTTTTTGAAGAATGTTTAAATCTGTAAAAAATGTCTGTTAATGAATACAGTATATTTAGTATCATTCTTATGGTTGGATTAAGAACGTCGTCTTGATGTTTTTTTCCATTTTTCTTTATTTTGCGGCCGACCGAACACATTTCGAGAATAATGTTAAGAAATTCGTTTTTTGCTGGATACTCGTACATTGATGAATGTCGAACGAGAAATGTATAGGCATAGACCAAATTTATTAAAAGCATCTTTCTGCAAACTACTTACATTAATAACTTCAATTTATATCATCAACGGCGCCCGTTCTAAGTTTCCAAGCTTCCAGATTACTAGTTGCTCTTTTGCGGGAAATGTGTATTTATTCGCGTTTTGGTAGGCCCATTGGTAAAATATTGGTGTCGAAGAGGCATGTGAATAAAATTATAAGTTATGTATTTGATATTTCTAGTATATTACAGAGAACTGTCGACTTTCTTAACTTTCCAGTAGAGTAATTTATTACCCCTCGTTTTTGCATTTTTCCTGAAAGCTGAGACTATACGACGCGCGTCCGCGCCGAAGCGACGCCGGTATCAACTTTCAATGCCTTAGTTCAAAACTGCTACGTCATTACAGGAAATGTCATGTTTCGTAACATTCCATTGGAGTCATCCGATGTCTTCGATTCTCCTCTCAAAAATGTGATGCAATATCCACGTAGTCAGAGAACTTCTAGATCGGTCTGGTGATCGCGCCGAAATAAAAATGAATGGCCAATCAACCTATTCCCATATAACAAAAAAAACTGAAGGTTATTTGCAGGACAGATATGTCATTGTATGATTGGAGGTGCGAGATAAAAAGGGGAGAGTGAAATGTAATTGTGTGATTTCGTTCAACGTCCTGGATAAACATGATAAATTTTAGTAGTTGCATGCTGCAAGTAATTCGTGATATTGCGAATAAAAAGAATGTCCTTTATCGTCCGTATTTTCACGCAAAAATACGCGGAAAGTACTCGAAAACTTGTGCATGACCTCACTTCAAACTGTATCTTTAAGGAACAGATTTCATTAAGGGAAAAATCTCTATCTTTAATATTTTAGTTTCAGGAAGACTTCAAAAAACGTTGAGACTTTTGCAATTTTCCAAAAATTAGGCTTTTCAATAAATATGAGACCTGTAGCATTCTCTTAAACGTACTTCACACTATCCAACAAAAATTTAATGATAAACGTTGAAACCATTGTTTTGAAAATTTGGAAAAAGGCCAAGGGACTTCATAAAAAGTACCCACAAAATTAAAATATCGGTTTCAAATTCAAAGAATCGCGACATCAGTCAGATCTATAGGGGAATAGCAATTTTGGAGAAAATCGGGTGAACGGTTTAGTCGCTAGCGTTGTTCACGGACGGACGGACATACTTTTTGCCGTCATTCACATTTTCGGTATCAAAGTCCCACAAACATGGATTCTGGTTACTCCACGTCTTAGAGGATTTTTTTCTTAATTTAGTCACTGGATTTATTCACTGTTTCGTTCTCTCTGCTCCATAGCGAGAACGTAAAAACCCTGATAGATTTAGAGGGCTTAAGATCTATCGATATTTAGATCACAACGGCCTGGTTATATTATTTCCCGTTTAATTTATTTAGTCTGCAAACTAAGGCCTCTTCCTCTTTACGTTTTCCCTTGGCTAACTGCTAATTGCATGTACGAGTATATTCCGATGGATTAAAGGCAAAGGGGAATGTGCACAGACAAATTTAATCAATTTCCCTTTTGAAATTTGATTAAACGCATTGGAACTATCAGAATAGATGAATGGTTCTGATCCAGAACAAGTCCTTCGCAAGAAGTCTTTACGTTCCCCAAAGCAGGAACGAGTGTCTAGTCGGGTCATGTTTCGAAACACCTACTTCAGCGCCACGAATACTCTACAAAATAGGTTTATAGCATATGCAAAATGGTGATTGGAACGTACAAGCAATCGGAAAAAATACCTCAAAACGTTTTGGGAATATACAACGTTATCAATACCCGCCATCTTGCTGTATCCGCCATCTAATTGTGTCATACACACTGATCAATCAGAACCACCACCATTCAATTGGGGAGGAGGAAGTGTGCACTGAAAAAAGCCTCATTAATGCCATCAATGCTTAAAGTTCTATAATTTGTTCCACTGAGAAATTCGTGTCCTCTCCGGCATCGCCCTCGCCTCCGCCCTCGCCTCCACCCTCACCTCCGCCCTCGCCTCCGCCCTCACCTCCGCCCTCGCCTCCACCCTCGCCTCCGCCCTCGCCCTTGCCTTGCCTCCGCCCACGACTTGCTTCGTCTCCGCCCTCGACTTGCCTCGCATCCGCACTCGACAAGCCTGGCCTCCGTTCCAGCCTCGCCTCGCCCTCCGCCCTCGCCTTGACTCGCATCCGTCCCGATCTCGTTTCCTCCTTCGACTTGCCTCGCCTCCACCCTCGTCTTGCTTCGTCTCCGCCCTCGACTTGCCTCGCATCCGCACTCGACAAGCCTGGCCTCCGTTCCAGACTCGCCTCGCCCTCCGCCCTCGCCTTGACTCGCATCCGTCCCGATATCGTTTCCTCCCTCGACTTGCCTCGCCTCCACCCTCGTCTTGCCTCGCCTTCGCCCTCGACTCTCCTCGCCTCCACCCTCGGCTTGCCACACTTCCACCTTCAACTTGCCTCGCCTCCGCCTTCGACTTGCCTCGCCTCCAATCTCAATTTGCCTCGCATCCGCCCTCGATTTTCCTCGCCTCCGCCCTCGACTCGCCTCGCCTCTGCTATCGACTTGCCTCGCCTCCGCCCTCGACTTGTCTCTCCTCCGCCCTTGACCTGCCTTGCCTCTGCCCTCAGCTGGTTTTGCCTCCACTCTCGACTTCCCTCGCCTCCGTCCTTGACTTGCCTCGTCTCTGCCCTCGACTTGCCTCACTTCCGCCCACGAATTGCTTCGCCTCCGCCCTCGACTTGCCTCGCCTCCGCTCTCAACTTGCCTCGCCTCCGCGCTCGACTCTTGCTTCCTCCGTCATCCGTCCGTGTGGGAACAATTAGAATGGAGGTGGCATATGTACATCGAATAGATTGAATCGGGTCTTTCAGTAATTGTGTCTAATGTTTCTTCGAAAATGAGAATGCAATACTGGATTATTTGAAAGATTTTTAAAATGTGTAACGCAATTTTGAATATTTTAGATTTAATATTTTACCGGGAAAGATAATTTTAAAATGGGAATATTTTTGAAAATGTTATGTTTTTCAGAAAAAAGCAAATGAATGAATTGTAGAAGATATGTTAATGACATTTTAGAAGCAACGTTTCTTCTTTCAGATTCTCGACATATTCCTCTTCACAGATGTGTTTTTCCCAATGAAGAAGTCACTTCATCACCTCATTGAAGTGAAGAGAACTACTAAGGTAGGTGCCTCTTCGATGCGGATCGGAATCGGCAGAGGATGAGAACTAGATGCCGTGCCTAACGACTGCGGAGGTAGAGAAAGACGTTATCCTCCAGCGAGGATTGAGGGAAGGTGAGAGTAGGATGTTTAGATCTGATGTAGATAATGGGAATAGGGTTTTTGCAGGCAGAATTTAGGATGAGTGGGGTTATTGTGGTACCTATTTGGATGGCTGTGTATTCGAGGGCTGAGGCGCGGTAGTTTTTGTGAGGTATATGGAAGCGATTTTCGGACAGGGATGGCCGTGCCTCCGTTCTGGGATGGAGGTTCTATCGGTACGGTGTGGGATGTAGTTTTAAATGGGGAAATGAATGTCGGGTTTTATCCGGGTTTCATGGCAAAAGAGTATCCCGATAGATTAGTATTTGAAGAATTGGGAGTTGGAAGGTTTCTTCAGGTTAATTTCGTCGTGGGCGTTCCATAAGGAAAGAGTAAGGAAGCGGAATTTGAGAGGCATGTAGGGATTAAGAATTTCTACTAATTTTATACCTACATTTATGATTTGTATGAGGGTATCTTCTCGGCTTCGGAAGATGTTTAGGAGAGGTTTGGTATTAAAGAACATCTTGAGGATAAAGGTTTGTAATAAGGGAAATATTTCTTTAATATCTTCGTTGGAGGAGTTTGGTGATGGGTTTGTTGGGAAGAGGGTATAGGGATGGCGGAGCGTACGAATGTGTTTGGGGGCGGATAGATGGGAATGAATTTGAATGAAAATTGGGAGATTGAAGGTATTTTTGCTGTTGGATTTGGAATGGTGTTTGGTGGCTAGTCGGGCATGGGAATGTAAGGGCAGTAGGTGTCGTAGGCGGGATGGTTTCGCCGACAGTTGTCGCACGAAGGATGGTGTTGTGTTCAGTGGGCGCACACGGTCGGTCGTCGTTTGCGGCTCTGACGCACGCTGTCGGTTGTCTTATAAATCTTCGGTACGTATTTTGTAGCAGTCGAGTGCAGTTTTACAGCAGTGTCTTAGCTTTAGTCGTGGAAGAGTCATGTCTTTATATTTCAATGGTAAAGATGCCGCGAGGTTGTCGTTGTACGTCGTCGTGTCTATTCATCTCGGCGACGTGAAATAATATGTTGTTTAGTCATCGAGTCTTTGATGTTACCCAGTTTGCAGCTAGGTGGTAGTCTAATCACAATTGTGTCTCTGACTTCCGCAGTCGCGCGAATGAAATGATAATGAATGTGGGTGAAAAGCAATGATTTTAGTCATGCGTCTGTCCGTATATGGCCAAGGCCTTCTCGTATTTTGTTACAAATCGAGTCGGTAAATATTTGAATTAATATTGGGGTTGCTGGAGCGAGTCCGCGCTTGAAGCAAACTCCAGATGCGCTCCCAGAGCGCGCGCTCTTCATGGCGCGCGCCGCGATTTTAAATCCTCGCCGCATACAATACTTGATATTTGAGAATCCGCAAATGCTTCTTTAAACGTTTTTGATTGATTGATTGATTTTTCGTGTTTCCGGGCGCATCAACTGCTTTGGTCATTGGTCCCGTTAGTGTAGTGCATGTTTTTTTCTCTGGAGATGGCGGTGATTTTCCCCCGCTGGCTGGCGAGATCCGGCGCCGACCTACCGTCGGCTAGTGGGGTTCCCCCTAACCAGCACTCTCCCACCAGCGGGGCACCGCCTCAGTCGGGACAAGCTCTAAATACCCGACCGGTCTCCAGGAATATGTGGTAGTGTAGAGCATCCTCCGGCATTCGCCTGATGTTGATCGGAGAAACCACGGAAAACTACCGATCAGAGCAGCCGGCCGCTAGAATTCTCCTCCAGACAGCGACTGAATTCGACCTAACTGAAAAGCTAGTGTCGAAAATCCTGCCGCCGTCAGGACTCGAACCTAGGACCTCCCAGTCAGAGGCGCTTCAGTGACATCAGTTGATGCACTGAGCTACCGCTCCCGGTTTCTTTAAAAGTCATTCTGAAGGTTTTTTGCATGACAGTTCCCGCTCAGCGTGAGCAATACGTCATCATAGTTTGTTGTGAATAACGAAATACATCGTATTGCAAAGACGCCTTTCATGGACCAATATACTTGAGCCATTGTTTAATACGTTATCGAACTTGAGCTTGAACTTGTCAATTATTCAGAACGTTGACCATCTACTTGATAGAAAACATGACACTACTATGCATTACGAGAGAAGAATAATTTTATTCGCAAATACTACTTCTTGAGATTTTTGAAAGACATTTACAAGATAGTGCTCGTTCGATGTGAGCAACAACTAATTATATCGTCTCCTATATTATTTCAGTAGTACATACCTTTTGCGGATCTCACACGCAACCAATCTTTATAAAGTGTGCCTCTTAAAGAAAGAGAATTACGTGGACACATGACGATTTGCGCTTTGACTTTAAAATATGAAGAATTTCTTTGAAAAATTGCATTTAAATATTCATGTCAAATGCAACCCGAAACACTGTACCGTATTTTGTAATATATCGTTAAATAACTCCTAATCGAAGCATTCTAGGATCTTAAAAACTTAGGTCTCAAAGAAACGTTCCTCACGCTATAATCTATAAGATGAGATCTTGTTTAACATTCTATTACGTTTTTGCTGGTTCCACGTTTCTTGATTCTACACCACCGGTTCAGAGCTTGTAGAATCTGCAACTGTACGTGAAATTAAACTAATTACTTCATATTCTACGCCATTTAATTACACAGGCTTACCACGCCGCTCGATAATGATAAATAAGATAAGTTTTTCTTGACTAGGGTGTATTGTATTGTTATCAATTACAAGGAGACCAAGTGAAGGACAAGAGGGTCTAGCAGGTTAATATGAAAATAGAAAATTGGGAAGAGGATGGGGTTTAACATGTGAGAGTTCTCGCACGGGTAGAATAGTTAACAACTAATTACAAAAGACGCTGCAATGCAAAGACGTGTTTTAAGAAGCAAGGAACTTGATCTATTTTTCATAATCAAGTTTACAAAATTTGTTAATATGCTTCAGAGAATGCATAATAGCACTATGCAAGAGATGACAAGAAGAGAGTGTTCATCTGCAAATGTTGCTTGTAAAGTTTTTTAAAAGAGGTAGTGCCCGTTGATTGTAAGTGACATGTAGTGTCCGTTAAGTGTAAGTGAATAGTTAGTAATAAAATACACCCGAATACAAAGATACCTTTGAAGAAGCAATAACTGGTCCAATATTTAATTTTTTTTAAATTTTGAGAATCAACTTCAGAAGAAGCTTAATGTGTGTAATAAATGCGGTGGCAAAAGAATGTGGTTCTCTTTATGAAAATGTTTTTGCCAACTTTCTAAAACTATATTTGGATGATAGCGATTGTTAAACGTGATCTGAAAGTCATTATAGTAGTATATGTTTAATGAAGATTCCGCATCGCATAGAATAGCTGGGGGAGCATGAAATTTGATCAATACTATAGAATCAAGGAATTCCGGAGAAATTAATGTCGCTATGCGTACGGTTACAGAAATAATGCGTTTTTTACTCAAATGTTTCTTTTAAAGTTTTATTAAAAGTAAAGTATAAGATAAATATCGTTAATTGTAACAGTCCATTATATTAATAGGTTATTACAAAAGACGTCTTCGAAACATCAAGAAATTTCACCAATTTTTTAATTGTTTTATTTTAGAATTTTGCTAGTGAATTCGAGAAAAGCATAACACCTATATAAAAATGGTTAACAGAAAATGCATTTCTTCTGTAATTATTCCTTGAACGTTTTCTGAAAACAATTTGCAAAATAAAGCGTGTTAAGGGACACAATCGTCATTCCACTAATGATTAATTACACAAAGGCGACGTATTGAAAGAGGTCCTTCAATCAGAACGAATATGATCAATATGGATCTTCTTTTTATAATTTTGATAATCAAGAGTAGCGAAACCATGTCAGTTAGCATACAGTAAAAGAAAAACACATTTCTTTCGGAAAATTTTCTTCTAAAGTTTATTAAAATATATTTGCAAGTTAGTGGTCGTTTATGGTAAGAAACAAGTCAATATATTAATAGATATTTATATAAAACTCTGATACATGAAACTCCGATAAAATGAAAGACGGCTTTCACACAAAAATACCTTGCCTAATATTTCAGAAGATTGTTTTTTTTTAATTTTGACCATCATTTTGACCACCAAATTTTGACCAATTTTGACCATTGTGGAGGAGGCACAAACGTCACTGTGCATACTGTGGCAAAAGACTACGTTTCTTCCGCAAATGTTCCTTCTATCTTTCTTTTGAAAGATGCATACAAGATTTTGCACTTTTATTGTGGGTAATGGTCATTATAGTAATACATAATTACAAATAACGGTGCAAATATCTCATTTAATAAGCGAGGAAGCACAACCCTAGTATGCATGCAGTGAGAAGAGGATCTTGGCTCCTTTCTATTCACGTGCTCTAGTAACTCTTGTAACATGGACGCAGTACCATGCAATGGGCTATGTCTTTTTCGTCCTGCGTACGTTCGCCACGGCAACTTGCTCTGCTCGCCACAGATAAAAACTGATGATCGAGGCTGGAGATAGTGATCAGAAGAGGCGACATCATCGATTCCTTTGGATAATAGCGACATGATTCGTGGCGTGGCACTGGTCGCACTGTTCCTGTATGTCATTCTTGAAACATTGCAATCAGTGCCTCACAATGGACCATGTATTTTTCGTCCTGCATACGCTCACCACGTAAGCATGCTACGAATATATTTAGTCCCAGAAGTAAAACGTTAACGATAATCCACACTAATTTCCAAAGATAAGTACCAGCCGCATAATTGACTCCTTTGGTTACCAGTGGCCTGAAACGTTGAGTGGCACTGTTTATGATGTTCATGTTGTTACATCATTCTTGGTGAATGACACGCAGTGCCACGAAATATGCAATTTCTTCTCCGCCGTGCATCCCCTCATTCCAAGAATACAAGATTAATCTATTTTAAATGCATAAGAAATGCATACAACATTGGTGGAGATTAATTTTCCAATGTCAGAATTGCCAGCTTTAGAGAGACCACGCGTTCCACTCAGGAAATTTAAGTTTAAAGTAAAATCTTTTCTGCTGCGTAACTGTTTATATACAATTAGAGACTATACTGATCATCAGGGAAAATGTTTATTTTAACAAAACAGTGATATAGTAAAAGGAATTAGTATTCATTAGTATTGTATAACTGAAAAAAAAGACTTAATATGCTTGTAGCAAGTAATGTACTTCAGCTTCCGGGTCAATGTCCCTCATCTCGATCCGGTTTTTGATAACTTTCCCTGAGCCATTAAGCAAATGCTCAGATGACCCCCTGCTTCTGGACGTAAATGTAGCTTCTGAGAAAATATCAAAAATATATTTCTGATAGTATAAACTGTTTTTTTTATTTATCATATTTTTCAGTCAAATAAAATATTGTTAAGTTACCGAAAAATTAAAATAAAAAAACTTTTTTTGCTGTAGATGGGTCTGGGTAGTGGGACGGGGGATACGAAACCGTTCAAAAATATTATTTTTATGTTAGAATTGTACTGTAACCACTCGTCGTTGTTGGATTGGGGAAATCTTTACCATCTTATCCGGGGGTACCATTCAAGAAAACCATTTATATGATGTGTAATCAAATAAACGTGTATTTATGGTGTCGCACTATGAATCCTACAAATCAAATAATTGAATTGCACAAAAACGCATTACAGGGTTCTCGGATACTGCAAAGGAGCGCAAGCATTTTTGTGTCACCTTGACGCACTTCATTATGGGACTTCAAAGTTTTGCATTCATATTGCCCCTAATGTGTGTTTTATCATTAGGTGCTCTGTGAATGTAACACCTCGAACGTCTACCTTCGCTACAAATGAAAGAGAAGCCAACAATAATAACTGTAATACATATTTTTGTACGTGGACAAATTGCAGAGTAACTTTGTCATATTAACTTGTTTATGTAAATGCTCATCAAATTGATGACGTACTTAGTCAAATGACGATTTCTTGGATATTTGTCTAACGATTAAGATAAGAACATGCCATCACACAGCAAACAAGTGACATATTCAGCTATTTATCAAGAACTTTGATTTCAAAAATATGAAAAATATGTGTATTTGATTATAAACTAACCACGTCAACAGGAAAGTGGTTTATTGAAGTGCAGACAAATAGCGCGGGAAGCACAGCCACTGCATATAAAAGGAGAGATCATGAAGCCAAGATTGCCAGAGATTGATTAATTGACAGATTGCTGTTTGAGCGCGCCTCAACTGGGATAGAGATTGATGCCAAGCGACAAAACAACACCAGCATGCATCTGGAAGGGATCAAGGAAACCAGTGATCAGTGCAGAATAACAACTACTTCGATTCCGATAGGCGCCACAAACGCATTGATGTTAAATTTATTAAGTACTCTGACAGGATGGAATCTGTGATCTACCAGTCACCGGTCCGCTGGATCGTAAGACATTGCCCTTTCTCCCGGTTTTCACTAGGGTAGAAGGAGCGAGAGAGAGGAAAGTCAGACAGATGAGAGGAGGGAAGAGAGTAAATGAGAGACATGCATGGACCATTGGCGCATGAGGATATTGACTGGCAATTGTAAAATTAGTACGACTGGATAATTAATTATAATCTAGTAATCAGATTTCAGAATCAATTTACGACCAAGAAATTATGAGCGGGTTCTTAAAAAAACCGCTTTTTATGATAATAATTCTGCCTCGCCAAACTGGTAGCTCACCGAAAGAGATACATTTACAGGGTGCCTTCATGTAATCATTATTAATGTTGCAGATGACGTATGTGATCCTATGCAAATCATGCTATAATTATTATGCCATCGGTAGGCAAAAGCGAAAGAAAGAAAACTCTTGACTATATGCTATTGCGGCTGAATGAATTTTCATAACAGATGGTTACGTCATCAGGAATGTGGTTCACTATGAGCCTTTTACTTTTTGTGATGAACTATTTTGATTCAATAAGATGACCTGCACCAAATAAATGTAAGTACCAAGTATCTCTAGGAAAAGTCACCTATTTTCACTCATTTAAATCGTGTCAGAAATAGATCATCGTGATGTGCGCGATATTTTCTGCGTTAAGTTCATTCCTGAAATTCAGGAACGCATTTACCAAAATATTAATTTGCAGATCACACACAAGAACTAAAAGAGATTTCTAGAGAAGAATACCCCAGTAACTGTCAGCGAAATGGCGTCCCCGGGAAGAAGTGTCTTGACGTGTGTGTGTTCGTTTGGCACTTCTTGTCGGAAGATGCAGGGTCGCACTTCATCATATATTCACTCAACAGATAAAAATTAGATATCAGAAGAGTTTCTTGAGAACGACATATCACTTATTTCCAAAACAATTGTCCTGCATATTTTTCGGGAAATTTTCTGCTTTTCTTCTGAACTGAGATTATTTTTCGTAATGCAAGGACGGTATTTATCAAGCAGTTTGGACAGAGTTTCGATAAATTCACAGAGCACACTTCGTACAAAAATAAAACTGATCGTTAACAATTCAAGCTACATAAAAAACCAAGCATGATGGAACTCGTTGATAGTTCAAAGATCAATAAACGGCAATGTGATTAGGTATTATCTGACCAGTTTAAATTATCAGAGAAGATTAAGAGGCAGAATAAAATGTACCCAGAAGTCGTCGTGGAGTTAGTTGTATAAAGGAGAAAGTGGAAGACACTTTCTAAAAGAGTTATAACACATGAGACACAATTGCATTGATGAAAGATGGTTTCCCTTGGGGTTTGGGGAAATTGTTGTTCATAATGTCTACAACGTTGAGGTACAATAATGAAAATTTCTAACTGATTGTTCAGAAACAATGCATTCTTAAAATCTAAGATACTTGTGAACACCCCTATACTCTTTAAATTATTTTGCCGTCATATAAACGTTTCCACAAATTCTAAGAATTTGTGTGTATAAGATATGTAGTATAATTATTCGGTAATATCACTTTTATATCCTGCTATTCTTGGCATACAACAATAAAAAATCTTTTTTTTAATGCAATTACTCGAAAGGCAACATTTTTAAATCTAAGAAAATCTGCAACAATATTGTATTCAGGATGTTCTAGAAGCTATTAAATTTTCTTGATATCTTAAAAGAACAAACATTATCATAAAAAAGGTGCTGAAAGGGACGGTATGCAACCCGCCAGAAAAAGAATTGTTACTGCGACTCTGCTCGCGTAGCGGCTGCTGGACTTGTCACTCATAGGTGCATTTTGGAGACCAACATTCCTAGGTATTTCAGTATAATTTGATACAGGTTTTCCAGTAAGTTTGTTCTCACTGACTGGAATACCTCAGAATTTTTGAAAATTAAAAAAGCGCGATTCTTTTAGTGTCTTCCTACAACTATAGTAACATTGAAGATACAGATTTTTTCCTTAATGAAATCTGTTCCTTAAAAGCGAATCTGTAAATAAGTTCATATTCAACTTTTTACCGTTCCTAATTACATATGAGGAGAAAAACTAAACAATTTTTTTGAAACAGTTTCTTGAAAGAGAGAAAAAACGCCCATATTTCGCGCAAAATGACAGAGATACTACTCATATTTTCGAAATGTTGAACATGAACTTATTTAAATATCTTTTTAAGGAACAGATTCATTAAAATAATCTCTGCCCTCAATATAAAGGAAGACGCCCCCCCCAAAATGTATTTTTTCATTTTAAAGCTAGTGGGGCTAAATCAGGACGTACTTTATCTCCCGCATTTTCACACAAAATTATGCGAAAAAACGCGAATTTTTCGAAACATTGTACTTGACCTTATATCAAAACCTGTCTTTAAGGAACAGATATCTTTCAAGGGAAAATCTCTGTTTTTAATACTTTAATTCTAGGAAAACCCAGAAAAAAATTCGAAATTTTGCAATTTACGAACGATCAGTTTTCAACAAAAATGATACCTGCATCATTCTCTTAAACGTCCTTCACATTATGCAACAACAAAATTTAATACAAAAAAGATGGAGCAATTTTTTGAAAATTTTAAAAATGTTCCAGGAGCTTAATGTATGTTACCCCCCCAAAAATATCGGTTTCAAATTCAAGAGCCCGCGATATCGACCGCCACGCAGATCGATTGAAGAATATCAGTTTTGGAGAAAATCGGCTAAACGGTTTAGCCGCTAGCGTTGCTCACAGACTAGCAGACAGACCGAAAGGATGGACGGACGGGCGGACGGACGGACGGACGAACGAACGAACGAAACAACAGACGACCCACAAAACATGTACTCTGGCGAGAACACGAGTTCGACGATTTTTTTTTAAATTAGTAACAAGATTTATCCACTTTTTCATTTAATAGTTTATCTGCCGAAAATTCACCCTTTTTGCGCAGCATTTCATCATTCTCAACTCTCATTTCATCAACATCATTCTGACACCAGAGACGTGAGAACAAACTTTCAATAAAACCTGCATAATATTCTATTGAAGTGCCTGAGCAAGTTATGTCACCTTTAAAAGAGTATTTTGTCGTATTCTTAAAAGAAATTTAAAGAAAAAATTTGGTGCCATTTTCAAACATTTTTTGAAAGTGTCCCGAAGGCTTCCTGAACTCTTAAGAACTAAAGAACTGAAAATTAATAATGTTTTTCAAAATCGCAGAGATTCAACTCAACCCAGATACACAGGGGTTTCTGCAATTTGAAAAAAAAAATACGCATGGTTTAGGCGCTAGTGTTATTCACATACACTGGACAGACGAACGGGCAGGCAGACAGACAGACAGACGGAAGGACGTTTTTAAAAACATTTTTTCGTTATCAGACGCCAAAACCCGTATTTCTGTTCCAATTTTCCTCATGATCATATAATTTCACTAGACTTTCACTATATTTCTCACGAAGACTTCTGTCGAAATGTCTTCATTACTAATTAGGTCCCTATTACATAAAACTCCACCTGTGGAAGGATAGGTTGGATAGAAGGCTGGAAAAATATTGCTCACAAGTTTTAAAGAGTGGGCGGAGATGTGTTTTGGGATCAGAGAGGAGTCGTAGTCCTGTGTAAATGTCATCACACCACCAACATTTCATTGAAGCGCAGGGGAAAACATCAGTTTGGACTTCAATGGTGGAAAGCTTCGCGCAAAAAGTTATACAGTGCGTATAGAGAAGTTGAGTTTAGTGGCCCCAGAACAGAAATTGTGGTGCAAAAATTTCAGTATCTTCCCATTCCCGCTCTGAAATTCTGAGGAGTATTTCATCGGTTTAGAATTTGCTACAAGAGCGAGCCGTAAATTTATGTTTCGCCGACTTAGTGGGGAAGTATAGGAGTGTGAATTTCATCACATTACTATATTTTCACTGACGCTGAGGACCATATTTTGTCGGTTTGTAATTCAATAGGGGATAACATTGCTCACAAGATATAAAGTGCGTAACATGAAATTGCGTTTCGAGGCCCCAGAACGGCGATTGTGTTGGGTGTAAATTTCATCATCTCATCATCTCCGCTCTGAAGCTCAGAGGCCTATTTCATCGGTTTGAATTTCAATGAAACTGCGCATATTTCAAAGTTTTGAAGAGCGGGAGGAAACGTTGTGTTTCGGTGCTTTAGTGGGGAGGTAGAAGTGAGTGAATTTAATCACACAACTATCTTTTCACTGTAACTCAGGAGCATATTTCATAGGCTTGTTATTCAATAGTGAAAAGCGTTGATCACAAAATTAAACGTGTATAACTTGACTTGTGTTTTGAGACCGCAGTGCGGAGCTTGTGGTGTGAAAATATCATGCCACCATCTCCACTCTGAAGTTCAAAGGCGTAATACATTTGTTTAAATTTCAATAATATTGCGCATTTCTCAATGTTTCAAATAGCGAGCGGGAAAGGTGTGTTTCTGTGACTTAGTTGTAAGGTAGAGGTGTGTGAATTTCATCACACCACCAACCATTCACTAAAGGACAGGGGAAAATTTCATCGGTTTGTAATTCAATGTTCCAAAGCATTGCTTTTATTTATTTATTTATTTATTTATTTATTTATTTATTTATTTATTTATTTATTTATTTATTTATTTATTTATTTATTTATTTATTTATTTATTTATTTATTTATTTATTTATTTATTTATTTATTTATTTATTTATTTAATTTATTTATTTATTTATTTATTTATTTATTTATTTATTTATTTATTTATTTATTTATTTATTTATTTATTTATTTATTTATTTATTTATTTATTTATTTATTTATTTATTTATTTATTTATTTTACGTCAAAAAACAGTTCAAACTACGTATGACGTGCTATGGGGAAAAGTGAATTGTGTGCATATTTTCAAAATTCTGTGATCCCTACACTAAGTCATATACTACTTAAATTATTAAAAATAACCTCCCATGTAATAAAATCTATTTTCACGGATTAATAAGCAATAAATTTTGGCTCTTATCCATGTTGCCCTTCGGAATAATACTTCCTGCCGCGACAACATGGAAACGATAATTTGAATAATTGTATTTCCCACTGAATTCTAGAAGACGTGCACAGAAAATGAAGTTACATTTATGTCCAGAAGCAAAACAAGGGACCATCTCAGCATTTGCTCAATGGATCAGGGAAACTGGACGAAAAACCTGATCGAGATGGGGTCATTGACCCGGAGGCTGTAGTACAATAGTTGTTACAGGTTGTTTATACACATTTATACAGTCCAAATGGTAAATAATGCATTATGTATCATTGTTAAAATTAATGTTACTTTTCTTGTGATGCTCAGTATAGTCTCTAATTGTATAGAAACAGTTATGCAGCAGAAACGATTTCACATGAGATTTAAACTTCTCTATCGAATTTAATCGTTTAATGTCGTCTGGCAAAGTGTTGTAAAATAATGTACATGTATTGTATGTGAATTTTTTGTATTGAGCTGTTGATACTGTCACCTGATGAATATGCTTTCTACGTCGAGTGTTATAGTAATAGACATCGGCATTTTCTGAAAATATATTCCCGCCATTAAGCAAGTCATTTTTGACAAAAACAACTGATTCGTAAATAAACAGACAAGGTAATGGTAAAATTCCTAGATTAATGAAGAGAGGCTTACATGAATCACGTAGGTGGGATTTGGTTATTATTCGTATAATTCGTTTTTGTAATCTAAAATTCTGGGCGCTATAAGATGTATTTCCCCAGAATATTATGCCATATCTCAGGCGGGAATGAACATTCGCGAAATCTACACAACGAGCAGTATGAAGGCTGACTGAATTTGCAAGAATTCTGAACGCGTAGCATAATGAACTTAATTTTGTGTTCAATTTATTGAAATGGGCGTTCCATTTAAGGTTTGACTGAATTGAGAGACCTAAAAATTTTGTTGCCTTAACATCAGTTAATGGTACACCGTTCATATTCAATGGAGCACAGAATTGTTTATTTGAAATGGAAAACTGCATTAAAACCGTTTTCTTTTCGTTTACTATTATTTATTTTGGAACCAATTTGAAACATCTGATATTGTACTATTTACAGTTTCTTTATTGCATAGAATGTTCGTATCATCTGCAAAGAGAACCGTTCTTCCGTTTCGAATCGTCGAGGGCATATCGTTTACGTAAAGTAGGAACAGAATAGGGCCTAAAATCGATCCTTGAGGAACTCCACGTGCAATGGGCAAAGAGTCGGAAGGTGCGTACGTAATGTTCCATCATTCTGTAAGGCTCACAAGATATCAAGCGTGTAACGTGAAGTTGCTTGATATGAAGCGTGTAACTGTCCCAGTGTAACATTGAAGATGATGGTGTGGGCCTCATCTTACCATCACCGTATATCATTGGTTTGAAAATTTAAAGAATATTGCGCATCGCTCAAAGTTTTTAAAGAGCGGGCAGTTGAGTCGTCTTCGGAGTCTCAGTGGCTGGGAAGTGGGTTGTGAATTTCATCACACCACTCTCTTTCACTGACGCTCAGGGCATATTTCGTCGGTTTATAATTAAATTTGGAAAGCATTGCGCTGCACACTATTTAAAGTAGGTAACATGGAGTTGCGTTCGGGCCCCAGGGCGGAGATTGCGGTGTGTGGAAATTCCATCATGTGCCATCTCCATTCTGAAGCAGACGCGTGGATCATCCTTGGAAATTGAATAATATTAAGCATCGCTTATGGTTTAATACAGCGGGCGGGGAGTGTGCTTCAGGGGGTGTCAGTGGCGGGGCAGTGAGGTGTGTGAATTTCATCACACCACTCTCTTTCACTGACGCTCAGAACATATTTCGTCGGTTTATAATTAAATTTGGAAAGCATTGCGTATACTATTTAAGTAGGTATCATGGAGTTGCGTTCCGGGTCCCAGGGCGAGGAGATTGTAGTGTGTGGAAATTCCATCATGTCGCCATCTCCGTTCTGAAGCCCAGACGCGTGGATCATCCTTGAAAATTGAATATTTATTAAGCATCGCTTATAGTTTAATACAGCGGGCGGAGGAGGTGTGCTTCGGGGTGTCAGTGGCGGGGCAGTGGTGTGTGAATTTCATCACACCACTCTCTTTTCACTGACGCTCAGGAGCATATTTCGTCGGTTTATAATTAAATTTGGAAAGCATTGCGCATACTATTTAAAGTAGGTATCATGGAGTTGCGTTCCGGGGCCCCAGGGCGGAGATTGTGGTGTGTGGAAATTCCATCATGTCGCCATCTCCGTTCTGAAGCGCCAGACGCGTGGATCATCCTTGGAAATTGAATAATATTAAGCATCGCTTATAGTTTAATATTGGGCGGGAGAAGGTGTGCTTCGGAGTCTCAGTGGCTGGGAAGTGGGTTGTGAATTTCATCACACCACTCTCTTTTCACTGACGCTCAGGAGCATATTTCGTCGGTTTATAATTAAATTTGGAAAGCATTGCGCATACTATTTAAAGTAGGTAACATGGAGTTGCGTTCCGGGGCCCCAGGGCGGAGATTGTGGTGTGTGGAAATTCCATCATGTCGCCATCTCCGTTCTGAAGCCCAGACGCGTGGATCATCCTTGGAAATTGAATAATATTAAGCATCGCTTATAGTTTAATACAGCGGGCGGAGAAGGTGTGCTTCGGGGTGTCAGTGGCGGGGCAGTGGTGTGTGAATTTCATCACACCACTCTCTTTTCACTGACGCTCAGGAGCATATTTCGTCGGTTTATAATTAAATTTGGAAAGCATTGCGCATACTATTTAAAGTAGGTAACATGGAGTTGCGTTCCGGGGCCCCAGGGCGGAGATTGTGGTGTGTGGAAATTCCATCATGTCGCCATCTCCGTTCTGAAGCCCAGACGCGTGGATCATCCTTGGAAATTGAATAATATTAAGCATCGCTTATAGTTTAATACAGCGGGCGGAGAAGGTGTGCTTCGGGGTGTCAGTGGCGGGGCAGTGGTGTGTGAATTTCATCACACCACTCTCTTTTCACTGACGCTCAGGAGCATATTTCGTCGGTTTATAATTAAATTTGGAAAGCATTGCGCATACTATTTAAAGTAGGTATCATGGAGTTGCGTTCCGGGGCCCCAGGGCGGAGATTGTAGTGTGTGGAAATTCCATCATGTCGCCATCTCCGTTCTGAAGCCCAGACGCGTGGATCATCCTTGGAAATTGAATAATATTAAGCATCGCTTATAGTTTAATACAGCGGGCGGAGAAGGTGTGCTTCGGGGTGTCAGTGGCGGGGCAGTGGTGTGTGAATTTCATCACACCACTCTCTTTTCACGGACGCTGAGGAGCATATTTTGTCGGTTTGTAATTAAATTTGGAAAGCATTGCACATACTATTTCAAGAACGTTACATGGAGTTGCGTGCCGGGGCTCCAGGGCGGAGATTGCGGTGTGTGAAAATTTCATCATGTCGCCATCTCCGTTCTGAAGCTCAGACGCGCAGTTCATCCTTGGAAAATTCAATGATATTAATCATCGCTTATAGTTTAATAGAGCGGGCGGAGAAGGTGTGCTTCGGGGTGTCAGTGGCGGGGCAGTGGTGTGTGAATTTCATCACACCACTCTCTTTTCACTGACGCTCAGGAGCATATTGCGTCGGTTTGTAATTTGATGGTATGAAGCATCGCACACAAGTTATATAGTGCAAGACAAGAAGTTGGGTTTCGGGTCCCCAGTGCAGATATTTGAAGTGAAAATTTCACTATCTCACCATCTCCGCTGTGTAGTTCAGAGGCGTATTTCATCAGTTTATAATTTTATTGTGTTAATTATCACTCAAAGTCACACCAATATCTTTTCACTTCACTCTCACAAACATATTTTATCGGTTTGGAATTCAATGGTGTAATCATCGCTCACATAGTTTGGAGTGCGAAACAAAAAGTTGCTTTTCTAGGCTCCAGTGCGGAAATTCTGGTGTATAACTTCGTCATTGTCATCATGTCATCATCTCAGTTCTGAATAACTGTTCTGTTTCACTTCTGCTCTCAGTTCTGAAGCAAAGTCGTGTCTCGCGATCTCAGTTGTGGAATAGTGGTGTTGGGAATTTCATAATTTCACGGAAGCTCAGGAGAGTTTCATCGGTTTCTAATTCAATGGTGGATAACATTGCTCACAAGATTTAAAGCGTGTATCATGAAGTTGCGTTTCGGGGCCTCAGAGCGGCGATTGTGTTGTATGTAAATTTGATCATCTCACCATCCCCGCTCTGAAGCTCAGAGGCGTATTTCATCAGAAAAAAAATCAATAATATAGCGTATGGCTCCAAGTTTAATAGAGCGGTCGGAAAAGGTGTGGTTTGGGGTCTTGGTGGCGGGGTAGAGGTGTGTGAATTTAATCACACCACACTCTCTTCACTGAGGCTCAGGAGCATATATCAACCCTTTGTAATTCAATGCTATGAAGCATCACTCACAAGTTATATCGCGTGTAACAATATCTTGTTTTTCGGGGCCCCAGTAGGATGATTTTAGGTGCGAAAATTTTATCATCTTATCATCACTTTTTGAGGCGTATTATATCGGTTCGGAATCCAGTGATATTGCTCATCACTCAATGTTTTAAAGAGTGGGAGAAGTTGTGTTTGGAGTTTCAGTGACGGAGTATTGGTGTGTGAATTTCATCACACCACTATTTTTTCACTGAGGTTCAGGGACATATTTCATTGGTATGGAGCATAGCTTAGCAGGTTTAGAGTGCGTAAAAAGAAATTGTGTGTCAGGGCCCCAGTGCGGATATTGCGGTGTGAAAATTTTAATATAGCACGGTCGGGCGGAAAGTTGTGTTTCGGAGTCTTAGTGGGTAGGTAGAAGTGTGTGAACACCATCACACTACATCATCTTTTCACTGACTCTCAGGAGCATATTATTTATCGGTTTGTAATTCGATGGTATCAGGCATCGCTCACAAGTTTTTAAATTCGAAACAAGAATTGTGTTTTTGGAGCCCCAGTGCGGAGATTGTGGTGTGCAAATTGAATCATTTCGCCATCTCCTCTCTAAAGATCTGAGGCGTATTTCATCGATTTGAAATTCAATGATATTGTGCATCACCGAAAATGTTATATAGCGGTCGGAAATGTTGTGTTTCGGGGTCTTAGTGACGGTATAATAGGTGTGTGAATTAAATCACACTACTACCTTTCACTGACGCGCAGGAGCATATATCATCGGTTAGTAATTTGATGGTAACATGAAGTGCGTAACATGAAGTTGCGTATCGGGACCTGAGAGCGGAGACTGTGGTTTGTGAATAGTTCATCATCTCACTATCTTCGCTCTGAAGCTCAGAGGCGTATTGTATCGGTTAGAAATTCAATTATATTACGCATCGCTCGAAGGTTTAAAGAGCGGGTGGAAAGTTGTGTTTCGTTGTCTCAGTGATGGGGTTGTCGTGTGTGAATTTCATCTCACCACCAACTTTTCACTGAAGCTCAGCGAAAAATTTCATCGCTTTCTAATTCAATGGTGGATAACATTGCTCACAATATTTACTGTGTGTAACATGAAGTTGCGTTTCGGGGCATCAATGGGGAGATTGTGGTGTGGGAAAATGTCATCTTGTCACATCTCCTCTCCGATGCTCAGAGACGTATATCAGTGGTTGGAAATTCAATGATATTACGTATCACTAATAGAGCTGGTGGAGAAGTCGTTTCGGGGTCTCAGTGGTGGCGGGGCAGCGATGTATGAATTTCATCCCTCCATTCTCTTTTCACTGCCGCTCCGAGGTATACTTCATCGGTTTCTAATTCGATGGTATGAAGCATCGCTCACATGTTATGTAGTGCGTGACAAGAACTTGCGTTTCGGGCCCCGAGAGCAGAGATTGCTGTGTGAAAATTTCATCATATCCCCATCTTCGCTCTAAAGCGCAGAGGCGTAATGTATTGGTTTAGATTGTAATGATATTACTCATCGGCCAAAGTCACACTACTATCTTTTCATTGAAGCTCAGGAGCATATTTTATTGGTGTGAAATTCTATGGTATGAAGTGTCGATCACATGCTTTAGAATGCGTAACAAGAACTTGCGTTTCTGCGCCCCAGTGCGGAAATCCTGGTGTGAAAATTTCATCATTTCATTATTTCTGGTCTGAAGCCTAGAGTCATTTCTTGGGTTCGGAATTCAAAGAGAGAGCATCGCTCACATTTTTTAAAGTGTGGGCGGAGAAGTTATGTTTCGTAGTCTCAATGTCGGGGTAGTGGTGTGTGAATACCATATGTGATGCTGAGGGGCATATTTCATCGGTCTGTAGTTTAATGGTTTTGAAGTTACGTTCACAAGTATCGAACTGTGTATTCATGTTTAGAGTAGGTTAATCAAATTAATATTTTATATTAATATTTACTAAACATTAATTTTCATGAATTGATGTACACGAAATTACTAATTGCAGTAAATTTACTCGAGTAAAGGACTTAATTATTGAGTGACTTATGCCAAGAGTGAAGAAGAATTGTACTTTGTCCTGGCCTGTTATGTATGTGCTACGCAAGAGGAAGTAAAAGAATGCAGAATATAGTTTTCTCGGCATATGTGGACTCGTAGTGTAGACTTCATTTCGAGTCTATTTCGGAAATCCAAGCCCCCTTCATTGACCGAAGATTTCAGGACGCATATGCGGCTGGCAACTGGACATTGGTACCGGCTGAGGTGTGTACACACAGCTGCAGCTGTAAGCATTGTCTAATGTGGTCTCTCACTGCAAATGGGCGGAAAAATGATTGTTGCCCAAATCTGTACCAAGAAGTTTTACTCACTGTGTAGAGACTGAATACACACACTTCTGAAGAAACGATGTAATCCGCCAAAAGAATTAGAATGTTAAATCTAGCAACGTAAAAGTTTGAGATAAAAAGATGCTTACTTATTGAAAACTAGACACGGGCCGAAAGGGGGGCTGTGAGTAAGAGAGAAGATATTGTAATCACAGATTGCATAACCAGAAGATGTCTGCTTGTCTAAGCAAGCAGATTTCCTGTGAAAAGCGTTGTGACTTAAAAATCAATAGAAGAAAAAGGAAAAGAAGAAGAGATGAATTGAAGGTCCCGCTAGTAGTCATAATTTTTGTAGAGAAAATGAGAGAAGAGAAAATGTGGTTTGGCGTTCAGGCTATAAGTGAAACTCCTAGTGGCTTAGGGAATTCAGCTTATCAATGAAGTCACTGCATCCGAGCGGGAGGTTCAAGTATTCGAGCCCCAACAGTGGCAGGATTTTCGACTCTCTTTTGTTTGTCAGCTAGGTTGAATCCAACCGTTGTCTGGAGGAGAATTTTAATGGCCGGTTACGTTTTTCCCTGGATTCTTAGATCATTACTTGACGAGTGCCGGAGTAGAACCTTCATAAATGGGCCACGGAACACGCGGTATGCGATACTTCCGCTCCTCCTCCCACCCACGGCCGCCAACGTGACGCTACAGCGGTCGGATGAAGAGGATAGCGTCCGAACAGAACTGATGAATGAGGCACGTTCCGCCATCGCTTTTCTGTCAGTTATGGGGTAAATTTTATCTGCTTGTATAATGAAGTGAGAAATACATGACAAAATTGGAAGTGAAAGAGGCGGTGGTATTCCCGGGTTTCAACGAGGAATAGGGCGAGGCGTATATATAAAATCGCTCACCCGATTCCTCGTTGAAACGCAGGAACACACTTCAAGCTGAAATTGACCCACCATAGAAATGAGAAATAAATCTGGGTTGAATAATCAGACTAGTGATAATATATTTTACTGGAAATATTTACAATACTAGAGGACTACCCTAATACGAGAATTCCTGTCAAAAAATAGTCGATTTTTGCTTCAGCATTACAATATTTGCAACAGCACAATATTACCATTCAATAATATTCTTACACAAACTGTAAGTATTAAATTTATTGAAAATCTTTTAAATAACGGAGAAGAAAGTTTTGGCAGTCTCAAAAGGTGATTGGTATGTAATACATGTATATATAATCATGGGGATCAGATCGCGATATGCAATACTTCCGCTCCTCCTCCCACCCACGGCCGCCAACGTGACGCTACAGCGGTCGGATGAAGAGGATAGCGTCGGAACAGAACTGATGATTGAGGCACGTTCCGCCATCGCTTTTCTGTCAGTTATGGGGTAAATTTTATCTGCTTGTATAATGCAGTGAGAAATACATGACAAAATTGGAAGTGAAAGAGGCGGTGGTATTCCCGGGTTTCAACGAGGAATAGGGCGAGGCGTATATATAAAATCGCTCACCCGATTCCTCGTTGAAACGCAGGAACACACTTCAACCTGAAATTGACCCACCATAAAAATGAGAAATAAATCTGGGTTGAATAATCAGACTAGTGATAATATATTTTACTGGAAATATTTACAATAGTAGAGGACTACCCTAATACGAGAATTCCTGTCAAAAAATAGTCGATTTTGTGCTTCAGCATTACAATATTTGCAACAGCACAATATTACCATTCAATAATATTCTTACACAAACTGTAAGTATTAAATTTATTGAAAATCTTTTAAATAACGGAGAAGAAAGTTTTGGCAGTCTCAAAAGGTGATTGGTATGTAATACATGTATATATAATCATGGGGATCAGGGAACGGGCGGTGGAATGGAGGGAAGGAAGGAAAGAAGCAGTGTTCCAGGCTCAGGACCATGCTGGAGGTATTTCTCACGTTCCTCGTCTCCCAACTCCAGGCAAGTTCTTTTTCAAACAAATTGATTTTTAATTTACCTTATCAATAACAATAATGTTTATTGCAGATGTATAGTATCAGAGATGTTTCTGCTGATTTCCATCAAAACGCACATTCCTGAAATATAGAACAAAATGAATGGCATATTCAAGAAATTACTTTTTTTCTTGCTTTATTACGTATATTAATATACTTCACATTTGCAAATTGCAAATTTCATTTACATTTTTTATTGCAAGTCTCTGCATTACTGTTAAATTCCTATGAATGTAATGA
This sequence comes from Teleogryllus occipitalis, assembly GCA_011170035.1. Classification (NCBI taxonomy): domain Eukaryota; kingdom Metazoa; phylum Arthropoda; class Insecta; order Orthoptera; family Gryllidae; genus Teleogryllus; species Teleogryllus occipitalis. Next base: position 96,063 of record BLKR01002051.1, read on the forward strand.
TGTTTCTTGTTAGAATGAATGTAACAGTGCTGATAAAGAAGTGGGTCTAAAGCTGGTTGTTCAATTAGTGTATTCATTTTTGACCTATGCAAATACATGGTGTTTTTCATCGATAGCAAGGTTAATTACATAAGGAGATACTTCGTAACAGTTGCTTATTGCAATGCTGTGTGTTTATTACAATGCCATTTTTGGGAATTCAACACTCGCTATGAGCATGCATCCATCTTGTTTCCACTTGTATGCTGCCAGTATAGAAAGTTAGGTGCAACGTAAGGCGTAAATCTTGAATCAGTAGTGCGCAAATTTGTTGGGAATGTACTGTACAGAACCATCTCTTACAAGATCTGTTTCAGGAAACGTCCAGTGGCAGAAAGAAATCCACAGAGTTAAGGATACAAAATCATATTGATTCCAACATTTCAAAGAGTGAAAACCGAAGTTTCATTTCTGAATCTCAGACGATTTTACAATGAGAGTTTCGTTTCCCGCAATCCTTTCTCTGAAAATCAGAGGAACATTTTATATGTCTGTCATTAATTTCAATTAGCAGTCAATCAAAGAAGAGGAATATTGGAAAACACTCTTGTGGCCTTGTTTCTCAGGATGCCTGTAGAGAATTTACGTCAACTTTCTCGGTGCAGCACACGGACAAATATATGAATGAAATCGGACACGTTCTGAAAATATAGAAATTCATGGAAGTGGAACTAAGGTAAAGAGTAAAATGTAAAGTATTACGACTATTTTGAAATATGAAACTAAAAGATGAGGTTAGAAATATGGAAACTACAGAAACGATGAGTCGTATAGCGAAAGGCAACTCTGTAACGAATGAGAATATTTCGTTCATCATAGACTCCCTTCACTCAATCACAATTCGCATATAGAATGAGAGACAAAACATCAAGAATAAAATGTATTCCATGTTCTAGAATAGGAATGTGCGTTTCAGGGTTTCAGTGAGAAGCGTGTGAGACGAAAAATCAATCGTCTCACAGGCTACTCCCTGAAACACAGGGATGCATATCATCGGAAGGCGATACAATGCAATCGCAACAGGTATCTGCACGTACATCTAATTCTGAAAAGAATTGAATTCTAGAACGAAGAGAGTTGAGGATTAATGGGTTCCATTTCCCTAAAGGTGATTCAGAGGAAATTAATCGATGTGGAACTACATCAAAACATAAAATACCAAATTTGAGTTGCAAATGTAAACCTCCTTTGCACCCGAAGAGCGTGATTAAATGAAAACGTGTCTCAGCTGTGATATTGTGAAGAAATGGAGTCATAAAGTGATGAGGAATTGGTACAGGGAATAGAAGAACTAGATTCATAGGAGGAAGTAAAAGGATTTGAAATAGGAATGGGGTACTTGTAATGAAAGAGGGTGAAAGGAAACCTCTTACAAATAATTATACTTGTCTTAAGAGTCAAGACAAAAGTGAAAAATGATATCAATTGCTTTGCGTCAGAAAGAAAAATTGCTTTTTTTGCAATTTCTGTTTTGAAACCATACAACGACCGATCAGTCATAAAATTGGAAACGAAAGACGCATTTGTGCCCCAGTGTCTTAGCGAGGGCGAAGGCGGGCGTATAAGAAAACCACCCTCCTCTGTGCTCGCTAAAACACAGGATCACACTTCATCAATGTCAACTCAACAGAAAATGGTGTTTGTTGGAATTTACGTTTTGATACAGTGCAACGACCGATTTATCTTAAACCTGGAAACTAAAGATGTATTTGTGCTCCAGTGCTTTTACGAGGACGGAGGCGGGCGTATAAGGAAACTGCCCTCCTCTGTGCTCGCTATAACACAGGATCACACTTCATTAATGTCAACTCAACAGAAAATGGTGTTTGTTGGAATTTACGTTTTGATACAGTGCAACGACCGATTAATCTTAAACCTGGAAACTAAAGATGTATTTGTGCTCCAGTGCTTTTACGAGGGCGGAGGCGGGCGTATAAGGAAACTGCCCTCCTCTGTGCTCGCTAAAACACAGGAACACACTTCATCAATGTCAACTCAACAGAAAATGGTGTTTGTTGGAATATCCGAATTGATACAATACAACTACAGACCAATCATAACATTGGAAATGGAAGGTGCATTAGTGCTCCCGTGTCTTAACGAGGGCGGAGGCGGGTGCATAAGAAAACCGCCCTCCTCTGTGCTCGCTAAAACGCAGGGACACACTTCATCAATGTCAACTCAACAGAAAATGGCGGTTGTTGGAATTTCCCAATTGATACAATGCAACGACCGACCTATCATAACATTGGAAATGGAAGGCGCATTAGTGCTCCAGTGTCTTAGCGACGGCGGAGGCGGGCGTATAAGAAAACCGCCCTCCTCGGCGCTCGCTAAAACACAGGAACACACTTCATCAATGTCAACTCAACAGAAAATGGCGGTTGTTGGAATTTCCCAACTGATACAATGCAACGACCAACCAATCATAAAATTGGAAATGGAGGGCGCATTAGTGCTCCAGTGTCTTAGCGAGGGCGCAGGCGGGCGTATAAGAAAACCGCCCTCCTCTGCGCTCGCTAAAACACAGGAACACACTTCATCAATGTCAACTCAACAGAAAATGGCGGTTGTTGGAATTTCCCAATTGATACAATGCAACGACCGACCAATCATAACATTGGAAATGGAAGACGCATTAGTGCTCCAGTGTTTTAGCGAGGGTGGAGGCGGGCGTATAAGGAAATCGCCCTCCTCTGTGCTCGCTAAAACACAGGATCACACTTCATCAATGTCAACTCAACAGAAAATGGTGTTTGTTGGAATTTACGTTTTGATACAGTGCAACGACCGATTTATCTTAAACCTGGAAACTAAAGATGTATTTGTGCTCCAGTGCTTTTACGAGGACGGAGGCGGGCGTATAAGGAAACTGCCCTCCTCTGTGCTCGCTAAAACACAGGATCACACTTCATCAATGTCAACTCAACAGAAAATGGTGTTTGTTGGAATTTACGTTTTGATACAGTGCAACGACCGATTAATCTTAAACCTGGAAACTAAAGATGTATTTGTGCTCCAGTGCTTTTACGAGGGCGGAGGCGGGCGTATAAGGAAACTGCCCTCCTCTGTGCTCGCTAAAACACAGGAACACACTTCATCAATGTCAACTCAACAGAAAATGGTGTTTGTTGGAATATCCAAATTGATACAATACAACTACAGACCAATCATAACATTGGAAATGGAAGGCGCATTAGTGCTCCAGTGTCTTAGCGACGGCGGAGGCGGGCGAATAAGAAAACCGCCCTCCTCTGCGCTCGCTAAAACACAGGAACACACTTCATCAATGTCAACTCAACAGAAAATGGCGGTTGTTGGAATTTCCCAACTGATACAATGCAACGACTGACCAATCATAAAATTGGAAATGGAGGGCGCATTAGTGCTCCAGTGTCTTAGCGAGGGTGCAGGCGGGCGTATAAGAAAACCGCCCTCCTCTGCGCTCGCTAAAACACAGGAACACACTTCATCAATGTCAACTCAACAGAAAATGGCGGTTGTTGGAATTTCCCAATTGATACAATACAACGACCGACCAATCATAACATTGGAAATGGAAGACGCATTAGTGCTCCAGTGTTTTAGCGAGGGTGGAGGCGGGCGTATAAGGAAATCGCCCTCCTCTGTGCTCGCTAAAACACAGGATCACACTTCATCAATGTAAACTCAACAGAAAATGGAGTTTGTTGGAATTTCCGTTTTGATACAGTGCAACGACCGATTAATCTTAAACCTAGAAACTAAAGATATATTTGTGCTCCAGTGCTTTTACGAGGGCGGAGGCGGGCGTATAAGGAAACTGCCCTCCTCTGTGCTCGCTAAAACGCAGGATCACACTTCATCTATGTCAACTCAACAGAAAATGGTGTTTGTTGGAATATCCGAATTGATACAATACAACTACAGACCAATCATAACATTGGAAATGGAAGGTGCGTTAGTGCTCCCGTGTCTTAACGAGGGCGGAGGCGGGTGCATAAGAAAACCGCCCTCCTCTGTGCTCGCTAAAACGCAGGGACACACTTCATCAATGTCAACTCAACAGAAAATGGCGGTTGTTGGAATTTCCCAATTGATACGATGCAACGACCGACCTATCATAACATTGGAAATGGAAGGCGCATTAGTGCTCCAGTGTCTTAGCGACGGCGGAGGCGGGCGAATAAGAAAACCGCCCTCCTCTGCGCTCGCTAAAACACAGGAACACACTTCATCAATGTCAACTCAACAGAAAATGGCGGTTGTTGGAATTTCTATTTTGATACAATGCGACGATAGGAAAATCATAAAATTGAAATGTGGAAAACGCATTAGTTCTCTTGTGTTTTGGTGAGGGCTGGAGAGGACGTATAGGAAACCAACCTATGAAGGACTAATGAACTAAACCTAATCAGGAAGATATATAATGTATCGCGTTTTCCATTAGAAAGAAAGAGGGAAAATATTCTAGGAAACCGAATTCATTTCCTGTCACATTTAACATCTCACTTTATGTAGTAAGAATTATTTGTAATATGAGAACGTTGATAAAAATGGTCAATAACTGCAGTAGGATAATGGAAGAAAAAAATGTAATGAATATCCTTCTGAAAAGGGAGAACCGTTTTTGAAAGCCTCAGAGCCAGCCCCTGACTAGCATCTTCAAAGACTGCATTGCATCTTCAGAACTCAGAGACAAAGATATAGAATCGAAGATCTACACATATCACACAATTCATCTTGTGGAAACCGAAGTTATGGAATAACTTTTCTTTTTATTAACGTTTACAAATATTTTTGTTTCCAGATAGAATAGAAAAAAATGGGCAAAGAAAAAAATGTAAGTAGCTTATTTTTAATAAGTGAGGAACAACTTTTCTGACATCAGCCACTCAACCTGACTTTCCTTGTTGCTCAGTGACCGAATGTAAGTATGTTTTCAATCATATTAACTTTCACTTACATAGCCACTTTCAATAACATTTACTTATATTTTTAGATATACGACTGGACTGCCGCAAACTGAAGTTATGAAATAAGAGATTTTGCTCGTACTGCCTGGGTGATGCACTGACCGACTCTGCTTGACAATGCAGAGTGTATCGTGGGTGAGTGCGCGGCAGTTTTGCGATCCGGGAGGACCGCGCGATATGCAATAAATTTCTGACAATTTACAGACACCCTACAATCATGTGACGGATAATGAATTTTACATATAAAGCATGACTATGAGATCAGGATAATGAGAGAAGATTGGGTTTCATAGTCTCAGTGTGGAGATTGTGATATGTGAATGTTATGACGCCATCATCTCCCCTCGGAATTTAAGGGACATAATGTACAGCTTACGATATCCAAATGAATGTTATTGAAATGTTGAATGAATTTAAAGTATAGTGGCAACAGATTGAAATACAATCAAAACAAGTATCTTACATTATATTCTTTAAAAAGATATTAAAATGTGACATTGTAAATTGTCTTAAGACGTGTTACATGGAAGTTAAATTGGCCTATACCAATTCCTACGAAATTTTACACAATTGTTAGATCATGCATTGAAAGACCAAAACATTGTATTAGATATAAATGAATATCATCAAAGCAAAACTAATACAACTGCCCAGTTTACTTACTGAAACATGGAAAAGGCAGAATTGGAAACCCAGAGAGAATTGAGAACATTTAATGATAATAATTTAAGAATTAGGATTTAAGTAAAACTCAATTTGCCAATCAATTTGCTCGATAGAGCATTTAAGCACAGAAGGAACACGATTTGAATTAGTAGATCAAGGCACTATACATTATTGTAAAGGTTGTTTGCATCCTATCACAGAGAGAAATGTAAGCTGAATTAGGTAACAATTGCAACAAGCTCACCACTCATCAATTTGTGGCACAATAATTAACAAGTCTGAGATGTAAAGTAACAGAACAAATGCCCATAATAGTACTGAAAGTACATGTCAATACGTTCCAAATGGATATCACGTTTACGATTTTATATATCTGATGGCAACTAAAAATGGAATTCTTAACAATTTACTAAACGTAAGAGAGCAACTTTACTATGTAATTAGCAAGTTCAAAAATAATTAAAGTATCTGGACTTGGAACAACAACACGTTTCATTGCAATTATGACAAATTGCTGCTCTGCATCACGGCGTTCATAACTTTATTCAGAGCAAGTTTAAATTTCTCCGACATATTCTGTGACGGAGATTAACATATATGATTTCATCATGGGAACACATCATATGATTTCCAACGTGACTGCAGCCCCACAAAACTATTAGTACTGCTACAACAGCACATATTTACATTATTTATAACTGTTGCAATTTTCGAAAATTCAGTGACTCCAACTAAAACGAGTCTCGCCTCATTCTATCAAGACCCTCTTGCTCTCTCCGTGCCAAGTGAGATTAATCTTTTCACCACAATATTTCTCGCTCTGAAAGGTAAATGCTATAATGCTATAATGCTAAATGCTCTGAAAGGTAAATGCTTATAATGTAATGCAGTGAGGAGTTGTTTGGATGGCCTCTTGTTTTGCTTCTGGACATACATTTAACTTCATTATCTGTGCACGTCTTCTAGAATTCAGTGGGATATATAGTTATTCAAATTATCGTTCTCCATGTTGTACGACAGGAAGTATTATTCCTTGACGAAGGACATGATGATGGATAAGGGCCAGAATGTATTGCTGGTTTAGCCTTGGAAATAGATTTTATTACATTGGAGCGAATATTTTGTTAACAATCCGTGCAAAAGACGCTCATTTTGTTTCTCATTCAAAATTCAAGTGGTGTGGCTGAGAGGCATGGATCACAGAATTTTGAAAACGCGCATAGAATTCACTTCTCTCCATAGCACTTCACATACAGTTTTTAACTGTTTTTGACAAAAAATAATTTTTTTAATAAACAAATCCGTCGTAAAATTGGAAGATTGGATCAGGCACTTTTGCTCCTGGATTTCAATGAGGTCTTTTTCGAGGATTGTATAAATAACAGTTCTCCTTTAAACGCAGGAGCACTCTTCCTCGTGCCAAAATTCAACAACAAAAATTATAAACGAATGTGTTAAAAAATAAGAAAAAGTTTTAAATATAAAATTTTCAGGATATATTTAAAAAAAGGTTTACGTTTAGACGCAGTATCCCAATAATGTGGTTTGTGTGTGATACATTCTAATGCGAAACAACTGAGAAGCAATGTAATATCGTCGATCTTCCATTCCCTGTCATGAGAAAAGTTTTGTGTGTTTAGAACTTCACAAAACATAAAATAAAGTGTTTTATATGCCGTTAATAATAAAGTTTTTGACACTAAAATTAAGTCTTTACTAGATCTTCTTGTAATGTACACACACACACACATGTCAACAGACAGAAAACCAAGTAAATTACGGAAATGTTTCCTATAGACAATTAAGAGACAATGATGAAGCTTAAAAGCACAATAAGAACTTATATTGAGATTAAAAATATTGGACAGCTAAGAGAGAGCATATGTAATTGTGATATTTATCGTTTCAGAAGTTCTACGCGGCATTTTTTATCACTTTGAAATGCAAAGAAGCATCCGTTACAATTCAGTTAGACAAAAAGTGTCTCGGTATCTCAGAATGGTGGTGGTGGAATGTAAAATGTATCATTCCACACCCTCCATTCTGCGCTACAGGGGCATGTTTCAACTGATTTTCAATGCAAAGAAAAGCAATCACAAATTGGAAAGAAGCAGTTTTTCTTTTGTTTTCAGCAAACCCGTTCTTAGATCTTAAATCCAATCGTTTGGCATTCATTTTAGGCTGCCACTACGGAGAAACACGGTTCATTGCCAAGAAAGAATAATAATAGGTTTAATTCTACAGATTAACCACTCATACAGAGGCGAGAGATTAAGGGATTTCAAGTTTTGTAAGGTGGAACGACAGTATCGGCGAGACGTTTGGCTACCGTAAATTTGCGAGGCTTCTTAGTGGCTACCCTCTGTCTCAGCATATCCCCTCCATCTGCAAACCCTTGCAAGAGCGCAAGAGCGGCATGAATGAGGCAGAAAGTGGAGAATAGATGTTTTGGCATGCCGTTAGAATACAAGTCACAAATGAATTTTGACTTCTAGGAAAATGCAAATTCATAATCATTTGGTTTATTCTTCTACCGCAGGCACAGAATTCATCATGATGTAACGCAATGAAACTACAAAAATTATTTACAAGTTGACAACTCAGGAACAAGGATCCTTGCCAAGATCTACCTTGCTACCTTGCAGGTAGACAATAAATAAGTTGCGATTTGAGAACAAACAAAAAGACGTTTGAGGACTAACCGAATAAGGTGCCGGATTTACGGTGGCACAATCTTGTCGCTGATACCCGGAAACACCTTCCATCGGTTTGTAATGCAATGAAGAGAAGCATCGCATACAACTTTCGAACAGCGCAAGTGAAAATCATGTTTCTGGTGTGGAAATACGGGCCTCTTTGATATTTTCTGGGATAGTAAAATTAATTGTGTCATGGGATACGAAGAGAGGAGGCTCAGAGACACAAATCGGATATTACTTAAAAAAGTGTCCTGCAGCAGCAAGCATGCCACTTAGAAGCAACAAAAATGTTTTTCAAAACTTAGCACCCACACCACATCAAGGAAATCAAATTAAATACTCTCAACAAACTGCAAAATATTAGGTATTAAACATATATATACAATTCTCAGTCTATATATATATATATATATATATATATATATATATATATATATATATATATATATATAGACTGAGAATTGTAGTGTGTAGTGTTTTGTGTATTGTAGTTTAGGGTGTAGTATGTAGGTGCGGTTGCATAGCGTGATGTTAAGAAGTATAGCAAAGCAGAGTAGGGTAATGTGGTATATAATTAAGAAGAGACGAAAGTATTAAAGTGTGTTGTTATATAGGGAAGTGCTTTGTGTTGGTTTTGGATAAGAGAATGGCAGTACTCCCAAATTATTTCTGAACCCTGGAAAATATAGCGCTAGAGAAGGACATGCTGGTCGCCGAGTCTGAGGATACCAACAAGAACAGGCTAAGAAAAGGAGGGTAGATAGCGGTCTACGTGCTGCTGTTTGTGGTGTTAGTCCTAAATCATTTGATTATCAGCTTCTGATCTATGAAATCAATATTTCAAAGTTCCTTTGCTTCTCAAAAGAAAATATAGCTGCATTATATAGGCACTTTGAGTTCTCTTTTAGCTAGTTGGAGAGAAGTGGTGGTATTAGTAATTTCATTAGTAGTACCTTTAAAAAATCGATGACGTTATTTGTGATACAGGTGAGAAACATTTCTTGATATCAAAACTTGCCAAATCGCTCGATGGCGTCTGAATTCTCAATTCAAATATGTGCAGTGAAAAAGAGAGGTAGATATTTTGAAGTTCAAGAAAACGCAAACGTACATCCCTTCCACCACGCTTCAAAGGCAATTTTTGCTGTTTTTAGAATGGCAAATAAAAAAAACTATCTGCCTGCAATTCACCCCAATAAACGACAGTAACGACCTAACGAATTATCATGCTGGCAGTACTCGACCTACCTACGTCGGAAATCAAACTACGGCCATCGTGGTCAATATCTACAACCAACCAATGCACTCATCATGCAACAGAAGGTGTGTCGATGAAAAGAAATCCGACACTTTTAACTTTGCTTCTCAAAAGAAAATATAGCTGCATTATATAGGCACTTTGAGTTCTCTTTTAGCTAGTTGGAGAGAAGTGGTGGTATTAGTAATTTCATTAGTAGTACCTTTAAAAAATCGATGACGTTATTTGTGATACAGGTGAGAAACATTTCTTGATATCAAAACTTGCCAAATCGCTCGATGGCGTCTGAATTCTCAATTCAAATATGTGCAGTGAAAAAGAGAGGTAGATATTTTGAAGTTCAAGAAAACGCAAACGTACATCCCTTCCACCACGCTTCAAAGGCAATTTTTGCTGTTTTTAGAATGGCAAATAAAAAAAACTATCTGCCTGCAATTCACCCCAATAAACGACAGTAACGACCTAACGAATTATCATGCTGGCAGTACTCGACCTACCTACGTCGGAAATCAAACTACGGCCATCGTGGTCAATATCTACAACCAACCAATGCACTCATCATGCAACAGAAGGTGTGTCGATGAAAAGAAATCCGACACTTTTAACAGAATATGTTATGTCTCGACATTTCAGTGAAGAACTCCATCGACGTACATATAATATCGTTGCTGGGGTTTCTCACTGACATGTAGTGACATGATTCATGGAGGCAGTGTGCAGCATGTTAAAATCCAAGCAAGAAGAAGCGGTGGAAACAGAAAATGCAAGCCGGGACTTTTGGGAAGAGAGTAGCACCTATATGTGTTGTTGACGAGGCCTTTGTTTGAAATGCAGGGATGTGACAGTTCTTCCAGAATTTCTCTGGAGAGCAGGTATTCAAAAATTGCATTTTTTCTAAACAGCTCTTAACCCAAGGTTTTCTAAATGTAGTGTACGCATGGTTACTAGCATGTACTGTCTCGTCAGGTACTCTAGGTATGCAATTCTCTAAACGTCTTTCGAGAATGCAAATTCGTATGTTTGCATGTGAAAACAATAAATTCAGTGCGTGGAAGTTTCACGATCCTCAATAAATAGTGCAAAAACACTTAAAATACTGTCCTATAATGCATCATTGTAATAATACTCTTAAATGTGCAATACACTTTTATGTTACAACAGAGATTTTTTAATAACCCATTTATACGATGTGCCGGAAACATAACCGCGAAGGGACGTCAGCAGAATTCGTCTGGAATCAGAAGACGCATGTCGGCACGTTAGAGAAGAGAATCAAGTACGGACTCAAGATCGTATACGAGATCTTTGCTGGAAGTGTAGGGATGAAATAATTTAAGAAGTCTTTAGAAGAGCAAGTATTTGAAAACAACATACTTATGTTCTCAACAGCTCGTTTCCCAACAATCCAGAGAATAATTTCTAGCATACGTATGGTAACCTACGTAAGAAACACACTAAATATCTGCATTTAATTAGAAAAAGATGGCACCAAATATGAGGAATTTGAAGGCATCTTTCCCGCTGATTGCTCTCCAGAGTTCTTTACCCAGAGACGTCAGTGTGTAGCATACGTATGGTACCTAACGTGAATAAACTCGTAAGGTACCCTATGTATGTGTCACACTGATGGTCTTGTTCTTCAGAAATTGCTCTCAACGGCAACTTACTGTTTTAAATTGCATATTTTTCACTGATGCCTTCCGAACTTTGATCCACAACTTCCGATTGCAGTTTACGCACGCTATATAAAGGTAATTATCTCGTCGTGAATCCTACTTATGTAACACACTAGATGTCTGTATGCAGTTTATCAAGAATTCTCAAGATTTCGTATCAAGATTTTGGGGAGATTTTATATCAAGAATTTCGTTAAATATTCCTTCCAGAATTTATTGACATTTACTGTTTTAAATTGAGATTAGACTGCAGTAGATTATAAAAAGAAAGTGGAAGCGACTTTTCGTTAATAACAGGGATATATCTCAGTTGCTTATATGGATGTTCAAATTAATTTCATCATATAGTTTTATTAACATTTACTAATATTTTGTTTCTAGATAGAATGGATTGGACAAAGAAAAAATGAAAGCAGCTTATTTTTAATAAGTGAAAAACACCTTCTCTGACATCAGCATCTGAACCTTCTTTCCTTCTTGCTCAGAAACCGAATGTAAGTATGATTTCAATTAAATTAAATTTCACAAGACACTTTCAATAACATTAACTTATACTTTTAGGTTCTCGATTGGAATATATTGGGAAAAAACGAAAAGGAAACTACTTGTTAAGGACCAACATATATCTCACTGTTCTCTGCATCACTACTACTTCTAATAATTCTACGTCAAGAAGCAATGTATTCTTCGTGTGTCGTTTGGAGAAGTGGAAATTACATTTAATAAATGTAAGTATATTTACATAAACTTTCTTTAACAAGCATTATCAATGTGACGCTCAGTTTAAAAAAGGTCTGGTTTTAACAGAGGTGAAATTGCAAGTAACATTTCGACTAGCGGAATAAATTATAGTTTCTTTGTTGGTTGCTAAAAGTACGAGTATTTTTCTATCAAATATATCAAATAGTACAATATATAACATAATTTCCTTATCCTTTTAATTGTACATGTTGAGGCAAATAATAGTTGAGTGGACGTTACAATGTACCTCAATCATAAACGACTAAGTATACTCTTTGTTTGTTAATGTTTACCAGTCGAAAGTCCCCTTAAACATGTGGTGTTGCAGAACCGATTTTAAGGTAAAATAGTTATGATATTCGTACTTGAAGAGCTTTAAAGGTATGTAAAACTTTTGTGAATAATTTCTACAACGAATCTGAAAATGAGTATGGATAATTAATGTGTTCAATTGATTATTTCGTTGATTGATTAGTGATTTCGGGCGCGTCAAGTACTAGGATCATTAGTCCCGTAATGGTAGTGCGTGTTTTTATCGCGGGAGGTGGCGGTGTTCTTCCGCCGCTGCATGGCGAGATCAAGCGGGGACCTACCGTCGGCTAGCAGGGTTGTCCTTAACTAGGTATCACCCACCACGGTGGCACTGCCTCAGCAGGGACTAGCTCTAAGATCCTGACTAGCCTCTCAAGTGTGGTAGTGTAGTGCATGTAAGTGTAAGTGTGTCTAAGTAAGGGGTGAGGATATTACAAGATGAAAGATCCCGATCGGTTTGTTAGGATGCTGTTACGGCATTCGCTTGGTGTCCATAGAAGAAACCACAGAAAACTACTGATCAGAGCAGCCGGCCGCTAGAATTCTCAACCAAACAGCGATTGAATTCAACCTACGTGTCTAGCTAGAGGCGAAAATTCAGTTACCGTCGGGAGCCGAACCATAGGTTCCTCCGATCAGAGACGCTGCAGTGACATCAATTGATGCTCTAAGCGACCCTTGACTGTGATTATTTCTTATTCCCAGGAGCGTTACTGGTGTGGTCATTTGTCCCGTAATTGTAGTACGTGTTTTAAACTTGGGAGGTGACGTTGTTCTTCCCCGCTGGATGGAGATATACGATGCAGACCTACACTGAGGCGTGGGGGATTTTCCCCATCTAGGAATCTCTCACTAGAATGGACCGACCCAAATGGTACCAGCTCGAAGCTTGTAAGTGGTCTCCCAGAATGTGTAGCAGTGTAGTGCATGTAAGTGTATGCGGGTATAAGTAAGGGGAGGAGGAAGGAAATATTGGGAGCGATCCGAGACCCGTTTGTTAGGGTACTGCTCCGGCATTCACCTGGTATTGATCGCACAAATCACGGAAACTCCCTAACATCTCAACCGGCCCCTGGATAGATGATGTTCCTACTGATCCTTGACATCAGGCAAAATTATTTAATTTGATTTATTTTCGTCAAAGACTAGTTAACTCTATATGGGTCGTATCGGCGTGAAGAACAAACTTCTAATCTTTTCTTGAGATACAGAATCTCTTCCCCATCTCTTAATCATAAATAGTTGAATGATCAATAAAAATACTAAAAAAGCGAAGTTGAAGAATAATTAAGGATATTTTTAAATTGCTATAAAATATTGTATTTTAAATATATAATTTTTACCCTATTCTGTTTTTGGGTTTTTTAAGGCCTAATCAACATATAGGTCATTAGCGACCACTATTGGTTCTAATATTATGGTAACTCTAAAGATAAAACGATATGATAATGACAAGGTGTGAAACGACAAACACAAATACAACCATGACCGAAGCACGACTCGTACCCGCGACCCTTCGGTCGGAGATCGCTACGACACTACTGTCTTAGCGATCTCAGCCACCAGATTGACAACCCGTTCTTTGTTTATGTTTAAATTGCGTAATTTGAAATTTTGGTTAAAATCTTTTTGGCGGCGGGCTGTCTTCATCGACAGAAGATCATAAATGGCCTGCAGAGTTCGCTAAAGGCGTTTAGTCTCGAAGCATACAATGCATGTACGATACTTTACAACGCATTGCCAAATGAAATTAAACAATTAAAATTGGTACACAAATTTAAGTTAAAAGTAAAATATTTTCTGCTGCAAAACTGTTTCTATACAATTAGATACTATACTGATCGTCAAAAAGAAAAATAAAGTTTACTTTAACAAAACCATGATATAGTACAATGAATTAGTTTACATTTGCATTATATAATTTTTTTTAAATACTTAAATTCCTGTAACAAATAATGTACTTCAGCTTCCGGGTCAATGACCCCCATTTCGATCGGGTTTTTGTCCAGATTCCTTGATCCATTGAGCAAATGCTGAGATGGCCCCTTGATTTGCTTCTGGACGTAAATGTAGCTTCACTATGCGCACGTTTTGTTGAGCTCTCCTTTTGCTTGTAGTGGTAGTAGAGCTTAGGGTGAGTTTCTATTTGTTAGCAATAGAAAAAAATCAAATCCGCTTGTTTACCGTTACAAATAAGTTTTCTATAATTCGGCAACGAAAATATCTAGTTTTTGAAATATTAATTTCTCGCTTTTTAATTTTTTATTATTATTATTATTATTATTATTATTATTATTATTATTATTATTATTATTATTATTACTATTTTTTCATCTTTCAACTATTAATAGTTAAATAGTTGGGAAGAGATTCTGAAACTGAAGAAAGCGTGCGCAGATGATTTTCTCACCTCATACGTCACATACAGCTTTTGACTGTTTTTGACTAACTAAATAAGTAAGTAAATAAATAAATAAACTCAGATCGAAAGTGGCTGCGCCACTAACGCGAGGATGAACTCTCAGCCAGTGGGACGCTATCGAGGCACTACATGAACTCAACCAAGTCGTGTCGGAGATTCGCAGGAATGTTGCCTGGCGCGAAAAGCCTGTTGCGTTAGCAATGAAGCCGACGTTAAGACTTAAGAAACGAATGACAAATACTTTCTCGCAATATTTGTAATGGCTACGCAATATTCTAAAACTAAAAGAACCTACAAACGTATTTCCAACCCGCAAACGTACCTTTCCCGTGCTGCGATTCAAACTCAAATTGTCAGCACGCCATTCATGCCCACCAATAGCCTCACAACTGAACCCAATCTTTCCGATACTGTGACAATTAGTATGCAGTGCCTCTGAACAGGAGGTTCTAGGTACGAGCGGCAGGCAGGATTTTCAGCTAGGTCGAATACATGACCTAGGAATCGTGATTCCAGCCAGTATAAGCTTTTTCACTGCGCTGGAATTGGAACTGTGTTGCATGCCGAGAACAATTGAAATAACCTTGTAATCTCCACATGTATTCCATTTTATCTCTCTTATTTGGTAAGTGTGAGAAGCTGTTTAAAGTTCTCATATGTCTCTTTCAGGTTAACCACATGGACAATCGGAAGAGAAGGAAATTTGTTGCCATTGTGGTGGCGTACTGCTTTCAGATTTATTTTGCTTGTGTCTATGAACGAGCGTCAATAAGTTACATTGAAATCATGGCCAATAGTCCCCATAAAAATTAGATATCATTACAAAACTATGTCATTTTTCGTGGAGAAATATTTTGAAAAAGCTACTTGGTAATCACGTAAACATCCTTGTTTTTATAGAGGAAATAAAGATTCCAACCTTTTAGCCACAAAACTAAACGCTCAAACTGTTGCTTCATACATACATTGTATGAAAAAAGACTTTGTAAATAGAGATAAGTTCAATGGATAAAATTATTCAATCAACAGTTAATGATAGCTAATAATTGTGTGGTACAGGTAGTGAAGTGATAGTGTTATTAATTTGTGATGAAAGAAAGAAATTGTGTAGGTACATACGTTAATTGAACGTTTGAAATTATTAGACCCATCATTAAGAATGAGGAGAATGGCATTTAGTACGAATAATTTTGAGAATTATCTTGAGATTTCTAAATATTCAGTGATATATAGGTAATAAATGTATTATGAATGCGGAAGATTACCATCACATCTCGAGCGTGCTAACGTGCAGTGATTGAGATTATGAGCATACGTTAATATAAATTGTATCCTCTAGATCTCGATCACTGGGTGTCGGTACATGTTGCATCGATGTTTTTAAACAAATTTAAATTAGTTTGAGAAGATATTCACCAGTAAATTAAGAAATACTCGTGTAACCAACTGACCATAATCGAGGTTAGAATTTTCAAAGTATATTCAACAGAGTATAATTCACGCCTCAGAATACCCATAAAAGCCTTTAAAAACGACTGTTAATTCGAATTTTAATAGCTCAGGGTCCTCAGAGCTGAGATACAAATTTATGACATTCATTAAATAAATATATGGTTATATGTGAGTCAGTCAGTGATAAACGCTCAGAAAATATTTTAGGAGATGTTTTCAAAACGTCAAACAAGTCTGCGAGGGAAAAGTTGCACATATTTATTTCAAGGATTGCAAGTCCCTCTAAATGAAATGCCGGAATGCTACTCAACATGTAACTACGCAGCACAGAGAGTGCACAGCATTAGTGTAAGGCTTTTGGATATTCTCAAATGTCACTATTTCTGTTTCGCAATATTCCGAGCTGAGAACGAGGAACAAGATGTGCGTACCGACGTTGAGAGGAGAACTGCTAGAAACGTCAATTAGATCGTTACTAGCTCTTCTCCTTTTCACGCCAATACGTTTAGCATCCGAAATATGTCAACAATTTTTTAATTTAAAATACAAGGGGTGAACTATTAGTTGATTAATATTCGAAAGTGCTTAATCTGTCATGGAGACAGTTTGAAATCTGCAAAGAATTCTCACAATACACAAATATTGTAAAAGATAATGCTTTATTCGACATTACTAACGGGCGGATCTGCCTTACCGAAAGCAAAGTACTAATGGTTTTAGATTATTACAACCCCATAGTGTATTGGCCATTCAAGGTTATATTATATAATTTGGTGTGAACCTGAATAATAACATTTCTAAATAGAAGGATGTGTTTTAAGAATAATTCAAAATACCCAAAAGAAATAAATTTTCGTGCTGAGTTTCTAAGAAGAAGATCAAGAATCGTACACTGTAATTGTTTCTGAATCTCTGTATGTTGGCAAGTGTACCACAAATATTTTTTTAAAAGAGGAAGTACGTTTTCTTTGTAAGTTTACTTTGTAAGTGTACTTTGATTAACGAACCACTTGCATTGACTGTGCCAAGACTTTTGATAAACTATTGAAAAGTATTCTAAATTTTGATTTTATATGTAACCAAATTCAAAGAGTGAAACTTTCTGTGAAAAATTTACTATGGATGTCACTCCACTATGGACTCCACTTTATCCCAATTTAGAGGTACAAAGTAAAAATGATTTGACTGCCCACTTGCATAAATATCTTATTAAATTCAATTCTTTTTACATCCATGTGTACATAGGAACTGTGTTTCGATATGTGTATTTTTCAGATCTTTTTTGTGATTCTTGTTTCCTTTTTTGTAATTATTGCCTAAAAGGTATTATGACTTAAAATTTTGTATATCTTAAAATAATGTACGCTCTTTTTTTTTTGCATTTCGAGCTTGTCCGGATACAAGTCGGCAGGCGTTGTTTCTGACCTGTTCAATTTTGATGCGGAGAGGAGAAGCATCCATGCCAGGGATTGCTAATCAGGCTACAAATAACGAACCGCATTGGTTGAAGTATTTCCAGAGAAATGAGATGCCTATTCCATAACAAAATTATGCGGTGTGGAGCACACACCAAAAATGAAGCATTTTACATCTCTGAAGATAATGCTATGCCTCGTTGGACATTTATAAAAGTACGTATATTTTCAATATTAGTAAAATTTAATTCATTGGATTGACGAACGTCTTCATTTTCAGGTGCACACAAACGTACATCAACAAAATGGGGATCACCAAATCATATCGTGGTCTGAAAGTATTGGATTAATCATCTCAGGCTTCAATATTCCGAAATCACTTTAACCAGTGCCATCATATGCTAAGGAATATTCCTGTTGTGGTGGAAACAACCCAAAAATATGAAAGGAAATCTTCGTTTGTTTGCTCTACGCTACAATCTAAGATCGGACCAATGAAATGCGTCTACACACTGCAGCTCTGTAAGTAAATTAAAACTTTGTAAATCATAATAGGAATTACACAATCTACACAGTCCTATGTTGACTTACTTTCCAAAAATTCCAACTCTTCAAACTCTCGAAACTTCGCAATTTTCAAACAATTCACAAAGTTAAACAAAAATGAAGATAGCACCATCATTTTAAAAGTTCAATGCTCTATTCCAGGAAGAGTGTTATCTAATGCCCCTTTAAAAACTGCGTAATCTTTATCTAAAAACATTATGTAACCCGAAATGCACATACTGATATCAATGCTTACTGATTGGGCACATTGAGCGAGAGAGGCTATTTGCCTACGCATGGCAATGTCGACGAAGTGCAATTGTTGCTAGTTTCAGAATCCATTCTTTGTGATAACTGTGAAAAGGCTTTTTGTATTATTGATGGAGAAATGTCTTACCTCCAAAGTATTCTTTTCCCAATTGTTATTCCCCAGTAAGAATATAGACCAAGTTTTCTTGAAATGAAATTGTTCTCGCGATGAAGAGTAAAGGAATAATAATGGGAAGTGTATGGGCCTGCAGAGGGAGTAAGAGGTGTATGTCTAGCAGTGAGCCAGTATGTCTAGCATCTTTATTTATGTCAGATATTGAAACTGATCTAAAAGAATTAATCAGCGGTCAAATAAGATACTAAAATCCCTCATCATTGTCATTGGGAATGTGTTCGCAAAACAGGTACATACGGTTGGGGAATTTACATACCACATGAATTGAAATGTTGATATAATTTAATTGATGATATTTAAATTGATAACATTCCGAATTTTTCTTTTGGATACAATTTTCAAATGCATATACAAATTTTAAAAACGTGTTCTTCCCAATCACGGAAAGTTTTGTTATGCGTGTACAATGCAAGTGGAACTTACTGTGTATCGTGCAACAGGCTTACGTGATGAGCCAGGATGTAGTTCATTTGTTACTATATACATTTCGACTTTTGCGATGAATTGAAACGATTCAAAACCGGATGTGATCGCACAGGAAACAGCTGCTGACACTGCAGCGCTTCTTGCTAGGAGATCCTAGGGTTAAAAGTCTCGACGATGAGGGACGTTCGACACTAGGAAGATCAGAGCATTTGATTTGATTTCATTTATTAGTGAAAAAACAGTAAAAACTGTTTGTGACGTCTGGGGGAGAAGTATCTACACGTTTGATATATATACATATATATATATATATATATATATATATATATATATATATATATATATATATATATATATATATATATATATATTATTGACATACCAATATGTCACTGAATATTGTACAATTATTTATTATAAATGGCGTCAATTAAAGGGGATAAGTTATGTGAATATGCTAGCATAGCAATGGTAAGCGAGCCGTCGTCAAGGTCAACATATTCATGCAGTGACAGTCGTGAAGATAGCTAGTTCGTTTTGCAAGAGATTTAGAGATTGGCTAGGTACGAAAGTACATCAAATGTTATCTGCAAATAAACAATCGAAATTGAGAACCGAGCTTTGCAGGGCTGAAAGACTACGAGAGACATTCATTCTGACTGATGCCGTGCTCATGAACGGATCGTGCTCCAATTAATGTTAGGAGTTTTTTTCTTTGGGGACTTGTAAGCATCTACTAGGGAATGGATGTTGAGAAAACATCTAAATTGGAACTCTAAGTGTGACAATCGAGCTTAAAATATTTCATGTGAACGAGTTGGAGGGACATTGAGGGCTTGGGAGAAGTTGTCAGTGATTGAACTGGAATGTTAGCAGCAAATAGTTTATTGATTTGATGAACGGTGATTGAAGTGAGCTTCCGAGAAAATAAGAGAGAAGATGGTGTCTGGACTTGAGGACGGCGGCGTCGGAGATGGATGAAGATAGATAACAAACGTTTGATTTCGTATTGGGTAAAGTTATACAATATAAACAACTGTTTTAAATTGTTTAATAAATTTCCATGTTTTCGTGAAATGAATATATGATTTTTCATTGAGCCAATTCTAGCAATGAAGTAGCAAGATAGAAAGATATTTGCTTTTCACGTTCCTCGACCGAGTTTGATTGAGTATATTGCAGATTATTTCAAAATGGCGCCCAACGTGGGGCTGAATTTCTTTTAAATCATTAGGATTATTTCAATATATATATATATATATATATATATATATATATATATATATATATATATGAGAGAGTTTAATGATGAATAAAAGTTTCAAAACAGCGACGATTGATATGAGCCTACATTTGCGTGGGAGTTCTAGTAGTGTGTTCTCTGATCGATAGTTTTCTGTGGTTTATTAGAACAGTAAAAGGGAAATGTCAGAGAAATATCCTTAACAAACGGGACAGAAACTGTCAGCAATACGTCCTGCCTCGCCTGTGTCCCCTTCGTTTACACACACGCACACACCCACACCCACTTACTTGCACTACATTACCGCACACGTCGGGAGATTAGAGCTGTTCCAGGGTAGAACGATACCCCGCTGGCGGAGATACCTAGAGGTAATTTTCGGGTTCCTAACCCGAAAGAAGAAATGTTTGTAATTTTTTTCATTTTATCCCATCGTGAATATCATAACAACCTTGTTTCTGTTTCGAAATTATGAAGCGCTATGGTATACGTATATCGTCATTTGCGAACAGCAAATTTATTGCAGTTTTCACGGCCATGTTCAGATGTTCTGAAACAGGACACTCTTGCAGGATCACGCACGACGTCGCTAGCTTCTAAGGGATGCACTAATTTACACCCTAATTGCGACGGTTGACACATTTTTGTTTTACTTCTATATTCCGTGTGGCGTTGGTGCTGGAACTTCTGCTAATATGTCGCAGTCTCTGTGACTGGGCCGCTAAGAAGAAATGAGAGTATGAGAGGTACTGGGCAATGACATTTATGATGTAAAAGATATTACTCTTATAGAAGGTTACGGCTTGTCATATTCTCGCTGGTTGAAGAAACAATAGTAAATTACATCTCCAAATTGCTACGAGTACGTAGACATCTTAAGTGCTTTCTTTATTTTGAGAGTCAAAACAGATTTCAAGTTAATGATTGTACGGATATTAACGTGTGCAATTATACATATTTTCATGTACGCCTATTCAGAGATCTATTCTTACTATCTGAAAATGGTATTTCCGTCATTCTATTAGCGTCTATCTTTTATCCATGAAAAAATGCAGCCTTTTTGACAAAGTGATTCTTTAATTTGCATTATTATCAAGCACATAATATGCAAATCATTCTCTTATTTTAAAAAAATTACTACATTTTCAAAAGCTTTGATTTTTAGAACAGATTTCATTTCAGAAAAACAGCTTAATCTGCAATATTGTACTTTCGTTCTGTATTTAATTTTTGGAATTTTTGAAAATATATAGTTGCTGAAAGTGGCACTAGCACCAGGCGTTAGACTCTTGACATATACGAGGGGGAAAAACTACAAAAAATTTAGAGCATATTTTTCAGAAAAACATTGTTTAAAAAATTGATTATATTTCACGCAAAATTATGCAAAAACTACTCATATTATCGGCAAATTGTACATAACCATATTTCACGACCTGTCTTTAAAAAAAGATTTTATTAAGAAAACATAATTACCTTCATTATTGTAAATGTAAGAAAACGCCCAAAACAATTTTAAACTTTTGTAATTTTCAGAAACCAGGGATTTCAAGGAAATTGAAACTTTCACGATTCTTTTGAGCGTCTTTTACGCTCTCAAAGTCTCACCAAAAAATTTTCACTATTTTTTAGAGAATTCTGAATATGTTGTCAACTCCATATAAAAATTACGACAAAAAAATTAAAAAACGGAAAGGCGGAGGGACAAATCGACAGAACGGCAGACGGAGAGGCAGACGGAGGGATGGACAAACAAATGGAGGGACGGACAGACGGGAGAACGGACAGACAAACGGAGGGACGGACAGACAGACGGAGGGACGGACGGACATACAGACGGAGGGACGGACAAAGAGGCGGGTGGACAGGTGGGCAGACAGGCGGCCGGATGGACGGACGAACGGACAGACGGAGGACCGACGCACCAACAAATAGACTGACGGACAGACAGACAGACAGACGAACGGACACATAGACGGACGGACGGACGGACAGACAGACGGACAGACGGACAGACGGACAGACGGACAGACGGAGTGACAGCCACAGACATACGTCGGACGGTCGGACGGTCGACGGACGGACAGACAAACGTACAGGCGGACCGACAGACAGAATGCTGACGTCCCACCACTCCAATTGTGCACGAGGAAATTTGCTCTGTTATGTTCATTCGTGTTGGTGTGGTCATCGGATGTATATGAAAAGTAGTGATTGGTGCGCGTAGAAAACGGAGGAGAAGACGATGCAAGACGCTGAAAACCGTATATTCGAGCATAGAGAACTTTTGAACGCCGCCGCAGACTTTGACGTCAACAGACATCATCTTGTTGTATCCATCTACTTGTGCCACGCGCAATGCCGAATTAGAATCACCGACGTCCCATCACTCTTCTAAAATGCAGGATGTAAGCTCTGGCATGCTCGTTATTCGCGTTGGATTGGTCGTGGGAGTAAGATGCGCGAACACTTTTTTATATTTTTGGTTGAACAAATGGATTAGTGGTGACAATCTTAAGTAGCAACGTAAAATAAAATGTGTAAAGAAAACAAACTGTAACAAAATAATCAAATGTGCACTGTGGATGTGGAGAGTGCTTGCTGGTAAACGAAAGTATTGGAAAATTGGTACATCCTAGAAACGCAACTGTAGCATCAAATTGTAAGTGTGCAAATGAACTGCAGCACTGAGTTATTTCAGAATAGAGTTTTTTCTTCGTAATATGACTGCGGATGTGAAATTTAATGGTTCTGCACATCAAATGAAACCGTCATAAAATATTGCAGATCACTTTCCGCCATCTCTTCAGTAAATACTTTCACGTAGTAGAAATTAATTCTGCTACCTTGTGCCTATCATTCGGAACAGTTTCTTATGATAAACTGATAAGCATTTTAGAATCACGCATTTTTTTCACATTTTTAAAATCAATTGGACATGCGAGTTGGGGTGTCTCTCGATCCTAAGCGTGGTGCCTTGTGAATATTATTTCAGAATTATGAATTTTTCACAAAGATGTTGATGACCTGTAATGCGTGGACAAGATTAAATCAAAATTGGTTTGTGAAAAACCAGAAACATGCTGTCGAAATGTCATACTCCGTTTTTAAGCGATAAATCCTTCAAAAAGAACTAATAGTCTGTGCATAAGAGTGCAGACGGAATTAAAAACTTTGGTGACTCACAGAAACCAGGATGGATATGGATAATAAGCAGGGTGGCGTGGTGAAAAATAGAACACACGGTTCTGGTCATTCAGGAAGATGGTGAGATCATGGGACAAATCTTGTAATATCTGCCATTTTGGCGTGTTGTGACAAATGAAATCGTAGGAGACTTTTGTGTGCATTTTTGTTGACGGCACTTGGTATTTTTTACACGGAGACCTTTTTTAATTGTCAGTCAACGAAACTAATCGACTGCTTTGAAGTTTTGTATCGTCATAACTCTCGTATTCAATAGAGTATAGCATTTTCAAGAAATTGTTTTTAAATAACAGTTGGTCCTTCTGAATATATGCGAATGGTGTGTCTTAATTATAGATGATGAATATCAAAATTCGGTGACCGAAAGACGATGTTATACAAATTAGGTGTGAAGTACTGAAGTAGTTGTGTGTGAATTGCAAAACAAATAAATACGTACGTGATCATGTTTCAACATATTCAAACTTTCAAGTTTGCTAAATGGCGATAAAGAACATTATTTATGATTCAAATTTTCTCTCATTTTATTTTTAACATACGTCCATGCCATTTTTATGCTGATAATTTATGTTTCCAGATGAAATGATTAAGTACCGAAGTTAAAATATATAACTCCATTTATAGACATATTTTTCTCCCAAAAAGGAACAGAGAGGACCATTAAATACACCACAAATACAGGACACCACGTACAGGACAATTAAATAACTACACATTTTGTGAACCTCTAATGTATTTGTCTGTGTGAGTGTGTGAACAAGCGCATGATGGTGTGTGCAACATATTTCAGATGTCTGCCATCATCTGCAGCATATAATGACTCTCTTTTAGATGGCGAACCTTGCGATGCTTCGCTAACTGTGCTGTAGAGATATTAGGTTACTATGCGGAATATGATAAAGACTTCTCAGTGTAGTCCGTGTTTATTTCCACTGTAAAAGTTAGCGTAAAATTTCACGCGTTTCTGCACTTCGTATTCAGTCTGCCTGTCGGGTAACTTTTCGTTTTTAGCACATATCTCCTCACCCTCATCATTATTTTAATTTACCTCCGACACCAAGGAATTTTTATATATTCCTGCAAATTGCGCACAGTAGTTTTTGCTAAGTCCACACCTTTTTTATTGTAATGTCGGAATTCATTTGACTGACATGTTATAATTTTGATCCTGTTTTTTCTCATTTTATTTTAGATCCCAATTTCATTTCATAGATCGTCACTGAAGATCTCCCCACTTCTTTCCCACCCTCTCGATCCTTAATTGTTTACTTAGTGGTTCATTATAAAAATATTGCAACAGGCTGACAAATTCGAGGAGCCAATTTTCTGTGAGGAAAATTTGGAAGAAAAAATGTTTAGCCAGATTCTTGAGATTGGATTGGGGACGTCTTCTAGGATAATACATTTATTCTCCATCTCCTTTCTTTCACCATTATTGTCGCTTATTGAACACGCTTTTAGTGTACTTTTCAGCAGAGAGTTTTGTTTGTTGAATGTCGAACGGAAAAAACACACATTTAGACAATATATAATAGGCTTCTTTCATTTTCCAATGGAACCAATTGATTTAGAGTTTTCTTTGTCGAAAAAGGGATATAATGCTCGTGTACGTGACCATTGTTTTGTAGACGGATCACGTGACCACGCCGGCCATGTGACAGAGAATCTGAGGAGCAGACATTCAAAAGGTGACCATTTGGCCAAAATTGGGTGGTTCTGGAATTCGATGTCTTGAAAATCAGCATGAACCAAAAGTGGACTGAAATGCAGTATCTTCTTCAAAACGCGCTGATAATCTACTTTGTTTGCAAAAACGTTTTCTTGATTTGTCGTGGCTCCAAACTTCACATCATCGGGAAAGACGGGGGATTAGAATGCTACGGTCCGCTTTAAATATAGTTGGAAAACAATTGGAAAGTTTTATAAGTATTGTTTGCTTAGATTTCCCAAGGTCGGGAGCGGGAAAGTGAGAGCTTTCATCCCCTTTATCCAATCGGAAGCTTTACGACTTAACTATTACGACTTAAATTTTTGGTATTGAAGCTCCTGATTGGCTGTTGGAGTTCCTGTCTCTTTGTAGTTCCCGAACTTGGAGTCACTATATTTACATCTGACAAAATACCAGCGGTCGGAAACGAGTATGTGGAAAAAGGCTTTCCCCTTGCTTGTTGTTTCACAACTGTACAGTTAATCATTTTTTAAACCACATCTATCGAGGCACTCATCACCGTTAAGACCGTGAAAAAGTAGATAGAGAACATCACAATGCAGAGAAAGAAGATTTCGTTGCGCTGGCGCGAGCAGAAGTGAGTTGGCAACCGTATCTTCGTAGAAAGGAAAGCCATGAACCCGAGTGGCGATACTGGCGGAAGGTTGGTGCAGTATAAGGTACGCCTTCCTGGAAAAGAATTGTACAGTTTTCTAAATATCGTTTCCTCAATCTTCTTCTACGTACATATCAGTTCCAGGCGGATTCTGGAGCAGTGCCGTAACAACGAATTGTATATTAATGTTAAGTTCATTATTAGAAAAGGAATGCAGTGCCCTGAGAATGATTAAGGAGCAAAAGTGATCTGACAAACAGCATCGTCTTCAAACCCTGCCAATAATCTACTTTGTCAACAAGAAATAATAGTATGAATAGACGAGATCTTATCATGATCTAGGGCAGATAGAATGTGGAAAACCAAGTAATGAATAATAAAATTCTAGAACGCGAAAAGCAAAGAGCCGAAGTGGCAAAGAGAGGTCCTCTTCTTTTCGTAGGTCTGTGACGTCGTAAGTGGGCGCCATTTTCTCGTAGCCGCTATCTTGTTATTCTTCTCATATTTACCAATCACAAGGTTGCTGCCCCCACCACACTCTTTCGGCAAGAGGAAGTATGTAAGAGGCTTGCTGGGCATTTGTAACGATGCAGTGGCCGAAGCAAGACTCTTTTTTGTGCGCGAAGACGTTTTTAGGCAGACGGTCAAAGAAACAAACGAATACATAGTGTTGAAGTTTGGTATCATCAAATATATTTTATTCATTACAGCTTATAGAAACTGTCCGTGATGAGTTGTGGAGTCTACAGTTTATCATTTCGATTACTGTTACCAAATTACCGACGAATTTGTTAAGCGAATGTCCGAACGACGATATTAAGCAGATTGGATAATTTGTGTATTAACCTCTGGTGTTGCTGTGCGTGTGTTTGTGAACAAATGCGTTATGGTGTGTGCAACCTACTTCAGCGTGCAAGTAAGTCTGCAACCAATCGCAGCATTTAATGCGTCTTTTTTAGACCAGAAATTCTGGGATGTTTTGATGACAGTTCATTTGTAATACTAGGTTATGATGTGTAATATCATAATTATTATTTGCCATAGTCTGTGTTACTTTCTTCTTCGTCAAAGTCTATGCATCTATGGTTGTTCTTAGAAACCAGCCTGAATTTTTTCCACCACCGCACTCTGATTTTTATATTATTTTACTTCCGTAATCAAGGTATTTAGTTGGGTTTTGCAAGTTGCTGCTTTTGCTCTCTCAGAATAAATCATTTACTGAAGACCCCAACGTTCAAATTAATTGCCCGAACGAGTTTTATCCTTTCCTTTTCTCATTTTCACCTAAATTTCAATTTTGTTTCATGCATTGTGACGGAAGATCACACTCTTCTTTCTTGCACTTACCATCACTTATTACTTACTTTTTGTTTTATATTAAATATATTTCAAAGCCATGACAGACACATTCTTGCGATAAAATCTCTTTTGCTTCTCTATCATTGTCGCTTACTGAAATAGCTTCCAAAATATTTTTCAGCGTTGTGTTTCGTTTGTTGAATGTCTCACTAAAATATACATACATGCTACATTGAAATAGTATGCTTCTTTCTGCAAAATACTTTCATTTGCAAATTTTTCTCAAAAATGTCGGTTATTCTAAAGGGCTTAGAAGGCTTCAAAATTGGTAGTATATGCCACGAGGGAATTATGTTCCTTTTCGGTTTTTATATGCCCCCAACTACCCCGCTACGATATGTTGGGGAAAATTATGTTATTTGCGGGGATTGTGTTTGTTATTCGCGTTTTTGTGTGCCCCTGAAGACCTCGCTATGGTCTATTGGGAAAATATTAGTGCCGAAGCGGCGTGTGTATATGTTCATAAGTTCCCTATTCGATACTTCTAGTGTATTACAGGGAAATGCCGACTTCCTCCACAGTCCATTAGAGTAATTTTATACTTCTCGTCTTTTTATTTTTCCTGAAAACTTACACGGTACGACGCACGTCAGTGCCAAAGCGACGCCAGTGTCAACTTACCATTTCTTAGTTCGTCGCTGCTACGTCATTGCAGGAAGTGTCGTCTTTCGTAACATTCCATTGGGGCCATTCGATGACTTCGAACGCACGTCGGCGCCAAAGCGACGCCAGTGTCAACTTACCATTTCTTAGTTCGTCGCTGCTAAGTCATTGCAGGAAGTGTCGTCTTTCGTAACATTCCATTCGGGCCATGCGATGTCTTCGAACGCACGTCAGCGCCAAAGCGACGCCAGTGTCAACTTACCATTTCTTAGTTCGTAGCTACTACGTCATTGCAGGAAGTGTCGGGTTTCGTAACATTCCACTGGGGCAATTCGATAACCATGAATGTTCTCTGTCCTGCCCTGTCCTGTCCCGTCTTTGCAATACTTACATACTTGGCCATCTTGTTGTTCGGTCAGGTCACTCTGGGATATAAAAAAACACGGACACCCCACCTATTCCCAAGTGACACAAGCTCTAGAGAATGTTTGCTGGACAGATGTGTCATTGCGTGTCTAGGAACGCGACGTGACAAAGCAGAGAGTGCACTTTTGTACCGTGATTTCTTAAAAAACACTAGATAAACTTGTAGAGTTCTAGTATACATTCTTCATGTAATTCATATTTCACGATATCATTACTCATCCATTTTGCGAATGCCAACCAAATTATGATTCATTTGAAGAATGTCAAAAGACGGTTGAGCTGTTAAAGGCGACTACGTAAAAAATACTAGAGAATTTTGGAATTTTTGAATGTTGCCCACAACATGTTCTTCGCAAGGAGACTTGCTCTCTGAAAAGCTGGAAACTGTGTCAGTGGATGGAAAGGTTCGGAACACAAACTTCAGCGTCACGAAGCGTCTACAAAAGAAGATTTTTGTGTTTCAAGAAGTATCTACAAAGGAGATTTATTGGATATTGAAAAGAGCTGTTGGAGTGCGAAAAAAAGCCGAGAAGATTTAAGAAAGCCTAGAAGAAATCGAAGACTGGACAAACGAGCAATTCGCTTAATCGCATCTGCAAAACGTAATGTCATCGACAGCCACCATCTTGCCGTATCCGCCATCTTGTGTCATGCGCTCTGCCCAATGAGAAACCGCCGCCCCACCAATTGTCCTGGGGAGCAGGAAGTAAGCTCTGGCATGATGGTCATTCGTGTTGGAGTAATCGTCGGAGTAAGACATGCTATCTTATTTGTGAATACATTTTTATAGCTTTGGTCAAACTAATTGATTACGTGGTAAATATATTAAATTAAACACTAGGATAAAATCATATGCAAACAGAATGGTCATTGTGTCATCAAGCAATGAAGAGGTGTGCATAGTGAATTTGGAAGTGTTAGCTGTTCGCTGTTCAACGGAAGAATGGGGAATTGGTACGGCCGGAAAGGCAAACTGCAGCATCTAAGAGTACGTACGCTCTCTAACTGCGACATTCTGTGAGATTTTTCAAAATGTCACTTATTCCGATATGCCAACGAATGTGAAGTTAATTGTTTGGAAATATTAAAAATTATATTTTATATTTTTTCTTATTAGTTTCTGCCATCATTACAACAAATGAGAACTTGCAAAGCCAAATAAGCTAAGTGACAAAAATATTTTTTCTAGAGAAATCAATGGAAACTGAATGAATTCTAATGCTTAACATACAACCAGAACCATCGCTAGATAGACGTTACAACTACTTGGAATGTGATTGTAACATCGGTATTTAAATGTTTCTCGACAAAATCACGTATTTCCAGATCCACATTGTAGTTCAGAATCCAGGCGTAGTCATTCGTACTTATTACGTGTTTTCCTCTACAAACTTTATTGACGCCACATTGGGGTCTCTGGGTACCTACGGCCTTTTCCCTTTT
Source organism: Teleogryllus occipitalis (assembly GCA_011170035.1). Lineage (NCBI taxonomy): Eukaryota > Metazoa > Arthropoda > Insecta > Orthoptera > Gryllidae > Teleogryllus > Teleogryllus occipitalis. The sequence continues at coordinate 125,720 of BLKR01002051.1, forward strand.
TCAGTAATGATGATATAGGAATGCAAAGTACATCAGCCATACAGCGACGTCGTAATCCGATCCAAGGTATTGCTTTGCCCCTATTACGTGTTATCATGTGGGACGAGCATTCCATTCAATTCATGGAACGAACATTCAATAGTTATGAGCATTTCATACTTCTTCAAAGGTGAGGCACTTCGACCTCTCGTTATTCCGTACATCTGTTTTCTTTTGCTCGAAACTGTTGTAAGGTGTTTTTAAATTAACGCATTCATTGCAGCTCACTCATTTTAGAGGTGGCATTTGCGTGCTTCACTTGCAAACAATTTGTTAACATGTAGACTTGCATTCAGTTGTGTCTGTAGAAAACGAATTACTTTTTCCTTGTTCCCATTCTGATGGTGCACGTTTAAACACAGCTTTCCGCACATCCCATACTTTTCGGTCGCTGAAATGGTGCGGTTGAATTTTTTCTAGGTTTTGATCAACTTCCGATTGTGGTTACAACAGTTAGTACAGCACTCAATTCCCCAGCCAGTATATCTCACGTGTTCACTGTTTTGCACTGCCTTTTTTATTTATGTACAAGAATCCAATTTCCCCTTTCCTCATACATCTTCTAATACTTTTCCTTCTAGAGCCATTGATTCCCCAATGTTAGATCGCGTACGATTCACAATGTGAGGGCCTCATGTATCTAATGCATCAGATAAGACGGGGCCATCATGAAGGGACCCTCTGATTTTCACAGAGGCAATGTCCCTAACTTATCGGCCGAGTAGTCGAGATCGCTAAGGCGTTGTGATCGTAGTGATCTCAGACCGACAGGTCGCGGGTTCGTCGCGGGTTCGTGTCGCGCCTCGGGCATGGTTGTATTTGTGTTCGTTCTTTCACCCCTATCACCGCCATTTCGTTTCCTCTTTGAAGTTACCATAACGTTAACTCCATCAGTGGGAACTAATGACCTACATGTTGAGAGACCTTAAATAACAAAAAAAATGTCTCTAACTGAATCACTTCAATTCTTGTCACCTTCGATTATTCCATCTCTCCTTGCACACTCCATTTCGCATGAGTAACCTTACGGTCTTATTTGACTACATTAATATAGATTGGATTAGGAGCACGTCACACACTGTTTTTTAACTGTTTTTTGACTTAATAAATAAGGGCAATGTCTGAGAGGGCATGTAAGACAGCAACCTCTCCAAATCCCGTCGATAATCTAATTTCTTTATGGGAAATTGTACGGTCGCACGTGTCAGAATGCTACACCAGCGATCCACCTCGAATTAATGGAGGTTGGGTCCCACGCCTCCGCCCTCGCCTCCACCGTCGCCTCCGCCCTCGCCTCCGCCCTCGCCTCCGCCCTCGCCTCCGCCCTCGCCTCCGCCCTCGCCTCCGCCCTCGCCTCCGCCCTCGCCTCCGCCCTCGCCTCCGCCCTCGCCTCCGCCCTCGCCTCCGCCCTCGCCTCCGCCCTCGCCTCCGCCCTCGCCTCCGCCCTCGCCTCCGCCCTCGCCTCCGCCCTCGCCTCCGCCCGCGCCTCCGCCCTCGCCTCCGCCCTCGCCTCCGCCCTCGCCTCCGCCCTCGCCTCCGCCCTCGCCTCCGCCCTCGCCTCCGCCCTCGCCTCCGCCCTCGCCTCCGCCCTCGCCTCGCCCTCGCCTCCGCCCTCGCCTCCGCCCTCGCCTCCGCCCTCGCCTCCGCCCTCGCCTCCGCCCTCGCCTCCGCCCTCGCCTCCGCCCTCGCCTCCGCCCTCGCCTCCGCCCTCGCCTCCGCCCTCGCCTCCGCCCTCGCCTGGCCTCCGCCCTCGCCTCCGCCCTCGCCTCCGCCCTCGCCTCCGCCCTCGCCTCCGCCCTCGCCTCCGCCCTCGCCTCCACTCTTGTCAGCGTTTTTTCCTATTCATCCGCCTTCGCATACGCCGTCGGTTCCGTTCTCACCTCCTTTGCCTACCCTTTAGCCAGTGCCAACGCTTGAGATTTCATCTCCGCTTTTACGTCCGCCTTCACACCGCCCTTATGTCTTTTCCGCCCTCCTTCGTCTTTGCCCACACCTCAGTGTCGGGTCTCTCTTTCATCTATCTCCCTCGGTCTCTTTCTTCCTATGAACTCTCGCGTGTGTCTTCTCTTTTGCACTCCTCTCTATTATCGCATTACTCGCACGCCCATTCTTCTTTTCAAGGTGAAGACCTTGGTTCCGAGCCAAACTCAATTGAAAAATGTTAATGTATTAGAAAATTCTTTGTTTTGTAGAAAAACAAAACAATTATATTTAAAATTTGTAAATGAGATTCATAAACGAACATTTTTTCAGATTCTATGGCTTGGTCCTGTTGAATCAGCACTCTTGATCGCCTCAATGAAGAGGACTACCAAGGTATGTGCCTCATCGATGCGGGTCGCAGTCAGCAGGGGATGAGTACAAAATGTGCATTACGATGCTTTAAGTGAAATTGTATAAAGCACGTGTCATACTTAGATATTAAAATACTTAATGTAAAGAAATACTTCTAAATCTCTTTTAATTTTTTTAAAATGCCTTTACTTACTTTGCATTAATATTATCGTGCTAAACGATACTTCCATGTCGAGAGTTGTAACTTTTGAAATTCTTAACTGATTTTTTTAAACTACAATTCCGTCTCATTTGAGTTTTGGATTATTATATTTTAAAACAAAATTTAAAAATATATTTCTTAGTGCCATAACGCTGGGGGCTTAGTCTTTGTTTCTAAGATTTTGCAGCTTTTATATCAAACACGAACGTGACATGAAGGCTTTCTTGCGTGAGAAACAATTTATGGCTTAGGCAGCAATCAACTTACCGCAATACTTTTTGCGGAAATCTATTAGCTTTTATAGAAGTACTCTTTTCAAATCAATAACTGTAACTTCGTTTAATTTTTCTACTCCTGGGTCCAAGAACCGGAGTCTTTTAAACATTCCAGAATATTCAACCATTTGATATCTCAACTTATTCTTGATAGAAAATATCATTAGCAGTACTGATCTATGCCACCGTTTTGGCGTAATGAAGTTTGCAAGATATGTTTATAATCAATTTCATCGCTTGCCGGTTAATATATAGCCACGTAAGTCATACTATTGGATAGATAATTTTTAAAAAAATATTAAGGGTTTATCTTCGTATTCGCCGTAAAACATTAAGTTTCGACTCTTTTAAATTTGTTTATAACAATTTTCACTAACTTTTAAGTCTGAAATCAACCCGCGTTACCACCACGAACGGCTGCGACTTGCTTTTTGGAAAAAAGGTAATGTCAAAGTTTTCGCTCCGAGGCACCGTTTATACCCAACCAGATTTATATCCAACTATATACGCCCCTGTGCTCAACATAAAGCGTATGGAGTGAATGAAAAAAATGAGGGTGATTATGAGATCATAATATCTTATAAGCAATTTCATACCTCAAGAACGAAAGTGATAGCGACGCAAGCATTGCAAAACTAGAATATTGGTAATTGAGAGGTATTTTTTGTTTTTTTCGTTGTTTGTTTGTTTGTTGTGGAATCTGCTTAATGGAATCTGCTGATAAAAGTCTGACGCTCATTGAAACAATTTTCCATTAAAGCGGCCTCTGTAATTCGAAATCGTTATAAGGATTTTGAGATGAATATCTCGGTGCACGTTCATGCAAAAATCTTTGAAAAAAAGTTCAGAAAGTAATTTTGTGGAAGGTTGGCGTACTTTTTGTCCCTACATGAGTAGTGAAGTTATGCTTCCTTTAAAAGTTTTGCCTTCAATATCAATTTTTTTCTCTTCAGAAATTATCTCCGAATCTCTTCAGAAAACTCGTTCGAGTTATTATAGATTATGTCTCCCTGAAAAGAAATTTTCACAAAAGACGTCGTAGTTGGAAATTAACTGTTGAAAATTATTTTTGATTCGGTGAAAGAGTACAGAGCAACTTACTTAGGAAAATACTTTACAGGCATATCAAAACTGCGTCCGCAAGGGCTACTTGCCCACCTGGTAAGTCCGGAGCTCCTGCGAGCACATACAACTTCTCCTTACTCCGCTCTCGTTTCTCCTGCAAGTCCAGAAACTGGCGAGCACGCTGAAACGGTGAATATAAGCGCAGAACGTACTAGAAGAAGGGTAGCCCCATACGAAAATTTCTGGAAGTGTTTTCTATTAAAAGTGAAAGGGGAGGGAGGATGATAGGATTTGAAATTTGTTTATATATGTTCTTTACTACTTATTACTTTATTTCATGTTATTTTCTTTCTAGATGTTGCCTTGTATAAACAATTTCGAAAAGGGACAGAAATATATTTCAAAGACAAAACCTTTTTTTAAATTTAATTTATTTTAAATCGCTTGGCACCTAATGACCATAAGTGATCAAAACATGTATATTTCTTTTCGTTCTGTGTTATATTTAATCACATCATTATTTTATTTTTTACACCAATAATGTAAAATAATTACAAGTCTTTTTCAGGCAAAAAGATATTTCGACACACAAGTGTGTTTGTTAAACCTCGTAACTTGATCGTAGGTAGTTAATGCAATTGGATTCTTAAGTATATGCAAGTACGAAACCAAGATTTTTTCGATTAAAAATGGTTAATTTTGAACTCAATTGGCAAGTTCAAATATGACTAATTTAATTTTAATGGATCATTTCTTGCGGAGCGGGCGGATTGGACGGATTGCTAATGTCCCTTCTAAAATTCTTTCAAATATATTGGCAATATTATGAATTTTCTTTGTAAGCGAAACATGTAACTTCATTTTCTGTGCACGTCTTCTAGAATTCAGTGGGAAATACAATTATTCAAATTATCGTTTCCATGTTGTCGCGGCAGGAAGTATTATTCCGAAGGACAACATGGATAAGAGCCAAAATTTATTGCTTATTTATCCTTGAAATTAGATTTTATTACATGAGAGGTTTGTTGTTTTTGGTGTTTTTTTTATTTAAGTAGTATATAACTTAGTGTAAGGATCACAGAATTTTGAAAATGTGCACACAATTCATTTTTCCCCATAGCACGTCATACGCAGTTTGAACTGTTTTTTTGACGTTAAATAAATTAAACATTTTTAACGCAATAGCTCTTACAAAAGGCACTTATTTGGAAAGACTGCATTCATGGAGCTTTACCACAGAATATTTTGATTTTTGTCTAAAATACTTCAGAGAAAGCATTACGTCACTGTGTATTCAGTGACAATATCATAATTGACGTTTCTGAGCCTGCGCTAAACAACGCAGTAGATAATTTCAAAATTTGTGTTTCAAAGACTTCTTCAAGGAGGAAACAAGTTAATTACTACGTCAAAATATAATTTAAAATTGGGGGGGGGGAATCGTTAGAAGAAACATAACGTAACTAGGTGTGCAGTGACAAAAAATTTCATTTGTTCCACAATGTTTCTTCGAAAGTTCTTTTAAGGTATTTGCAAGATTGGGCTTGTTCAGGGTAAGCTAATCGTCTTATAATAGTTAATTACAAAATACATTATATTACAAGACGTCTTTCAAAGAGCAATTATCTATATGAGTACCTCATCGTTTCACAATTTTGACTATGAACTATAGTGAAAGCATGACGTAATTCCGCGTGCGATGACAAGAATGCATTTCTTCAGCAAATATTTCTTCTGAAATTTTTCAAAGATGTGTTTAAGAATTACTGCGAGTAGACGCCAATATAACTATATTGAAAAACAAGGATGGTTTGTAAAGACTGTCATGTAAAGACCGCGTTTAATTAGCGAGAAGCTCTAATCTCTGTTACATGTTCAAAGTGTTTAGATATTTTATAAATAAAAGCATAGATGAATATGCTTGTACTTACAAGAAGTCTCAATATGCCTGTACTTACAAGAAGACTGCTCCTTTCGATTAACCTGCTTCAGTATCACATTCCCGGAATATGCACGCAGTGCCACGCAATGTGGCATATCTTTTACGTTCTTCGACGTTTACGAGAGAAACCTGCAATAATGATGATTGTCAGAAGAAGAAAATTACAAATAATCGTCAAGACTACTCTCCGAAGATCAGAACAAGATTGAAGATCATAACGTCATCGGGTTTTTAAGATAATAGTGGCATGTTTCCTTGTGTGGCACTGTTGGTACTGTAACAGTATGTCATTCTAGAAACAGTGCACATAGTGCCACGCAATGTGCCATGTCTTTTGCGTCTGTTCTGCTCATCATGGAAACCTGCTTTGAATATGATCAGCAACGGAAGAAGAAATATTATTATAGATTCAGAATAAACTCCAAACGGTACAACAAGCAAGATCGTCGGTCCCTGAAGATGACAGCGACATGATCCGTTGAGTGGCACTGTTAACCATGCTCCTGTATATCTTTCTTGGTGCATGGCCTGCAGTGCCACACAATGTGTCATGTGTTCTTCGTCCTGCATTCGCACGTTCCAAAACGAAACGATGAACATGTAAAAACATATAAAATTACAATGAGTAGTCTAGGTGTAGATTGATTTTCGAAGGTCAGGGAGATAACGCTTTTCCCCCAGGCAATAGTGACATGATCCCAAGAATGTCAACGTTAGCAACACAATATTTATTTATTGCTGTAATGTCTTTGCTCATAAATTAATTAATTGCTGACGTGAGGATGACAAACAAACAGTAAATACTAATTTTCTATTCAAGATCCTTCCACGAATGTACTCAAAGAAAACTACCTTCTGAATATATCTTATGTATGAAAGATGGAAAGGAATAGGGGAAATAAACGGTTATATTCACGTAAATACGTACTCTCCTCGCAAAAGCCCATATGAATGAAAAAAAGAAGAACGAATCCTGCAGCTTGTAATTTAGAACATCTTGTACTTACAAGTATTTCGTTAACTATCTTGAAGAATAGTGATGATGGTGTTCATGGCAGAGTGGTATGTAATTGCCGACAATTATTGCACAATCGTTTGTTTCCACTTTTGTTATTCGCCCTGTCTAGCACAACAGAAGAAGTGTTTTATTGCCTTATCATTTAGGTCGCAGGAGATAATTCCATTTTCGTCTATACTGCGACTTTTTGCGAGATAAACGCCGATTGAGTCGCTTATCCTATCTATACGTCTGCATATAACGTCCGTGTTCAGCCGATGATTTCGAATAATTCGGTAATAGCAAAATCTGGAACTTGTTTATTGTATGTACACCGAGATCAACACAAACCCCGTATGAACCACTATGTTCACAAAGAGTTCAGGTGAACGTTTTGATGCTAAAATTCTGTTCACACATTTATAGACCCGAGTAGTACTGACATCAGATGTAGCACTGTTATATTACGTACCAATTATCCTGTTTATTTTCCTAAATTCGTGGTATCAACTTTTCGTTCCCATTGACTGTTTACAACTAGGCTCCCAAAAGTATCTCTTATTGTAAATCACACCTACGCTTTCAAAGATTATCTCCATTGCATGTTACATACACAGTTTGTGTTTGTACGAAGCTGAATATTACAATAATAATATTTTTATAAATTACAATAAAGTAGTTTACGCTCATTTTTGTGGCCTTCCCCTAAATTCTTTTTATTTTATTCAATCTTTTTGTTAGTTTGAAACATATCAAAATATTCTCACTTAGAGGCGTGTTTAATATTATTTCAAGAAGGCTGTTGCACTAAAATTAAAAGGTTCCAAAATAAAATATTTCATCGATCCAATAAACGCGTCAAATTGTGGCAAATGTCGAAATATTTAATGATTTAAATTTATGCTATGCGCTCCCGCTATAACTACTGTTCATAATTTTGCAACTTTTCAATTAATTATTTCTCAAAACTAAATAGTAAATTGTCGTTTTCTATATGGTTTAAAAACAACAGTTTTATCTGGCATATTTGGAACGGAAACCGTCAAAGCACACGGTCAATGGTACTGGCTGTGGTAATGGCACCGTAAAGCTCACGAGGGCTGGCAGCGGCGCTGCTTGCAAGATTGTGTGATTGTGTGTGTGAGAACTTGCTAACGTGATATTTAGCACCAAATATAAAGTGTTTTTTTACCTACTTCAGACAACTGACACGTTCAGTCTTGCTAATTGTTTCGAGTGAAATCTGCCGAGGTGTCAAGAGTTTATTTACGTGCCTTATTGTCACTTATACATGCGGCGTCATTAGGTCGATTGGTCAATCTGATATCAAGTTCTCGAGCATTAGAACAACAAGGTAGCAGGATAGCGGGTTCGCGAACGACGCATATTGAACAGAGATGATGTAGAAAGAAACATTTTGTAATATATTTGAAACTGATTAAAGAATGTTTTCCAGGAAAAACAAATCCTTCAAGAAGTGAAGCATTCTGATCATGATGACATCAATATATATTGATAATATTTAAAAAAACGTTGAATTTTGCGTCGTAATTTGACTTTACTTTCTCCCTACTTCTTAAGCAGTGTAGAGAAAATATTGTAATGCTGGGAGAAAACGGCCAGTTTTCGACTCAAAAACTCTTAATGACGGGCCCCGGTAACGAAAAAGTATGCACATCTTAACCCTAAATATAATAAAATAAATTCCTCTAATAGTAGTGTTGTCAGAATTCATTACTTGTGGACCCTTGATATCGAAAAATCGATAGACGTCAAAACGTTAGTCTGTCTGTCTGAGAACAAAGCTAGAGGCTAAAACGTACGCACGATTTTAAACAAAATGTATATTCTCCATTCGATCTAATTAATGTCGCCATATAGGAAACCGATATCTTAATTTTTGGGGATACTTTACATGAAGCCCTGAATGTAGAAAGCATTTTTGAACTCGTAAGCCAGACGTAGCATCGACACTTGAAGAAATAGTTCGGCATCTTTAAAATTTGGCTTAGTTTTATCTATAATTATGAAAGAAGTTTATAGAAAATAATATGAACATTGACCTCACATTATTGCAGGTGAGCACTGAGTGGCAGTTTGTCATAAATGGATTGTCAAACGGATCCGAACTGGTTTTTTTTTCTATTTTGGAAATACAGTGCGCCAGTAAAGTCTCTCCGCAATGGCACCAGTGGCTGGTGAGAGTGCTAGCAACACAAATTATGTTGGCAGCACGAACTGCAGAATGTAAAAAATGAAAACGTAAATTGCGGACTCACCACAATCATAAAACACAATGGAAGTGTTGTTCTCTTCGCATATTTCCCTGTGATATGGTTGCTACGAACATAAATGCAATTTTTATTGGGAATTCCTGGTCCGGCTCGGTGCGGAGAAGAGAATCTTTCCAGGCATGCAAACTTTAAGGTATAGGCTGTACAAACTTTATTGGATTGTATTGTGATGAGCCACCCTCGGAGCTGACTGGCTTCAGCGTATTCCTAAGGTGACTCGCCACTTTGAGTACTGTGATTGATTAGGTGACTTACGGAAGGTTGAGAGGAAGGGGGAGGGCTGCTCACTCAGAAGACGTTTTCAGTAACAAATGCACCATTTATTGGTAATTAAAGGAGAGAGAGGGAACGATGAGCTGAAGGGAGATGCTTGGGAGTCGAGATTACTGATGACGGCCTCTTACCCCATCTCCCCGTGGACCAGGCGTTCCGGCAGGGGCGGCAACAGCAGCGGCAGCAACCTGGGAGCGTGTCGTCATCATCCCAAGAGAGAGTCGTCCGGAGTCGGAGTCGGCGTTGGAGAGGCGAGCTCGTTCTTCCGTCACTCTGCTTGTCACTCTGCTTCAGTGCTCGTCAGTCCCCGTCACTCTCTGCCACTTCTGCCATTTCTGCTCTGCCGGGCCCGTTTATATTGGGCCCGACTTGCATTCGGCAGCGTTATTTAGAGGTCGCTGCCGGAATGTTTTGTGACGCTGCGTGCCGCTTGCCTTGCGCGTTTTCCTGGCGCGGGGTGATGTGGTAATGGCGGTTCGCCACATGGCTCCCATGCCTTCCAGAAAAACATAGCCATATGGCTGTGTTTTTCGATATCAGCGAGCTAAGCCGATTAGCAGTGTCTCGACAGGGTGGGAGTGGTTATCTTGGAGTTGGCAAAAGGGTAGTATATACACAAGAGACTATGATACATGATAACTATACAATTTTTGAGTGATTCATAGAATCACTCAATCAACTCAACTCACAGAATCAGTTGCTAAAAATGTTGCCTACCTAAAATTAAAAAACTGTATTATTTACATTTCTTGTCTGTTTTACTGTTCGTTTTGGAGAGTCTAGCAGTCTAGTTTGTCACAATTGTGGTCTTCTTTGTGAATGATGATGGCGATGTGGTGGTGGAAGAACTCACTTTCCAGATTCAGGAACCTAGGATACGGCGTCGAGATGTCACAGGTGTCCTTTGGTGGCGGTTGTGGCCATCCGGTCGAGGCAGGGATAGATGATCTGCACTGGAGCTGTGCTGCTGACCATGCCCATGGCCGTCTGTCCCGTGGAGTAGTGGGTTTCAGGGTTCCTCGAGGCCGTTGCTTCTCGTCTCGATAGGGAGGAAGTGGTGTTTATTGTTGATGGGTTCGTGGTTTCTTCGGGGGGGACATGGAAGGGGGCCAATTGTTTGGGGGTGGTTTGTGCGTTTGTTGATGGGTTTTGGGGGGTTATTAAACAGATGCGGCACATATTGCAGTTATGAGGAAGTGCAAAATTTGATTTTTTTTAAGGGGACTGGATAGTTGGTTTTCTTAGTGATTAATATTTAGTACGGTGTTGGAATGGGGATTTAGAATGAGGGTGCGACGGGATGCCCAACATGACATGGGGAAGAGTGTTCTATAGAACCGTCATCAAGAAGATCTTGTATAATTTTGTTCATGGCAGGCCTTTGAGAATAAGGGACACGGTATGGTGCTTTGAATATGGGAGACGCGTTACCCGTATCTATTTTGTGTTTGATGAGGTGTGTACGTGCGAAAGGTCAAAGTAGTCATTGAAGTTTTTTGAGTTTTGATTTGAGTTTGCTTGCGAGTCAGAAATTATGTGATTAATGTTTGTTCCAGAGCCTATATTCATATTTCCTTTTTCTTCGCGATCGTTATCTATAGTCGTGTAGGAGTTCCCGTGTTCTTTGCACTGATTGTTATTCTGAGGATTAAAGGATGCGCAATTTGATCCCTTTTTCTTATTCATACTTACATTATTCTTATTCCTATTATAATTGTTCCTATTCTTATTCCTATTCTTCTTATTAATATTATTGTTATTATTTCTATTCTTATAATTATTGCAATTGCTCTCATAGTTAACATCATTGTTATCATATAAATTCCTTTCTTTGTTATCAATATCATCATTATTATCATCATCATTATTATCATCATTATTACTATCATTATTATCTGTATTCTGATTGTTCACGAGTTCATATAATGTGTCGTGATTTCTCTCTAAGGAAGAATTAAATCTATCATTGGTTGTCGTCTTGTCTCTGCAAGGATAACCTAACGATGTTTCCGACGAACTGGATTGTGCCGGTATACATTGTGCCAGAATTGTGTTGCGGGGAACGGTGATGGGCGCGGAAGTGACATTAATTAAACGCGTAGGTATGTTCGTTTTATTAATGATTTTCACTAGTAGTCGCGCGGATAAAATGCCGTGGAGGTACGTGTTTTGAGGCTCGAGAACCGCTAAAGTTGAGGGGATGTAATCTATATTTGCCCTACAAATAAGTTCACTACGGGGTGGGATAATCGTTGTTTCTGAAAGGCGCACTGGAGGGTACGATTTTTCTGGGTCACTGGATGTGGACTGGAGGTGTGCCGACGCGTCATCCCGAAAGCTGTTTGAAGGCAGCGTATTCTCGAGGACGAGCGGCTGTGTGGGAATGGAATTGCTGACGCCAGTAGACGCCTGCGAGGAGCGGTGCGGCGGCGCTGAGTCGGTGCTCTGCTTAGCGGTGCGGGGGGAGGGCTGTTCTGGCCTTGGCGAGTTGAACGTACTTGGAGGGGGAGGTGGTGGTTGGGAAATGTTTGCGTAGCGGTTGAATGAATGTGTTTTTGTTGTGATGTGGGATTGAGGGTAGTCAGCAGAATTTAAAAGAATTTTCTTTTGGGATGGTTCCTTGACGTCTGTTGGCGTGCGCACTGGAGGCAGCTTTTGGAGAAGCGTATTGTCTCTTAGTGGTAACGTCACAGTTCCGATTTGTAAACAAGCTGTGTTAAAGTCAAGAATTGCTTGTTTTGAAAGTAAGAAATCAATGCCAAGTATACCGTGTGTTTGAATATGGGGAGGTCGTTTGGATATAATGAAATCGTGCGACAGAGAAAAGGAGGGAGTAGATGGGAAGATAATTTTCGTAGTTATGGATCCAATGATTGAAAGGGAGTGACCGGTGACAGATTGTAAATTGCGATGGGGTGCATCATCAAATTTAGTGTTGTCGGGAATGGATTCTTCAAATAAGATAGATGCTTGAGCACCACTGTCTACGAGAAGTAACAGGTTATTGCCGAAAATTTCTGCATAAATGCATGGAAATGGAGTTAATGTTTTGTTCTGAAAAAGTGTGCATTGTGACCCTGTGGATTGCTGAGCTGGGATCCTCCCGTTTGGGCCGGTAGCGGGAGGATGCTCATGTTTGGGTGATGTGTTAAGGCGTGTCTAGGCGGAGGTGTTGTTTGTGGTTGCGTTGTGTAATTGTGGTTTTCGTGAGTGCGGAAAGGGCATTCGCGCATAATATGTCCTGGGCTCGAACAGAAATAGCAAGATAAAGAGTTACGTGGTTGGGAACGGAGGTGTGGAGGGGGAGGATGGTTTTGGGATCTGGTACAGAAGGCCATGAAGTGACCTGTTTTCCCGCAATTCATGCAGAAAACTTTCTTTCTGCAGTTGTCAGCTAAGTGACCAAGTTTTCCGCAGGATGTGCAGTTCTGTAGTACGGGGGTGGAAGAAGTGGGGGGCGAGGGATAAAGTGAGTCGGGTCGCGTGTTAGTGATTGGGGTTGGGTTATTGTAATAGTTTTGGGTGGTGGTGTTTGGTGACGCAGAAGGGGCGTTATAAGAGAAAGATGTAGGGGAGGAAGAAGAAAGGAGGAGGGAATTCAGGTTTCTATTAATGGATTCTAAAGTTTTGTCATAATTTGAGCCATCCGAGGGTACCATGGGGGTTGGGTTTATAGGTTCAGAGTAGAGGGATTCGGCGATAGTGGCTGCTTCTATACATGACCGGGGGTTATCTTTTTCGACTAAATGAGATAGATAGGTTGGGAGACCGAAAAGGAATTGCTTTAGGATTAGGTGTTCAGTAAAGGGAAATGGTGGTGTAGCTGTCATACATTCTTTGGCGAGTTCGTAGAGTCGTAGCGCAAATTGTTTCGGTGTTTCCGATTTAGTCATAGTGCAAGAGGAGTACCTACGGATAGCGTTAGAGAAGTCTGATTGTCTTGTAAATAGTCGTCGAATGGCATTTTGAAAGTCAGTCCAAGTTTTAACATTTATTAACTCAGGAGACAATGAAGCCAAACGTTTTGCTGTGCCGTCCAAGTGAGCTTGGGCGAACAGCAGATGTTCGGGATCCTGCCATCCTGAGATATCAGCCATGTTGCTTACTGTTCTTAAGAAATCGTCAATGTTTTGGCTGGAATCGCCAGTAAATTTTTCCAAGTAGTCATGGAAGGCTGAGCGTTTGTCGTCGAGGATGATGGTTGTTTCGATGGGGCGTTGGGAGTGGGGGACGGAGAGGGGGGAGGGGGATGATTGTTTCCTTGGGAGGAGAGAGGCATGGTCAGAACAGAAGGATCGTGCTTTGAGGGGAGAGTTCCGTTTTCGGTGGTGGTAAGCGTTGTCTGTAAAATGTCAGAAATAGGAAATAAGAGTCGTAGAGAGTAAAACCCAACTATTGAGAGAAATTTTGAAAATCAGTCACAGTACTCGTGAAAAATATTCACGCAATCGTTTATAGCGATGTAAGCGTGGATTCGTTGCGCCAGGGGTGAATCTGACGCTAACCGCTGCCACCAGATGTGATGAGCCACCCTCGGAGCTGACTGGCTTCAGCGTATTCCTAAGGTGACTCGTCACTTTGAGTACTGCGATTGATTAGGTGACTTACGGAAGGTTGAGAGGGAGGGGGAGGGCTGCTCACTCAGAAGACGTTTTCAGTAACAAATGCACCATTTATTGGTAATTAAAGGAGAGACGGGGAACGATTGATTGAAGGGAGATGCTTGGGAGTCGAGATTACTGATGACGGCCTCTTACCCCATCTCCCCGTGGACCAGGCGTTCCGGCAGGGGCGGCAACAGCAGCGGCAGCAACCTGGGAGCGTGTCGTCATCATCCCAAGAGAGAGAGTCGTCCGGAGTCGGAGTCGGCGTTGGAGAGGCGAGCTCGTTCTTCCGTCACTCTGCTTGTCATTCTGCTTCAGTGCTCGTTAGTCTCCGTCACTCTCTGCCACTCCTGCCACTTCTCTGCCCTCTCTGCTACTCTCTGCTACTTCTGCCATTTCTGCTCCTCTCTGGCTCTGCCGGGCCCGTTTATATTGGGCCCGACTTGCATTCGGCAGCGTTATTTAGAGGTCGCTGCCGGAATGTTTTGTGACGCTGCGTGCCGCTTGCCTTGCGCGTTTTCCTGGCGCGGGGTGATGTGGTAATGGCGGTTCGCCAGTAGCACCCCTAGTTTATACATTATTGTATTTGGGAGTGCGGGTGTTTCAAATGATTTCTTATGAATTTTCTCAAAAACTCAAAAAAAAAATTCTCAAAATTGCGCATTTTCATACATTCACAATTGACGCGTTTTCAAAAACTGCTTCAATTTTTTACTTAAAACTTCTTGTACTGATAGTACTCAAAAGACTGAAAATAATGGCATTTACGCAATTTGTTTGAAAAATTATTCAAGGTAATGTTTTTGAAATATCTCTTACGTCGTGAATATTTACATTACGCCCATTTTCAACACATTATTGAACTAGTGAACACAAGTGCTTTAAATAATTTCTAATAAAGTTCCTCGAAATCTCGAAATTTCTTTGTCAAAAAAGAATTAAAAATGGCGCATTTTGAGAAACGCACAAAAAACAAGAACGAGTTGAAATGATTCAATACAAATGTATATACAGGAATATGTTTTACTCTTCTGTAATACGCTTAAAGAAATATTTCAAATCTACTCTTGGGGATCCGAAAAAATTAGAAAACGTGAAAATTATCGTTTCGGAAATGCGAAGAAGTAGCCTGGGCTAAAGTGATTAGAAAACGAATTCCAGAAAAAGTTATTCTGTAGCACCACTAGTTTTGAAATATCTCTTTCGGTGTTGATATTTACAATACTGACGTTTTATACATTTTTACTTTCTCTCACTTATTTCATAAGACGGGAAGGTTTTTTTCCCTCATTTACTTAGTAAGAAGATAAAGGTATGAAAACGAGCGTTGGAAAACAGCGAATTTTGGCACCTTTATTGCCGTGCCCTGGCAATGAAAACGTAGATCAATCCTGTAGAATTACAATTAGAGATTTACTTCCTATAACACATGATTTAGCCAGAATCCAGGTTTTGTGGGTCGTTGATGCCGAAAAATCTATTGACTGAAAAACGTCTGTCAGTCCGTCTATGGTCAACGCTAGCGCCTAAACCAATCAGCCGATTTTCTCCAAAATAGATATCGGGAGCTTGAACATCACTTCAAGAACGTCATCACGGTGATTTCCTAGCTTCCTCTTGGATCACAGTATCACAGCAGACAAACTGTCAATAGACCTCGTGTTTTAATCGAAGTACAAAAAGATCAAGTACAATTTTTTTAAAGAAGTGAGAAAAATTTTGATTTGGATGTTTTGGGTTCAGACAAGCGTTCGCCCGTTTTTAAGCGTTCGCCCGTGTTCGAAACTCGCAATGTTTCCGTATCGTAGAAGTAAGGCTGACGAGTTAATTCGGAGTGCGTAAATTCGAGTCTCGGCGCGGAAAAAGTTATTTTGCTCATTGGAAGTTTGCAAGTTTATGTAATAGTATAAATAGCAGAGCAGTAAGTAATGCGAGAAAGTATGTGCTGTTGTAGCACCCCTAGGTTTGAAATATTGTCAATATTATACTGTACTCACAAGGTCATTCATTTGAAGCAACAACCAGATTAGATGGTTCAAACCATTAATTAACGTCACTGCAGTGCCTCCGATTGGGATGTCCTAGGATTCAAGCCCCGGCGGTGGCAGAATTCCGACACTAACTAGATAGCTAGGTCGAATTCAGAAGGTGTCTGCGGGAGAATTCTGGTGGTCAGATGAATTCTTGTGGCCTTGTGTTCAGTAGTTTTCCATGGTTTCTCCGATCAACTCCAGGCGAATGCCAGAGCTGTACCCTAGCAAACTGGATACGGACAGCGCGCGAACTTTTCTTCCTCCTCTTTCTCCACAGCCTTTACTTACACACACTTAAACTTGCATGCACTACACTACCACACATCTGAAGCAAAAAAAGTAAACTCATAAATAACTCAAATTTGTGGAGCTCATCTCTTCGCGCAGGAGTTTTGTGCTCTCAGGACATGATTACCATTCGCGGATCTTGTAAAATAATAATGCGTTTGAAATGGACCTAGCAGTAGGGAATGCAGTGGCCGAGAGCAAAATGCGAGATCAGGGGGACATGATTCGAAGCAGAGCGTATGGATTGACATTGAAAAACTATGACGTTTGCAATCAGCGATGCAAATTTAATGTTGCCATTTTCTAAACATTATTTCGGTTTGTGAGATTGAAAATATATTCATGTTGACTCTGCAATGGATGTTCCGAGAATAATTTCGTATTAAACAGTAATAAATGTAGTTCTTTTAGGGGTTCTATTTTGTTCCAGTTGGTGTATCGATCATTAATTATAATACATGTTGCAAAAAAAGACAAAGGTGGTATTTCCCATGCTACCGCTATCTAAAATCAAAGGTTTTTGAATTCCGCGAGCAGTATAATTTCTGGTTACTTCAAAACTGGAAAATTAATTGGAAAACTTATAATAAACAATTAGCACAATCACTACATGGTACAAAATATCAATTCAAGAACTAATGGTTCTGCAGAATGGCACAGACTTTCTTCTACTAGTTAGGTTTCTATTCTCTTGCATTGGTTTTGGATTTGCCCCACTCTCTTCCCAGCTTCAAACTATTGGCACCTAAATTTGTTTTCCACATTTCTTAAGTTTTCGATCACCTAATAGTAAATTTGAAACATGACTTTACGAATGTTATAGATGAAAGAAACTTTGTTCTATATGTGAATCATCATTGAAATGCTTGGAGCCATTTATGATAAAATGACATCTGAGTGTTTCTGAAAATGCTTAATTTGGGTCCGTTTTTACATTTTCTACTACACTTACATATAATTTCTCTACACTGCGTGTATCACCAATGCATACGTATATAATAAAGTTAAAATATGATTTTTGTACAGTTTTAAAGAACCTCTGTCAAACATGGTCATTAAATCTGAAGAATTATGTGACAATTTTAAAGATGAAATAGTAAAATAAATTCAGATAATGCTGCAGTCCACTTAACACGTAGGTGAAACTGTACCCGTGTCCCGTTATTCGACTTAACTTTCCACAACTAGAAAATTTACAACAACATGAGAGCCTCTTTAACCACTATGAACGCAATAGAACGAATTAAACGGAGTATTAATTGCTTTTCATTGATAAAAGCTGATTTTATTAATAGCCGCAACCATTTCAGACTCGGAAGAAAAATGAGTCTAATAGGCTAGTGCCTATAAGTTTTACGTCATACAGCAATTAACAAAACATTGCACGTTCAATGAAATCGATAAACCCACGTTGTCTTTTGACTACGCTTACCCTGCAACACAACAGAAGACGGCTAAAGCTTCAGTCTCTTCCCTTGATTATTTCTATTGACAAATCAATAGACAATATTCAATTTCATTGTACAATTGTTCGACCGCACTCTTCATAACTGTCTGTCATGCATTCTTACGACGTAGTATGTTGCGGAATGCGACCGGAGGGAAACGCGATTCTCGCTAGGTGCGATAATACGCGTGGAAAAATATTTGTACGCACCCACCACCTAACCCCACGTAAACTAGCGCTGTCTCGTTTGCAGGACTCTAAGCAAAATACCTAGGGCTCCGCGCCGGCCAACTGCTCCCGCCCGAGGCCAGGCGGCAGCGGGAGTATCAGCCGGGGGGAGGGGGGGCTGGCGTGGTGCCGGGCCGTAGTCGTAACATGCCTCCGGCTCTGGCCACGCCCCCAACGCTCGAGCCACAGCAGGCGCCGCATGCCGTAGCCACTGCCAGCGCCCTCGCCTCGTTGCCAAAATTCCATCCCGGGAGACTGCAACACGCCGCAATTTGCACCCATTGCTGTTACCCTCGACGGTTCGACATTCCTCGCCTCTCATGTCTTCACTCGCATCTTTGCTGCGTCCAATGCTTTATCACATGCACCATTCGTCGTTCATGACGTTCCTTTTAGTCAGGTCTCGTTCTATACCGTTGCGCATCTTGTTTCCCTCTGTTTTCTGGTCATTACCCTGACTGTTCGTGTCCCCTTCGTATATCTTGTTTCCCTTGAAGTCTTCCTAGTCACTCTAACGGACTTCTCGTCGCTCTCGTCATTTTCATCCTGTTCTCTTAGCCCTTGGTAACCACGTTCTTCTTGCGGTCTTCACCTGCACACTCAGTCCACATCTCTCTAGCTAAACACACTTCTCTCATAGTTCTTGCCGTCCTTACCACCCACCCAGCACGTCGTCTTTGTTCTTGTCATCCTTGCTGCTCTCACAATCCTTATCGTCGTCAACCTAGATTTCTGGCTGTCCGGTCCCTTCCACCCTCGCCGTCATATTTACCACTGCCTCTCGCATCCAACCCAGATACCCTTATCTCCCTAACAACTTTCAGCTTCCTCGCAGACCCCAAGGCTAGTGCACCCCTCATTTCTCTCTACCTCCACTATCCTCGCAGTCATCATCAACTTCGCCGACCTCATTATTCTTGCCGCTTCTTCCTCCCTCAGCATTCTCGTCAACCCGTCTTATTCGTCTCCTCCATGTCTTACAGACGTCGCCATCCTGGTTTCTGCATTTCTTTGCCATCTTCGTTGTCCCTATTTCCCTCGCCATCCTCCTCATTGTCGTCTTTTCACCATCGCATATCACCATTGTTTTCCGGCCCCACGCATTACGTCCACACTCACTACCATCTCCCCTAGTCTCTTCCGTCCTTCTCCATCGCTCACCGCCCTCCTCCCCCAAGCACTGCCTCCTCCGTTGCGTCCGCGTGGCGCGATGAGGCGCGGCCGGCGCATGCATTAGCGTCGAAATAGCGCCGCGGCGGCGTCCGCCCCCACCGACGCCTGCGCGAGGGCGGGGCGCGGCAGAGCGAAGCGCGGCGCAGGGGGGCAGGGCACAGCGGGGCGCGGCGTGGCGGGGTGGGGCGAGGCGCGGCTGCGCGCGATGGCGCAGTGGGGCGGGGAGAGGCGGAGGAGCGGGGAGGGGCGGGGAGAGGAGGGGCGGGGAGGGGCGGGGAGGGGCGGGGAGGGGCGGGGAGGGGCGGGGAGGGGCGGGGAGGGGCGGGGAGGGGCGGGGAGGGGCGGGGAGGGGCGGGGAGGGGCGGGGAGGGGCGGGGAGGGGCGGGGCGGGAGAGGCGGAGGGGTGGAGCGGGGTGGAGCGGGGCGTAGCGCGGCGCGGCGGGGCGGAGCGGAGTGGGGTGGGGCGGAGCGGGGTTGGGCGGAGCGGGGCGGAGCGGGGTGGAGCGGGGCGCGGTGGCATGGCGTCGCAGCGCGCGCGTGTTGTGTCGGTTTTACGCGCGGCCGAGTGGGCAAACTAACAAGCGGTGGATTACGCCTAAAGAGGTGGAGCGCCAGGGGAAGGAACAGCCTGTGCGTGGACTGCGCTCGGAGAGAATACTAGGTATTAACTGTCTGTGGAATAGAAATAAAATGAAAGACATCCGGTCGGAGAGGGAAAAAATGAGGCGGGTGGAATAAGGAGTTGGAAATTGGGTTGAAAAATAAAAAAAGAGCATGTTTTTGAAACAGGGAGATGGGAGGGTAAAAGATGAAAATAAAAGGTGGGTGTGTATTTGTAATGCAAACATTTTTTACTACAAAAAAATAAATGTACAATATTTTTTGTGGAAGATAATTAGTAAAAAGTGATGTCTTCCTTAGCAAAATAACATAATAAAATAAAGTAGAAATTGTGCTTGAAAAAATAAATAAATATAGTTGTTAAATTGGTATTCATTCTTAGTATTATTTTTAATTCAAAATATTGAAGTGAAAACACAATTTTTGACGTAATAATAGAACATTCCGAAATATAAATTAGAATTGTAACAAATTATTTTATTATATGTGGTTATATATTGAAATGAAATAACTAAATAACAATAAAGCTTAAACGAGGGTTTGGACGTGAGTAGTAAGAAATCTTAGGGAATAATGTAAACTAACGAGTGATAAACATTGTACATGGAATACTGTAAATAAATTTGCAATGACCGTATATCAATATTAATAATATTATTTTATCCGAAAGTTAATATTCTCTTTCGATAATAATTTGGTTTGACTTCAAAGGAGCTTTAGCTTAAAACAGTTCTTCTACAATGTTTCTAATTGTATACCACTAACTTCCACGACGTGAAGAAAAAGTTAGAAATAATATGAAGTCTTCATGTTTCTATTAAAGTGTATCTTTACAAAGTATACTGTACTTTTAATTCTCTTTCAAATCATAGCATAAAAATGTAATATTAGTGCATGGAATTGTACAGTTGCCGCACAGTCACGAGTTAAGGAATATTTGAAATTCAACCAACATTCGGACACAGTACCAAATCACTACCTACGAGAATCTCTGGAAATATATCCATATCTGATCTTGTTATGAATGAAATCAATCACGCTTTCAACATCAGATAAGAGAAAAACAATAGAGTTGCGTTCCTGACACCAAAATTACCGTCAAAGTTGCAAATGTAAGCGCAATAACGAGATATTACCCAGTAAAACGCTTCTATCGCATGTCTACTCACGAGTTCTTTCCATTATTATTTTTCATTCCTATAATATTATTCCTATTGTTCTATTTCGACTCTAACCCCTTCCCCTTTAGAAATAAACAGTAAGACGATGGCGTATTGTTTCAATAAAATTTATTTCTTTTTAGTGGCCCTCTATTACGTCTTAGCAAATAGTTTCAATATTTTATCAAATGAGATTTTATGCACTTGAACACATAGTGCGTCTGAAATATTCCGAGGATATTTAATTTCATACTTACTTTTTTCAATTTTACTCGGAAGTTTATCGAGAAATTTCGTAAATATGAACTGGTTGTTCGGTTCGATTTGTATCTCTCCACGGTTATTTCCAAAGGCACTGCACATCGACATTGCAGAAGAGAACAATTTTCAAAACACAACATTCCATACTTTTCTGGAACGTTTAATTTTCTGTATCCTTAAAATTGCCAGTCTTCCAAGCAGGCCTTTTCGGGTCTGCACCTACACGAGCTACTTGCCCGCCTGGGAAGTCCAGAGCTCCTGCGAGCATAGGGAACTTTCTCTCGCTGCGCTCTCCCTTCCCCTTCAAATCCAGAAAGAAGGGTACACACACACACAAGCTCTAGAAATGGATCTAAATACAAAATGCACTAGAAATATCGCGAATAAAGGTTGATTGACAGGAAAGTATGTTTGCCTGATGATTTCTATCAAACAACCGAGATTTGAATAATGTTCATATACTTTACTACTTATTTCTTTACTTCATGTTAATTTTATTTTTAAATTCTGCTTTGGATCAGTAATGTGTTTGAATCGAGAATTCATTGATTGTTTTCATTTTGTGTAATATTTTATGGAATCGTTCTGTTACTCTGTACAGAGCAGGAATGTGGAATAAAGAAATATCTCTCTTACGGGTGGGCAGTTCTTTTAACAGACAATAATTTTTGTCTGTTAAACCTCCCAACCTGAAGTTTTCAAAGTTATGCAATGATTGTCACTCTTAAGTAAAGGCAATTCGGAAATCAAGATAGATTTGTTTCGAAATATTTAATTTTACTCTCAATTGACAATTTAAAATACAAGTGTTGGATTTCATATTAATGGATCATTTGTTTGCTTTAGTAGAGAAAATATATATCTATATTACTTTTGAGGCAATAACTATCAACTGACTTCTCCACAAGGCTGTCACGGGTCTGTCATGAATTGACGTATTGTCTTCCCAGTGCACATTGTACAACCCCTGCCTTGAAATCTCGCGGCAGTTTATCTGGATGCGACCCGTGAATTTTAGTGAGCTAGTTATCTTGTTCGCGACCTAGGCATGCCTGCAGTATTCCGCGTGTCCAAGGTTCCCGACCCGACTCGCGGCTCGCGAGCGCAATACAAGTAGGTCGTGACTGCGCTCGAAAGCGCCGACCACTTCGTGTCCCTATGTGAACGCGAAGGGGAGTCTGTAAGAGAGCAATTCAAGATTGGAAGACGTAAAGCAGGGACTCAAGTGAAGTTCCTTTGAATATTAACAAAGTTAACTTAGTTTAATACTAAAAGAATAATGGATGGCCGAAGTAGCTAAAACCGTGTACCGACTCAGCGCTTCGGTTCTAATGATCTCGGTTTCGAATTCAGCCTTGGGCATGGTTGTTTGTCTCTTGTCTCTCATATATGGATTATTGCGGAGGGCCTCACGTTCTGCTGACCCCAGATCTGAGGATCCCGCAAGTGTGTTGCGGTCTAGGTATGGTCGAATATGCATTCCACTGGGACGTAAAGGGTAAGCGGCTGTCAGCTGGTTATGTGTCCTAGAAAATAATAACGAAAATGTGCTTTAAAAAATTAATATAATGCGACTTGCGTAACTACACATAATATTATTACTTTACAATACATTTTTCACAAGGTAAAATTTTTATTATTTTTACATAAAAAATTAGTGTTACATTAGTATATTTCCCAGTTCATGGAAACATTGACCTCTGCCAGAACTCGCAGTTTCCGTTGAATAATCCGACATTTTGTGAGACTTTTTATTCAGTTTTATTAAGTTTTAAACATGTCAAAATATACTATTTCCACAGATCCGAGCCTTAAAGACTAACCCACGTGAGATATTTGTGCGGCAACATGAATGTATGCACGATACTAAAAAATTTCCCTTAGTTTTCGCGCATTTGGTCTCGCTGAAAAATAACTGCGGTAAACAGAAAACATTCTAAATGTTGACAACTACCAAAAAAACAAACACGCGTGTTTAACATTGAAAAGTTCAAACGCGTTATCGCAGCCTACAGTGGCCACAGGTACCCAGACCAGAAGCGTTCACGTCAAAACAAACATCTCCCTCACTCCGCGGGAGGGAGTGGCATCGATGGCAGGGGACGGCAGGGGTGGGAGAGGGGACAGGAGCGGCGTCAATGGCAGCGGACGGGTGGAGCGGGGGCGGGAGCGGGGGTGGGAACGGGGGTGGGAGCGGGAGCGGGAGCGAGGGCGGGAGTGGGAGCGGGGGAAGGCAGGGGCGAGAGCGGAGGCGGGGGACGGCACGGGTGGGGGCGGGGAGGAGAACGGCGTCGATGGCGGGGGTCGGTAGGGGCGGGGGCGGGGGCGTGCCCTAAGCCTTCGATTACACCCAAAGCCCCGAGCGCGCGTCACGGCACTCCGCAGCTGAGAAACCAACAGCGCGCTCTTTCTCCAGGCGAAGGCAGCGAAACACGAACCGAACTTCCGGCAGCGGGGCTTTTCGGGCGGCTTCCGGCGCATCGCGCGGCGTCCCCGGTTCCCGTAAACCCACCCCTCCCCGCCCTTCTCCTCCACAATACTCGGCGGAGAGGGGCTCATCTCTCTTTCTTCTCTCATCTGCACGTTGCGTCCGTTCCCTCTTCCGTTCTACGCATGGTTCCCTTCTCCATTTCGGGCGACTTCTCCGTCACCTCCTTCCTGTTGTTGGCTCGTTTTCATCCTTGCCTTCCTCTTTATCTACATTCTCAACTTCATCCTCGTCTTCTTCATCTCCTCTCCGCATTGCTCGGCAGTGGGGGACTTGTCTCATTTACTTCTCTCATATACACACAACACCTGTTTCCTCCACTCCGGTCACATCTCCTTTCTACTTATGGCACCATTATCCATTCCCGCCTTCCTTTCCTTTCCTCCCTCCTGTTTATCCCCATATTTTTCTTTATACCCTCGTTCGTCTTCATCCTCACCCTCCTCTTTCCTCTCCCTCTTCTCCCCTCATTGCTCGGCAGTGGGGGGAGGGGCTCCCCTCACACCCTTCCATCATCAGCACACCGCGCCCATCCCCTCCACACCGTTCCTGTCCTCTTCTTTCTATAGCCATCTTCTCCACTCACAACCACCTCCTCTTTCCTCCTTTTCCTCTCATTCTTCATCCTCACCTTTCTCGTAATGCACATCAACTTTATCCTTACCTTCATCTTTATTCTTGCTCTTCACTCCGTTCCTCTTCTGTTTTACTCACCTTCCTCTCGACTTCAAAACCCACCTTTTCCCCATCCGCCAGTTTTGTCCTCTAAAAACATTTCCTATTATTTTCCATTTTATTAACTTCTCGTTCTTCCCTATCAAAGCTTTCCGTGATCTCTATCATCATAAGCAGACAATCAGTTGGGAGTGGACTAGGTCACAACTCGTATGATGTTAAACTTAGCAGTTAAAATGTTTAATAAGAAAATGTTGGAAAATAAAATAATATTTCTCAAAATAAGCTTTAAATACAAATATTTAGATAATTATTTAGATAACTTCTTCGATCTAATACTTTCAATTCAAGATTTATTATCATTTGAGACGGTCATTATTTTATAATGTTACCTGTAGGCCCTACGCAAAACTGAATTCTCAAAACGACACATATCCCGGGCACGAAGTGTAAATTAGTTAAAATTTGAAAATTAAAGCCCACCCAACACAACCATATATTAGCAATAAAAATTGCAAAAGCATGCTACTAGAGAGCTCTAACAATGACTGCGCGCAAGAACGCAACGACTCCTACGCGCAAAAATTAATTTGGACGTTAATAACTCAAAATTTAATTGAAATATAGAAAATGAATAAGATCATATTATTTTACTGTGGATTCAAACGTATAACTTGATGCTTCACGGGAAAGGCGCAGCAGTCCACCCACGTTCCACAGGGCGAGGCAATTTTGCCCTAGTATGTCGAAATGAAATTTTTTACGGATATATAGGAAATATTTAAGGGAGGAAAAAATCGGAAAATAATTTTAAGGATAGGCGCTGGCTTTCATATCAGGCAGGAATTCAGTTCATCTTATCAAAATGAGAGAGTGACAGAATGTTAAATGAAGCATACCTTTTTATCTTCAGATAACAAGAGGCACGCATGGACTATCAAAAACGTTTACTCATGAAGTCTAGCAGTAACATTACTTAAAAAATATATATCTTTAAATAGAAGTATTATCTCTCGAAAATACCAAACGTGACATCATTCGGACGCGATTTGATACTTAAGAAAATACATTTAATGCGAAAAACAATTCAAAAAGTTTCCGAAAGAAACTCTTCAAAAAGTATGCATGAACTAGTTCTTTAAATGCTCACACTATTTCTTCGTATCAGACGATGTTTGAAAAAAAATTGGCCAAAAATTGAGTTGCTAAATTGTGAAAAGTGAAAAAATACTACAAAGTTGTGTGTTTACGATGCGTAGAAATTTAAATAAATTTAAAAATCTTTACTACTAAGCATAACGTGAAATTAAGGACGTTCTGAATAACAAGTTCAATTCCTGCCGTTGGGAAACATTACACATTTCTGTTTACCAAATAAACGTGTTTATGGCGTCGATTTATTATTTGGAACCAATGGTGGCCATTAATGGAAAAACAAAGATGTAATGAAATGCACAAATATAGTTCTAGAGAAGATCATGAAAGATTTAACTCAAATCATCAGATAATATATTGCAATATACTGCATAATTGGTAACCATTTTTGTTTTAACGTTTAAAATATAAAGGCAGTGCTTCGATACAATTTATGTACTACATTGTTAGAGCACTCCGTAAGACAATGGAAGTAATTAAGAAACGTTTGTTATGTATGGAACAAAAAAACCTACAAAGACAACGAGTTCGATTTTTTAACTAATAGCCAAGAGAACAAAATAGTCAATAAAAATTATTCATACTATCAAATATGATTTTGTTTATTTACATTGTGTAAGAGAAAGAGGAATGAAATATCTAAAATATGTTGCTGAAACGGAACACATTTTTGTTGTACTTCTGAAATTAATATCAGAGTGACATTAGACAAATATTGACATGTTTTTTATTTACAAAGTTTGCATTGGTAGCGTAATGGCGTAGTGAATGACGTTTACGATTAACTATGAAACGAAATCGTTGTTTCGGCTGACAATAAATAAGTCCATAATTGTTTACAAACCATTAGTAACGTATGGTAAGTACAAGAAAAACATCAATTGTTTTTCAAGTGTGATAGGTTTTATCTCCTTAAAAGTAATTGAAAGCAAAAAATTAGAATATATTTACTTAAAATACATTCATTACCACTATGGATTATTACCACCATCATTACACATTCATCACCACTACGGAGCATTACTGAACATTACATTACTGAATCGAAAAATAAGAATATCAGAAAAGACATTTTTGTGGCCCGATAGTTGTTATCAAACGGCAAGTTTTGTATTCGTGAACAGTGAGTGACGAGCTCACTGAAAAATATTAAAGACAATAAATATTCTAGTAACAAATAACAAAATCTCTCTTTTCGAACGATGTTTTATTATTTTTGCGTACTTCAAAGAATGCTGAGCAGCCAATGAATTATCTATCCGAGTTGTACATACATAAAAATGATGATCCACCAAAAATCAACGATCGTTCTGCAAAACCCCTTTCTTAGTGGCGCGAGTTGGTTGCCCCATTCTATCGAATGTCCAACTGTCATATCATT
Source organism: Teleogryllus occipitalis (assembly GCA_011170035.1). NCBI lineage: Eukaryota > Metazoa > Arthropoda > Insecta > Orthoptera > Gryllidae > Teleogryllus > Teleogryllus occipitalis. Next base: position 152,616 of record BLKR01002051.1, read on the forward strand.
AAACAAGTACCAACCAATTTTTAAGGTTGTGAATGCAGCATAATGTAAAAATAGTAGTGTGTAGTATAGGATTGTAAAAAGAGTATAATGGGGAAAAAATTGATAATGAAGATCAGTTAATAAAGAATGTTTCAAAAACTATTTAGTACTCACTTTAACAGAGTTTGGACAGTCTGAGAGGTAATATTTCAGTGAATGAGAAGCAGAAAGTAATGCACAACTGGATTTCGTTGGTTGGTTGTTTACTGGTTCCGGGCGCGTTAACAGCTTAGATCATTAGCCCCGTAAGTGTAGTGCATGTTTTCCTCGGGCGATGACGGTGATCTTCCCCCGCTGGATGGCGAGATCCGATACCGACCTACCGTCGACTAGGGGGGGGGGTCCCCTAATCAGAACTCTCCCACTAGCCCAGCCGGGACGAGCTCTAATCTCCCGGCCGGTCTCCCGGAATATGTGTTAGTGTAGTGCATGTTAGTGTAAGTGAGTGTGTGTATAGGGAGAGGATAGGACAAGAAAGAGGAAGGAAAGATCGCGCGCGGTCCGTGGCTCGTTTGTTAGGGTACTGTTCCGGCATTCGCCTGGGGTTGATCGGAGAAACCACAGAAAATTACCGATCAGAGCAGCCGGCCGATACATTTCTCCTCCAGACAGCGACTGAATTCAACCTAGCTGAAAAGCTAGTGTCGAAAATTCTGCCGCTGTCAGGACTCGAGCCTAGTACCTCCCGATCAGAGGCGTTGCAGGGACATCAGTTGATGCACTGAGCTACCGCTGTTGGTCACAACTGGAACTCCCGACGGGGACTTAATATAATACGAATTCTAAATTGATTTTATTCGATATTCGTATCATCATCCACATACCCAGTTCGCAGCCGTGTATTATTCGGGCAATATAATACAATATTTGCGCCACCTCTCTCTGCTCGATCCGGCAAAGGGTGGCCTCTAGAAACGCGATTCACCCACTGCCCGCCACGGGCCGACCCGCCCGCTCCCCGCGGAGCCGGAAGCAGCGAATCAGAAGCCCAGCGTGTTCGGTAGAGCACAGCAGCGCGGGGTCGATGTTGTGTTGTTCCGCCCGCAGCGCTTTCACCTCGTGGGGGAGGAGGAGGAGGGGGTCGCGGGACGCGGGCGGCGGCGCGGGGGAGGGCACATTGTGATATAAAAGCATCTCTTAATTCTGCGCGAACTGAAAATAAAGAAGTTTCCGTGGCGCTGTCTCCGTTGTCTCCGCAAGCCCTCCCCCTCCTCCATCCCTTGGTCCCGGCCTACGCCCCTCGGCCGTCAGGGCGGTGACAGCAGGTCTCGGCATGCCTTGCATTGTGACAAAAGCCCCGCCAGAGTTGTGGAGAGGGGAAGAGGTTGGAGGGTAGGAAGAGGAGAAGGTAAAAATGAAAGAGTGGTGGAGAAGAGCTCTGATCAATGCGTTCTCAGGAAGAGCGGTTAGTAGCCTCGAACGTCTTACCCAGCGGAAGTTCTCATTTTGCCAGGGACAAAGGAGTGAGATTTCTGCATGATCAAGACAGAAGTTCCACTTGGTGTTTTGTAAGGGGAAAAAAGTTTAAAAGCATGGTATGTAGTAACGAGTGATTCTCTCAAAACTACGTCCAAAATTTATCAAAGCAGAATAAAATGTTAATATGACTTAATTAATGAACAAGTTAAACTATCTAATGCACGAAATAAATGTCTCTACTTATTAGAATCAGATGAAATAACTAAAAATTACAAAAGAAATACTAGCTTTTAGATATATATAAATAGAACCACAAAATTCAAGATCCCTCCGATTGGTGATTTGGGAGGAATGGGTGGATGGAACAGGTGGGAGGAGGAGATCCACAGAATGGGTGGGAGGAGCGAATTGGTAGAGGTGGTATATAGAGCCGGTTAGGTGGACTGATTATTTCGTGTTTTTGGGAGCGTCAACTGCTGTAATCATTAGACCGTATGAGTGATGCATGTTTTACCACGGGAGGTGGCTAAGTTTTTAACTGGAAGGTGTGAAGGCGGCACGAATGAAATTATGTTCCACACAGTTCCAAAATGGACCAAATGTTGAAAATAACTGAAAGATATGATAAAATTAACAGTAAGAGAAAGAAAAATTAAAGATCGCGTGCGGCCAGTGGCCGGTTTATAAGGGGACTGCTCTAGCATTCACCTGGTGTTGATCCGAGAAACCATAGAAAACTAGCCATTATAGCAACCGTCCGCTAGAATTCTCTTAGTCACTTGAATTAGACCATCTGGCATTACAGTGACATCAGCTGCCGTTCTGAGCCACCTCAGCCGGCCAGAATGAGAGGGCGAAGTGAGTGCGTGAAAGCTGGTAGGAGAAGAGAGAGGGTGGAGGTGATGGGAGGAGTGGGTGGGTGGAGGAAGCGGGTGAAGCGTGGGGACGGAGCGGATGAATGGAGCTGGTGGGCCGAGCCAATAGTTCGTGCGGTGCGGAAAAGGGTGGAGTAGATGGGGCAAGGCTAAAGGACCAGAGTGACGGGGGGGGGGAAACGAGGCGGGGCGGATCGGGGCGAGGCCGGGCGAGGCGAGGCGGGGCGAGGCGGGGCGAGGCGGGGCGAGGCGGGGCGGGGCGGGCGAGGCGGGGCGAGGCGGGGCGAGGCGGGGCGAGGCGGGGCGAGGCGGGCGAGGCGGGCGAGGCGGGGCGAGGCGGGGCGAGGCGAGGCGAGGCGAGGCGAGGCGGGGCGAGGCGGGGCGAGGCGCGAGGCGGGGCGAGGCGGGGCGAGGCGGGGCGAGGCGGGGCGAGGCGGGGCGAGGCGGGGCGAGGTGGGGCGAGGCGGGGCGAGGCGGCGAGGCGGGCGAGGCGGGGCGAGGCGGGGCGGGGCGAGGCGGGGCGAGGCGGGGCGAGGCGGGGCGAGGCGGGGCGAGGCGAGGCGAGGCGGGCGAGGCGGGGCGAGGCGGGGCGAGGCGGGGCGAGGCGGGGCGAGGCGGGGCGAGGCGTGGCGAGGCGAGGCGGGGCGAGGCTGCGTAGTGATCAATGTACCGGTGAGGCGGCCGGGTCGCGGCGCGCCGCCTGGCGTTGACACGGGGACGCCGCCGGAAAGCCGTGCTCAAACATTTATTTGCCGGACCTTGCCCCATGCGGTTTCACGCTCTCCAGCTGCTTCCATCCTTTTCAATCTGCTCTCCATCCCCAGCACATACATCTATGTCTCCCTGCTTTCAGCCGTTCGTATATACTCGTATTTGTACGGACTATTCCAGTCGTGAAATTAAAACCAAGAGTGTTTAACTATACATACAGACAAAATGCCCCAATGAGGGCGGTGTATCTCAAAAAGTATATCTCCTTTTCTATCCGATTTTTCCTACCACTCCACTCCGCTGGTCGATCATAAAAGGTGACTCATCTATTTTAAAAGGGGGTATAGTACATCGATTGTTGTGATGATGTCCAATAAACCGCGTATGTACTATAACATTAAATTTTTAATTTTATCGTATCTTTCAGTTATTTTCAATACCTGGCCCATTTTGGAACTCTGTTGGACACAATTTCATTTCTGGAAAAGCCTATTAAATATCACTCATGCTTTAGAAATTCTCACATAAATCCCCTCCACGCTTCGCGAGTCGGGGATTTATCGACAATTTACAAAGCACTCGTGGATTATTATTATTATTATCGCCTAATTTTGTTTCGTTTTTTTATCTTTTTACCAAAGATGTATTCACAATTTAAGAATTATGATGAAAAGCAGTGAATTGAACATTCAACTTGGCTATATTTTAAGAAGTTTTACTCTCAGAAGAAAACGCATTAATAACTTAACTCGATTTTTTCAGTAATGTCAATTATGTGTCTGAAAAATATCTCAATTTACACAAATGACATACACAAATTGCAGGAAAACATTTTCTTTTTTATTATGTATAATACCTTTATTTTGCGTAATATTATGTCTCATGTATTATAAAGTGTAAGACCATTTTACCAACAAAACATTTTTTGAATAATCATGTGTTCCATCTGAAAAGGAATTAATTACAAAGCATTTTATCCCCCTTTATTGCACCATATATTTTGTTCTTCATGACACACCTCGCCCAATAAAGTAACTCCACTCGAAATTAGTTGTGGGAGGATCGTGAGAAGTATCTCTGCTTTTCATTACAAGACGAAGGGTTGCGTTGGCGCGCGGGTCTTTTCTAAAGTGGCCGACAACATTCTTTTTCCCGGCCGCGTTAAAGAAAAGAAGTCTGGGGACGTCCATGCCAAATCCTCACATATTGCGGGGTCTTTCAATTGTACTAGAAAAGTATCATGGATGGAGAAACCGGGAGATATGGCTCAGAGCAACTGATGTCACTGCAGTCCCTTTGACCGGGAGGTCCTAGGTTCCCGTACCGAAGGTGGCAGGACTTCCGACACTAGCTTGTCAGCTAGGTCGAATTCGCTGTCTGGCAGAGACAGTCGCTGTCTGGGGGAGAATTCTAGCAGCTGGCTGCTTTGATCGGTCGTTTTCCGTAGTTTCTCCGATTAATGCCGGGGCACTACCCTAACAAACCGGCCACAGACTGCGCGCGATCTTTCCTACCGCTTCCTTGTCTTATCCTAACCCCTTACACACACTTGCACTAACACGCACTACACTGCCTCAAATGCCAAGAGACCAGGTGGGAGCTTAGAGCTTGTCCCGGCTGGGACGTTTCCTCGCTCTTTGGAGAGACCTGTTGAAGAAAACCCCGCTAGCCGACGATAGGTCGGAGCCAGATCTCGTCATCAAGCGGGGGAAGATCACCTTCCAAGCAAAAATACACACTACACGTACGGGATTAATGTTCATAGTAGTTGACGCGCCCGGAATCATTAACAATCAATCAATCAAACGATGGAGAAGTGTCTAAGGTTGACCATAATTGGGCAAGGAAAGGGTGTTGAAGTTCTGGGCAATCAACGTATACTTATTACCCTTGTGACAAGAATTGCTGAGGCAAAATAATGGATCCGCTACCAATCTGAACTCGGTTCTTCTCAGAAAGAACTTTAAGTTGAGATTATATGATAGATATAGCGATGATGACTAAAACATATTGATGAGATTTATGATCATATAATAGGAGAATCCACGGACAACTTCCCTTTAAAATCTTCTTTGCCCACCACAGACTCTGCATGGATCGACTGGGTTTTGGATCCGGTATCCAAAGGCGGAGAGCTAGCGCGCTGATCGCTACCCCTCGGCTAATTTGCAATCTATATTCTTCCTTCGCTTTTGAATTTTACTTCAATTCTTTTCCATAGCAATGTGTACTATTTTGACAGGATTTCCCTCCTCGAAGAAGGGACTACGTCTTCGTTCATGGAAGATGTATAATCAGATAAGATAAATCATGTGGGTAGAAAAAAAATTGTAAAATGTAAGACTTCAAACGAAATTACTTTTCTCTACAACAGAGCAGAAAACAGAATGAAAAGTAAAGTACTCATAACTCAAATGTAACTCATAAAAATGTTTTTCTAATGTGCAAAGTTGTATTATCAATATTCCGACTCATTCTCATTTTTCTCACGTTCATATCAATATTACTTCGAATAATATCACTTTCTAAAGAAGAACAAGGGTAAAAAATTGATGAATTTTCTGAAAAACAAGTCGTAAGGTTAGAGCACCTTCCAGTTTGGTGTGCAAGAATTCCCTGCACGCTTATTTTTTTAATAATAACATTAATAATAAAAAATAGCATTTATACTTAAGTTATAGAAATATTAAAGTTCAAAGTAATTTAAGTAAATTGTAGCACTTATCTTGACTTCATGTTTTCAAATTACACAAAATAACTGTTGGGTGATTACGAAACAATTAATTAAAGAGGTACTAATAATTGTTGGTAAAATTGAGGGCAATTAAATAAAGATAGTGTGTAAACATGAACTAAACAAGATATTTTGAAGGAAGTTTTGCACATTTCCCAGGTTATTATATTGAATTAAATCTGTACCTTCTAATTTACTTTCCAAAATATCACAAGCATTGAATTGCCAAAGAAAATAAATAAAATTATCAGTAGAAATAAATAAAACTTTTATCATTGATGATTAGCCATAATCCAATTTCCAATACATGAAAGAAAAAGGTCAGAAAACTGTACAGGAAGAAGTCATGCTTTAGAAGAGTGTGATAGATTGGTATATCAGAAATACTTGTTTTCTAAACCATTTTAAGAGAACACCTTCTACAAATGTCTGCCCCCTGGAGTTTGATAACAACAATTTGGTAACCAACAAATTGCAAGTGTTAGTCTTTCCTGCCCACCCGTTCTGCATTCTCAGAAACTAATCCCACAGCGTTTGCGAACGTACAATGAGGCCCCGCCTGCCCGCATTAATCCTGAGCTCAGGTACACTCCCCGTCGCTTCTTGGGGTCGCAGCGCGGCGGGCTCGTCGTTGAAGAGGGCGCCCACCGTAGGGCTTTGCCGGCACCTGCCAGCGGCATAAAGGGCGCGCGCCTGCACCGAGCGTCCACGATGCGCCCACGCCCTACGCCCCTTCCCCTTCCCCTCCACCCCTCCCCCTCCCAGCCCTCTCGCCGCAACCGATCCTCTCTCCTGCTCTGTCCCGCGCCGATCCCTGCTCCTGCCTCGGCCGTGCGCTGCAGTGACCCCGCCTAGGGAAGGCCACCGCGGCCCTGCTAACTAATCTCTGAATACTGAAGTCAGGTTTAGAGGACTTAGTAGTAGGAAAAAAAGCACATGATTGTTTTCCAAACTTGTGGCCAATGTATTTTCATCATCATGGCTTGTATCGACAAGAAGATGAAACACATAAACAATTGAACAGCTACATTTGTTCGATGCAAGCCGTGATGATGGAAATACGTTTCCGAAACGTTGGCAAACATCCGGGCCCTGCTAACTAATGCCTGAATGCTGAAGTCAAGTTTAGATGGCCTCTTTAGTAGTGGGGGAAGAAAAAGCACATGAATTTTTCCAAAGTTGCGGAAAATGTATTTTCATCATCAAGGCTTGTATCGTCCGGAAGAGAAAACACACAGACAATTGAACAGCTACATTTGTCGATGATGGATGATGGAAATTCATTTTCCGAAACGTTGGCAAACAACCATGTGTTACCATTTTTTCTCCTAGTGCCGTGAAGTTGACTTTTGTATAACATTTATGGCAGAGAAAGATTCTTCATGTTATTGTCTGAATAAGATATCAGAATGCTTGACAGCTAGCGGCAAACAGAGGAGAGGGAGTTCTGTTATTCAATCAGAGACTTCAAATTGTGATTATATCACTTCGAAGTTGCCGATGCTTATTCAGAAACATTAAATCTTATAGCATAAAGCAATTAAAATTGAAGAACGCCAAGCGCCAAGTGGCCAGAAACGCCATTAGGTGTAATTAATGTTTGGTTATGCATTGTTTGTGTGGTTTTGTGTCATATACTGTCGTGTGTTCTCGTTGCAATTTGTTTCTTGCTACTTCTGCTTCTGTTGTGATCGGAGGCAAGAATGATCAAAATACCGCGTGTCTGCCACCACCCGAGTAAGTGGCAACATCACTTTACCCCACCCCAACTGTCAAGTAGAAATGGTACTTGAAAAATAGAGGTTATCAACTTCCATTGGAACTGGGAAACAAACTATGTAGTGACTGCCCGGTGGCCGAGATCGCTAAGGCAGTAGTGTCGTAACGATCTTAGACCAAAGGGTCGCGGGCTCGAGTCCCGCCTCGGGCATGGTTGTATATGTGTTCATCCTTTCACCATCATCACCATTTCGTTTCATTTTCACAGTTACCATACCGTTTACTTCAATAGTGGTCACTATTAACCTAGATGTTGATGCAACCTTAAATAACCAATAATAAAAAAATCTACGTAGGGCAAGGATAAAACCGTTAGCGTCTCCTGTGGTGTGACTTTGCGAAATAATCACACTTCGCACGATACAAATTTGATGCATTCGGGGAACATACGCAATGGGCGTGAATCAAGTATTCATAATTTCACAGAAGAACTTAACCCGGATATATTTTAATAATAATACAGCCAGTATGCCGCGATCATGCAGTATATCTCAAAAGTATTATCGAATTAATATTCGATATTTTTAAATGTACTTCTCTCTACTGGAAATTCATAAGCTGAGAGCCCTGGAAGGTGGTGAGCACTGTGAGCGTCATTTTTGTTATTAAAATATTGTTTAGAGCATTTTCCATCTCTTTCAGAGGTAATTTCATTCGTCTATTAGTCTTATAAAATAATAGTAATTTTCAACGCACGAAGAAATTGAAAGAAAATTATACAGGTCTGGTCAGACTGAGAGGTGTGTATAGTTTCCTTAGATAGCCAGGAACTCGGGAAAAAATACAAAAAAACAAAGAAACATCTCTATTTTACCTGAAATATGCAAGTATTCGAATGCGGCATTTCATAAAGATAAAGATATTATATCACTATTCTACACGTGTATTTAATTCATTGTTCTTAAGCAGTTTATCGTAAACTACTTTGTGTGATTTTGTTCAGCCACATTTTTGCTGCTGCAAGTTACTTGTTGAATCCCATACGCGCATTGGCAATTTCCAGATAAAGTCCTTATAAAGTAATAAGTGGTTATATTCAATGTGCTCGTGGTATTACGTATGGTTGAACATAAAGCAGCCCATACGACTACTCCTTTACGTTGGAAGCAATCTCTCCATCATTTGCAGCAAGAAGCCGCAAGGATAGAGCGTGCTACTGGAAGCGTCTCCATTGGTTGAAAGGCCCTGTCTGTTGACCGCCTTGCCTGTCCGCTGCCGCTGCACTTGCGTCCCCTGGCGGCCAGGGCTGAGTTTCCAGCTAGAGGTAATCTGGGCTAATCCCCTCTGCTCTCAGCTGCACTGGCAGGGGAGGCTCTTAGACGCTCTTGTGTGTGCTCTGAGAATGCGCGCGTTGATAGCGTGATTCTCGGAAAAGGATGGAACGCGTGTCATATGAATAATAACATGTGAGTGAGAATGATAATTTTTACTTTCGGTAAACTGAAAATATCTTAACTAAAGATGTTGCCTTGAACGATCAAAAAAGGAAATTCGTGTGGTGTTTTAAGTTTGGAGGTTATTTATCGCAAAACCTTCCCTCTCGAATTTGCACACTTGAATTTGTGCACACTCGAACTGCGCAAACTCGAATTTGACTTATCACTAAGCTACATCAAATGGCTGAGAAAAAATTACCTTTATGAAATGCAGAATCCATTAGACGGTCTTTCGTATACAATTACAAATTATCCTTCGATATTTAGACATAGAAAGTAAAAACCATTTTATATCCTAATGACTTCAATATTTCTTGACGGAGGCTGTAAATTTAGGCAAAACTCTTTATATCAAAAACATTTGACACCTATTAACGTTTTGAACTTGAACAAAATAAATATTTTTGAAAAAGAAAAAATATTTCGGCCACATCTATCTTTAATTAAGGGTGTTCTCTCACAGGAAAGTGAAGACTTCATTTAATTCATGGTTTTATAAAATAACACTTTTTTCTTTTTCGCACATGTTAACCCAAGTATCTGTGTAGTTAGCCTAGATCTCTTCGTGTTGTTTTCCAGGAACAAATGATTTCTGTTGGTGTGGTGCCGAACAATTATTCAGTGGATTAGGTGAGTTCTCCGCCTAAATCTAGCATCGTCGGTGCGTTGTTAGGATTAGTTTCGTAAACACATTAATCTTTCAAGATGGTAATCTGCTATTGTAAGAGACATTCAATTTAATTCAGAAGATTATTACAGTTTTTGAACTTGGGTCTTTTATTTATTTTCTTTTTGTTTGGAAGCATTGGAATGATATATTTATAGGATTAAGCGATGAACGAAGTTTTTTTGGGGGGCGGACACTTTCAGTTTCTTCTTCTATTTCTATATAAATGTTCGACCTTCAAAAATATTTTTACAAACAAAAACGAAAGTGGAATGTCAATCACAAAAAAGTGTGAGAACATACTTTCTGCATTTTGGGATGAAGACAAGAGATCAAAACGCTATAAGAAAATATTTAATTGTTTTTTCTTCACAATTGTATGTGCCTTAAGTCACTTAATAAGACCATTTAAATATCGGCATTAAAAATGTTATAAAATAAAAAATTCAAACCAAATCTTGTTAAGAAAATGAATAGCATGAAATTTGAATATCATGTAAATGCAGTGTAAAAAGAAATTTTTTCACGACAAAAAACATACAGAAGATTAAAAAACTGCTGGGTATCTGGCAGATACATTTCATATAGTAGCGTTGTATTTTGCGTTGTGTACACTTTCAGGTTAAAATTTTGTAGGCATCAACGACAAATGTTTCAGTACTTGGCATTTATTTAGACATCTCCGTGTATAAAGAGGTTGAGTTTTTTGTTACGTAATCAAACCATAATTTTGTATTCATTTCATATTGCGTCCAATCCAATTACAGACTTCAATTTCGTGAGGAAAACTTTTATATGAACCCAAAACAATTTAACCATGAATATATGCAGTGAATCGAACAAATATTCTACTCACCAGTCAGTTCCAAGTGATAAGCAAAAATATCACGCATAATGTTCTTTCCATCCATACAAGTACAGCCCATCTCTGTCACAAACATAACGAAAATGAACAAGTTTTGCACTCCGATCAAATAAAAATAAATAAAACCTTGAACATCTAACTTTACATACTAAAAATGCCCGAAACTGGCGCATACTCAAACATTTCGCAAAGCGTATTGTTTTTCCAGAATTAGCACGTTGGTGTCGCCATCGCCGGAGCTGGCGAAGGGAGGGGGAGAAGGGGAAGAGAGGTGATGGGGTGGGGGTGGGAGTGGGGGGGCACTCTCGAGTTGTCGCGTGAAGCCATGAATATTCATCGTCCAGGTGAACGTGTGCGAGAGATATTTCGGGGTCCCGCAGCACCACGCCACTCGGACGAGCGTAATTGCTCTGTACCGTCAATTAGAGTCGTTTGCGTCAAAGAATAGTGTCAAATTCGAATCCTGTCCACCTGGATGGAAGGGAATGTGCGAAGCAAGCACACAACAAACAGCGCTCTTTGCAAAGGAAAACGTTTTGCGTAGCCAATGCATAGTCCCTGCCTTTTTTATGCGGTCGTGAATATGCGCAGAAAAGTTAGTCATACCGTGGCGACAGCAAATCCAATGGATGGTCTCAATTGGAAAACTCGTTACACGATCGGTGCCAGAAATATTAATGAAGATGTCGAATGCATTTATTTTGAAAAAGGTCATCTCAGGCTGAAATAACTGAGAAGTATAGATGTATTGAATTAGAGTTCTCAAATTAACACCGTGTGAATGTAAAAATGAAATACTATTTTAAAATAAATATACAAACAATATAAATTCAGAGTTTACTTTAGAAATTGTATTTAACTCTACTTTCTCTTCACATTGCATTTCATTTCCATTTTCGACAGTCTTTCATTTCGATTTGGTTTCAACGTTTATTTTTCCCTTTCGCATAATCCCCAGATCTGTCACCGAAAATAACATGGGCATTTTTGTGTATCCGAAGCTCACTCTAAACCTACCAGCTTTCACACTTCAAATTTCGATACGACGGAAAGTATTGCAAACACATGTGTATCATGACATTACGCAGTCAAAAATACCTAACTGCATTTTGTCAAATAGGATATATGTAGTAATCATATTTATTGTTATACTCACGGATACATTTATTTCTTTTTCCTTCAGAGTTCAGTGGTTTAAACACATCTGCGGTAATCAAGTGAGTTCAAATAGTCCGTAAATTACATAACCAACTTATAGAGAATTTACTCATTTTCTTGAATTGAAAAATAAGTTAACATTCATTTGCAATTACACAGAATATTACTTCATATATATATATATATATATATATATATATATATATATATATATATATATATATATATTGCATATAAATATTAATCCTAGATCACAAAGACGATTTGTAAAAAGCGTAGTCTGACAAATTACTATTGGGAAAATTAAGAAAAACTCATTTTTACAATCAAACCCTAGATTCAACGGATTGAACATGTATAATATGGAGTTACAAAATATTTTTAAAGGTTTTAGTAGATACATCTAAATAACTCACAGCGCACACTTGCTTGGTTCTGCTCACACATGGCTTTTGAGAACCGTTCACTGTAGTACCTCAACAAGCGACTTTTGTTATGATCGCCGTCGTCCCACTATGATGGCTAAATATTCAGAACAACACTTAAATGCTTCAAAACAAGGTATTCATTATTCATTTTCGTATTAATTATTCACAATATTAGGCAATATAGCGCAAAAAAACTAATGTAATTACACAGGCGAAGTCTACTGATTTTTTAAATTCTTTTCATCCTAATTTAACTTTGAAAATGGAATTGGAACAGAATCATACCTCAAACTTTCTAGACTTAACCATTTCTGTACAAAACAATAAATATAATTTTAAAATTTTTAGAAAACCCACCCAGACAGATAATCCCCTTTAATTCAAACCATTGCTATCCACATAAATTTGCAGTTTTCCATTCATGAATCGATAGACAATTCAACGTCCCCATGTCAAAATTAGAATTTAATTTCAATTTAAAATCAGAAATTTCAGTCATGGAGTACCACAAGATCTCCGCTGCCACTACATAATTTAAATAATAACAAGTTTATAACCAAAAAACCCTTTCATTTTTTACGCTATTTTTAACGTTTAAACTGGAAAATTGAAATCTGTGCTTGAAATTTATACAAATACATTGTAATCTCACATCCTCCGTGAGCGGACATGATAAACCCCACCCGCGATCTTAATTAATCAAAACATTAGGCGCAGTGCTGGCCGTCGGTTCGTTACCTGGGCGGCGCCTCCCACCGTCTCTCCCCCCGACCGTCACCCAGCCGCCGCAGGGGCGCGGGCGTGTAGTTTACGACCCTCGCAGGATCCGGCCACCTTTTTTGAGACTCAGGCACGAAGTGCCGACTACGTGCCACGCAGCAATAAAATTTTTCGAAAGACAACCGGCTTTTTTTTAATAGATTATAGATTCGCTCCACCCAGCGCCGAGGGTCAAACAATGTCTAATTTACTAAAAGTTCGCGCCGCCGACTTGCGAGTGGGGACAAGGGCAGTTAACGGGGCGCAGTACTCTACATTTGGGCGTGGCGTGATGTTCTCAAATGCAACGCAATTTGTCATGGAGGCCCGTGCGAAAGAGCGACCGATCGACTCTCTCATAAAATTGCAGGAGCCAGCAATTCGCTACGCGCACATACGCGTCAACCAAACGGTTTTTCGGCCAAAGAATAATTTCAAAGATTGAGGTCCAGCTGCACTGCATTCCACCGACCGCGGCGTACACCCCGTATGGAGCCGTGCAGTAACTCTCGCACCGTACATGCGACGGCAAGTTTTTGTTCCATACGAGCTAGCGCACCATTGGTTCGAGTGTCGCACCGCCTCCGCTCCCGATAGCTCATTCTAAGCAATTAGGGTGAGGCACTCGGATCACAGAAAAGGATCAAAGCCTTCGTTTTGTCGCGTGTGAGGCCCCAAATACACTCCCAGCTCGAACTTCGATCTTGGCACTTCGCAATTAAATTCTACTCGATCTTTTACATCTAACGTATGCCTCGGACGTGACTTCAAAATTTTCTCACAAGACTTTGAATACCGTAGATGAACTTTGGCTTCGAAGATGCACTCACAGTGGCTTGCCATCTCGAGCCAACAAGTGGGACCACTGATGTCTCAAAGACGCATTTATGTTGTTTAATATCGGCACTGAACTTTTGCGTGGAACTCCATCCCTTGAACTCGTCGTAACATGTGATTAGAGACCGCTCTGACCGCGTTCTCGCCTGATTCGCGGAGCGATTGCAGCTCATTGCCATGTTAGCGTGACGTCGCCGACGCCACAGTGGGTCCTATGGTCGCGCGCCGTCGCCCGACGTTCCGCCTGGATGAAGGACAAAGAGCCCGGCCCGCATCCCACCGCCATCACTGCGCTGCAGGTTTCGTCGGCATCCAGTCGCCGAGGAACGAAGTCATCACGTCAACAACAGTACGAAGTTTGTGAATGACCCGAAATGGGATCCCGTTAGCTCCTTTTCCCACGTCGAGCTGTGGAAAGACTGTAACAAAAGGAGCTGAGAGCGTAGATACCCCCAATAGGACATGTTATTGCAGCGGCAAATTCATTGTTTCTTTGTTGTTTTCTGCTTGTGATAACTTCAACTAGGAGAGCAAGCCGTAATAACTTTATCAAAATTTGCAATAATCTTTATAAAAATCATTCATTTGCATGCTCATCATCATCATCTCCTTAGTTTTTAATTAAATGTATTGTGAAATTTGTTTGTATTTTATTGAACATGCAATACCGCAGACTGGTTAGGTTACAATATACCAGAATTGGCACTTCCTTCTCCAGTGACCTTGTGGAAGGCACTGCATCTGAGAAAGGCCTATTCATGCGACTTGGCTTCGGTGGCGGAGCTGCGGTGGGGAGAGAGAACCCAAGAAACTCATCCCCCCCCTGAAGGACGCCAATGCCTCGCGAAGCAGCAGCATCTTGCTGTGGCGGCTGCGGGGCCCTAACTTGGAAACGAACGGGAATAAGCAAGGAGGCGACGAAGGGTAATGAAACGCGGAAGAAGACGAGGAGGAGGAGGTGTCGAGGATAGTGAGTCAAGAGGGAAGTAAGTATGTCATGAAAGTACTGATAACGTAGAATTAGTGATGATGTGAAAGCAGTGAAGTCGTGGAGCTAGTGATGTCATGAAAGTAGAGAAGAGAAGTAGCGTGCAAGTAGCCATGATGTGGAAGTGCCGATGATATAGAAAAAGTGGGAAGGTGGAGCTATGTATCACGTGGGATTAATAGGGATGTGGAAGAGATGAAAATTAGAATAAAGCGGAACGAAGAAGACTTAAAATTGAGGAACCGGAGACGAAAGAGTAAAAGAGACGCGGAGAGAGCGAAGACTGGAAGAAAGAGATACTACAGCAAGGTGTCGGTGGTTGATGTAGGCATGTGCAAAAATTAGGCATGGAGGCAGATATAACGAAGATAAAAGGAAGAAATCTAAAGGAAGAAAGTAAAAATTGGGTGGAAGTAGATATGGAAGAAGTGCCTGGCAGGAAGAAGGATGGCGACGGGCATGGAGTATATAACGTGAGAAGGCTGGCGGCGGAGCTTGGGCGAATCCGAAGCCGGGCAGGGCTCACAGCGGAGCGATATCGCCAGCAAAAGGTGGGGGGGGGAGCAACGGGCTGTGAAGTCGTGAGGCATAGGGAGGGAAATTAGGAGTGGGACTGGAACAGTGGTTAAGATTGACAGGGGAGGGGGCGTGGGTGTGGGCGCGGTGAGGTAGGATCAGAAGTTGGAGAGCGGAGGCGAAGCGATGCGACGCAGCAATTTGGCATCGGCAGTGCTAAGTCGCTCACTCGCTGGCCGCACCGCTCGTTCCCTCGTTTATTCGATGTAATTAAGATCTTGGGATATTCGAATTCTCGGGATTAAATGGGAGCGGGCTGAGCCAACCCCGCGCGGCCGCAGCTGCCGCAGCGGTTGCCGCGTTCCCGGCGCGCCTGCCGCGCCTGCCGCGCCCGCCCGCCCACGCCCCGTTTCCGTCCCCATCGTTCTTACCCTCTCCGCTCGCACCCCTTCCGCCCCACCCCCCTTCCTGCCCCCACAACTTCTGCTCGCTTTGGCACCGCTCCCACCCCGTCCGCTCCCGCCCTCTCCCGTCCACGCCCCCGTTCCTGTCCCCACCACTCCCGCCCCCTCTGCTCCTCCCTCCTCCGTTCCCGTCCCCTCCGATCCCGCCCCTTCCGCCCCACCCCTCTTCCTGCTCCAACAACTTCTGCTCGCTCCGGCACCGCTCCCGCCCCGTCTTCTCCCGCCCCATCCGCTCCCGCCCATGCCCTCGTTCCTGTTCCAACCACTCCCGCCCCCTCCAATCCCGCCCCTCCTCTCCCACCTCTTCCGCTCCCGCCCCCTTCTGCCCTTGTTCCTGCTCCCACCACTCCCGCCCCCCTACGGAACACCTCTCGCACCCTGCGTTCTCACCATCTTCCGCCCTGCTCCCACCGCCCTCTCTCTCCCCGCCACCATTCTTTCACCCAGGCTACTGCCCGCCCCGCCAACGATCCCGCAGCTTCCGTCATGAAAGTACTGAAAAAGGTTAGCAGTTTGACATGTTTGCATTGTCCAAAACACGCTCATTGAAATTGTTATTTCAACATTTCTCGGAACCCAAATAAGTAATTTCAACTATTCTGCATGAATCTTATTAGCAATGTAATTCACTAAATGATTCATTATCGAGCAATTTGCCTTCAACTGTCCGTAATAAAGAGTATTCAGGAGAAACCAATGACGTACCTGACTTGATGCGTTTTTTGAAATGTTTCCATACTTTCACGGCCTTATATGCAATTACCTGCTAAGGATTTCTAAACGTAATTTAACTGACGGGCAATTTATTTATGTTAAAAATTGGCCCTAGCAAATGAATTTTGGCTAAAAAGGTCTGAAGGCCAGTTATGAAGAAAAACTAGTAAACGTTGCATTTTTGGGCCGCTTTTTAACCGGCACTGCCTCCTACTATTGATCATAGCAGTTGAAAGCTCGAAAGCATCAATCGATCAATCAATCGATCTACAATATATGAAAATGGATGTTATTGGAGTAAACACAAGGAATAAAAATTGTTCTCGTGTTGCCTGGAATTTCTTTGTGAACTTCACTAGTTCTATTTTTACCTACACTTTAATCTATTTGCTGTCAGGAAATTCCACAATTCTACATATTTTTGTTCGTGAAAATTTCATGGATTTTATTAATTTAGGAATGAGTGCACACTCTTCGTTCTGCTGCCCCTGCTTTTATTCCTTCATTCCGTTCTGTACGCACCCACATTGAACACTTGCGCGAAGCGTATGAATAGAACAAGAGGAAGGACTTTCTCCTCCTCCTCCGTCGAGGATAATAGGAAATAATCCTGCCCGGATTTATCGTCTCTGGCTGGGCGCTGCAGGATCCCCCACATTCCTGGAAGCCGATCCTGAAATTCTGGAATGCGAACGTCCGTCTGTGATTTGATAGCATGGACTTAAGTTAGAAGGCGCGAGCAGCCGCTCGGAATTGCACCGAGAACATACGGCGCCATAGATAATTTCCTACATATTTGTGAATGTGTGTAAATTAATAGGAATTAGACAATTTGCTTGTGTTTCCATTAGTTACCTCGAATGATGTAACCAAATTAATAGCGCGAAATTCTAAACCGTTTAAAATTCTTTATAGTATGGTTCAGGAATGACAAAGCCAACTTTCATAATATGAAACAACAAATACAACTATACTAGTTGAACGTAGAAAAGTATTTTAATGAGTTGAAATTTCCTTCACACTTCATTACTTCCACGTCTTTTTTTTTCCTAGGGCTTTTATCCGGCCGACAGCCGGTTACCCTTTACGACCCGATGGGACGTATATTCGACCATACACTAGACACCAACACACTTGCGGGCTCCTCTGATCTGGGGTCAGCAGAACGCGAGGCCCTTCGCGACAACACATACAAAGTCAAGGGACAAACAACCATGCCCAAGGCGGGACTCGAACCCGCGACCCTTCGGACCGAAGCGCTGAGTCGGTACTTGCTCTTAGCCACCTCGGCCATCCAGGTCGGCACTTCCACGTCTACCTTTGTTTAAATATGTTCTCACAGTACCTGGCATTGGACTTGAAACTTAAATGACATGAATCGTAGAGCTGTTAATTTATACTCCGGTTCAAAAATTCCCAACACCCAATGGCCTTGTATATTACCTGGATATAAACTGGTAATATTGCAATTTCAAAATTATAATGGCCGTAAAGAATGCCTACAGATATGAATAATTCCAACAGTTAGAATTTAGCACAGCTGTACTTTTAAGTTTTTTTTCTGATATGAACATAAATGATCACCGGTAAGCTGTTCTTCTGCGTTATTCTCCATTTCTATTTAAAGATCTTTCTCAATTAGTTCGGAAAATTCTGACGCAAAAGCTTCTACATCTACATTAGTTGCTTAACACATCCATATTTTTGTCCCCTAATTTTTTAACATTTTAAAACTTCACAAACTCAGAACAATGTGTTTAAAAGGTTAACATTTTGTTTGTTTATGTGAATAAGGTGAATATGTTTTAAGTCACAGAAATTGAAAATCGATCTTTGTACTTTTAAGTACAAATATCACACTTACATTTCTGGATTTATTCTTATTTACTTCATATTCTTTAAATTCATTGTTCCAAAGCAACTTGCAAATTTATTGTAAAAAAAATACCCATGAAATCCTTCGACTCACAAATTCACAACAAATTCTGCCGCGTCACAATCAGGTTGCCATCCTCACGGAAGAAAATTATGTTGCCGTGCTCTGAAAAGAACTTCGGGGTACTGGGCTTTAATCAATGATAACCCTACAAAGATCTAGGTGGTATGGGTTTAATTCTTCATGTACCCACAAGATCGCAGCGCTAAAACACGGAAAAGCGCGTTTTTGAAAATTTCTTTGAATCTTCTAGCCGTATCCGAAAATAAATTATCTGTTCCCCATCAGGAGACCGAGACGCGTCGAGTGACATCTCATATCTCTCGATAGGTGCACGGAAAGAGGTCAAGCCGTGAGTGAAGGATCCGCACATCCGAACATCCGAACATTCGCACACTCAGGAGTTACTCAAATACCATATGGGGATTATAAAGAATTGCTGAAAATGCTACATGTTTGATTTTGTTAATTAGATATAAATTGAAGTAATAATTTCCTCACATTTTTGGAAAAGTTTCATATTAATCATGTGATGGCACGGGTATACAACACATAGTTTTTACTTACATTAATGTACATCAGGGTTGAAACTAATCGGTTTTTGTTAAGATAATTAATTGTTTTACAGAGACTTCAATGAATTTTGAAATCACAATATGAATTATAAATTATGGTTAACCGGTTTATTGGAATTCAATATAAAAACAATCACCACAAATATTTAAAGTAATGTAGAAAGCAGCACCCAAACAAAAGAGAATAAATCCAACAAAGATAAAATAGTGTTATGTATACAGTTCAATACACAGCACCTCCTTCAATACCAGCAAGTCCTTTACACAGGATGTGTCAGAAGAGATATTAAAAACTTCGAAGGCATTTAGAAGGTTCGAAAATAATCACTTTTTCGAATGAACATGTAGTTAGAAATTTTGTATGGGCCGTATATAAACAAGATATTTCCCTCTGTTTTTTAGGCAGGGACGTATACACAAATATTCGAGAAGTACACTAAATCTTATCGACAGCGTCAGAAAGTGATCTGCTAAACTTCGGTGCTTAAAATGTTGCCCAACTATGAGGGAGATATGACACATGTGTATCTCCGTTATATGAATTTTTTCAAAAGTGTTCTTTGGCATTAAGCAACCATTTTCGACCCTTCTGAAAGGTCTAGAAATTTGTTACATATATTCTGTTGAACCATAAAAAAGATATTTTACAATTGTAACTAATGCTCTGCGAAATATTTCTAATATCATGTAAATTATTGCTAAATTGTACTTCTGTTCTCGAGCTTGTTTGGATTTCCTACTTTTCGATCAACTGATGGGGCTCACGGCTTAAACTGATGTCACTACAGTGCTTCTGACCGCGAGGTCCTACGGCTCGACTCCCGACGGTACTAGCATTTTTGACACAAGCTTCAAAGATGTATTGAAGTCAGCCACCGTTTGGAGGAGAATTCTAGCGGGCAGCTGCTCCGATCAGTAGTCTTTCGTGGTTCCCCGATCAACACCAGGCGAATGCCGAAGAACAACCCTAACAAACGGGCCACGGACCACGCGCGATCTTTCCATCCACGTCCTTTGCCTATCTTCATTCCTTAGTCACACATTCTTCAATTCCATGCACTACACCACCGCACATGTCGGGAAACCAGTCGCGAACTTTGTGCTTTTCCCGGCTGGTGGGAGATTCTTGGATGGGGAACATCCTGCAAGCAGACGGTCCGTCGACGCCGGATCTCGCCAACCGCAGGAGAAGAACACTGCCACCTCCCTTGATAAGAACACGGACTATACTTACGTTCCTTATGTTCACAATAGTTGACGCAACCAGAAACACGAAATAATCATTTCCTCTTTTCTATACATTGTTTCGTAGAAGTAAACATGTCTGAACTTTCTATTGTTGGAGCCTCTCCTTATAGCAACACCTCTCCAAAATGTACCACTAATGTCTAGTCAACGTCCGCGCCCTTGTGCATCGCCTTAATGTACCTCCAATACGTTCATTTAAATATTAATCTGCCTTCATTCAGCGTTTGTTTGGAAGTTTGACAAACATCAAAATCATTTTCGTTCATTTCAACGCGGGAAATTTGACTAATTTGCTCAACTCTGGAGGTTAATCGCCTTGAATGTGTGAAAGGTCACAACAGGTATTTCATAACAATTTATAAAACGTTAGTGACCAATAAATTACTCCGTCCCAATCAAAAAGATTCAATTATGATGAGTTCAAAATTGTAATTGTAAATATTTCATAGTAAAAACAATATAGTCCTGCCGAATATGAATGCTTAAGTACAAAAAATGTATTCATTAATATAGAAAAACTCATTGTAATATGTCCAATAATTTATAATGAGATTAATTTAACTTTTTATTATCGCTGATTGTTACTCACCTCGCATAATATTACTGTTTAAAAAATCACGTAATTAATGCATAGTTAGTTCTGATTCTGTATGCTTCTGCAAACCAGGGGAAAATAATCAATACAAACAGGAAACACAATCTTTGTAATACTCTCAATTAAAGGTCGTCAGCTCTGATAATTTAGGTAAAATAGGACAAATTAAAAATCAAATACTACATGAAGAACATGGACTCGTGTTACAAGTAATTATCGATGAATGTGAAAATCAGGTAAGGGATATTGGAGTATATATCATTTAGTACTAATGAATCCATTAGATGTTAACAGGGCACTTTGTATTATTATTAGTGAGGGCGAGTGCATATTGGTTCCGTGAACTGCTTATTAAGTGCGTGTCTGCACTTCGCATCACCGGATTTTCCGCAACGACCGCTCGAGCTGATGCAGTATAGAGAGCCACAACGCGTAATGCTGGCGTGTGATTATCACCCCACCATGATCATGTTGACTGCGACACAAAGTCATCTCATTTTCCAATGAACATAATGATTTGAAGTCCTTTATTCCATCATTAATCACAGGAAGGAATACGTAAATACACAACTGTACATCTGTATTTCCACATTCAATGTTATTTCAATAGTTTCCCAAGTTTCTTTTGTGTTATTTTAAACCTTCACATATCGCATGAGATATTACCTTGATTCATTACCATCTTTCGTCACATATTTGTAGTAAAATAACTGTTTCTGGCGCACTGAGACGACTAGTACCTTCTCTTTGTAGTTATGAGGTAAATGTCCTTCCTGACGTCGCGTTCATCAACTCCTCTGTTATTCAACACTTCAATGACAGAAACTTTGGAGAGCGGCGTTTTCTGTGCTAGAGTTTGGAAATGTTGACCATTGATTTACATGCTCTGATAATTTGCGGGTATGGCGAGATTTACACCGCCTCCTACAGCAGAACTGGATTCCCAAAAATGTTACTTTGATTTTTTGCTTAAAACGTACCGATTGCATGGCAAAGAAACATTTACAAATGACAGGATTCTTATCCTATTACCCTCTCTTTATTTTACACGCTAAGGAGAAATGACGGTCTTTGGCCGTTTATAAGAAACCGCTGGCACAAAACTCCATTGGTATGTTACTGCTGGACAGAGAAGTACCCCCTGGTAGGCATTAAATAGAATTGTGGCGAATAATATGGAATAATGCAGATTATCGCGTATTTGGGAAATCAGGCACCTATGTAACCCGCATTACATATTACATTGTAACACATTTTACCATCATGCATAATTCTGAAACTAAGCTTACTAGGGTTTTAACCTCACGTTTTCTGTTTCATTAAGGGACACAACTTAAATTTTTATGCTGTTTTCTTCAAGAACTTTTGCATAATGAAATCTATTTTTCAAAGAATCGCTCACCTCCTATCACATGTTAATAGAAACACTTGAAAATAGTGAACGTCTACATTATTCGCTTTAAAACAATTATAAAGTTATGATTTTTTGGAAATTACAAGTTTTTGTGAAAAATCTCTCGGGTCCTTTTATTTAATTTTAGATTTTCTGCTCTTCAGAGTATGTACTCTCGTTATTCAGAAATATGCCGTGAACATTTAAAATGCATGTGGGAGAACATAGGTAATAGAAGTGTGAACATGTGGGGAGATTATATGGAAAATATATGGAAGGAACTTTTACGAGAATATTCAGTATATCATGGTTATCATCTTAGGGGACCTTTTAGGGAACATGTGGCAAAACATTTTGATTACCTGCGAGCGGCGTGCAACGGTGCATATGGTAAACCTGATAATAGAATAGAAAGGAACACGTCAGGAAATAGGAGGGACTTGTGATTTTACTTGCGGATAGCATGGAGGGCCACATGAGAAGAAAGTTTTGGCAATACATGGGAAACTTGCAGGAAAACATTCGGGAAAAAATTGAGCCCGAATTCTGTTTCGTTAAGAAGTATTCTACAAAACGAGACCCTTTTGAACTTTTGTTTTCAGTTTTGGAAATATAGCTCTTCAAGATACCCATTCCAAAGTATTCATCGGTGGACAGAATCGAGTAGAACGAGTATGATATGTAAAATTAAATTACCGCGTCAATAGGCGCGTCATGTCAGGCTTTGTGCACTAACATATATTTCAGAGGATATCCCTTCGAAGTTGTGATTTAGTATGAAATTATTTTCATATTTTTTAACAAAGTTTTGTCAATGCGTGATTCTTGCACATGTCCAGATTATTATTATTATTATTATTATTATTATTATTATTATTATTATTATTATTATTATTATTATTATTATTTTTATTATTATTATTGGCGTATCGGCCATTTCTACCCACGCTACATGATCAGTGTGTGTAACTTTGAAGAATAAGATTTTCAGCAGTATTCCTCGGTACGACAACGTTGTTACGCCATGAAGTGTGAATTATAAGGTGATAGAATCATGATGAGGGATAAAAGGTCAATCACAAAGACGACTATGCCTTTGCAGAACTCGAATGTCCAGCTTTATTATTATTATTATTGGAATTGTTGTATTTCTTCCTGCTGATCCTAGTAGAACCATCTATCTGTACTTATGTAATAATAATAATAATAATAATAATAATTATTATTATTATTATTATTATTATTACTATTATTATTATTATTATTGTTATTCTTATATATTGTGCGAGTCTGTTTCATGCAGTCCAATTACATGGTCTCCTAAGTTATTCCTCTCCACCCCTCGCCTCTGGGTCCAGGGAGTGCGGGCCCTGTTTGGCGCGTGGGCGGCGCGGCCGAGGCAAAGGCGTGGCGCGCGCGGGGGCGGTAGGCGCATCAGCAGGGCGCGCCCGGCGACGCTCCCTTGTCGACGGCGCCGCGCGTGGGCGGAGCGGCGCCCTAAGGCGATTTGGCAGAGCCGGCTTGGGCTGTCGTCGCCGCCCCCGCCGGCGCAGCTCCAGTCACCGACGACGACGTCGCCACGACTCCTTCCCCAACGACGCTGAGGGAATGCTACGACGTAGAGTTCTATGACGTCGGATGCGTTGACTCATATCTAATAAATAAAAATCAATGTTTGTTTGTTCGTATTTTATGCGCTGCCATGCCGTTCATTCAAATGCGATCAAACTTTGTGAACTTGTTGCTTGCACTCGCGCAAAGTATTTAAGCGTAGTACAACGAGAATGTGCGTATGTCTGTCACACATACATGCGGGTTGATGATTTTATGCTGCCTCAAGCGCCCCTGAACAGAAGCTCTACGCAACCCGCCTCACCCGCAAGTATTAAGCGCGTCTTTGCAGCATATTCTGCGTTGGTGAAATATCGGCCAGAATTATTACTTTAACGTTATCTCGGACAAGTAAATCAATTTTATCCAAGACAGTCTCGTAACGTATGTATGCCCAGACGTGAGAGAGAACGTTTTAACAATAGGATACTTAAACCGGGAGCTGTGGCTCAGTGCATCAACTGATGTTACTGCAGCGCCTCTGATCGGGAGGTCCTAGGTTCGAGTCCTGACGGCTGCAGGATTTTCGACACTAGCTTTTCAGCTAGGTCGAATTTAGTCGCTGTCTGGAGGAGAATTCTAGCGGCCGGCTGTTTTGATCGGTAGTTTTTCGTGGTTTCTCCGATCAACACCAGGCGTATGCCGGAGCAGTATCCTAACAAACGGGCCACGGACCGCGCGCGATCTATCCTTCCTCTTCCTTGTCCTATCCTCTCCCCCTTACACACACTTACACTAACATGCACTACACTATCACATATTTCGGGAGCTTGGAGCTTGTCCCGGTGGTGGGAGAGTCCTGGTTGGGGGATACCCCAGTAGCCGACGGTAGGTTGGCGCCGGATCTCGCCATCTAGCGGGGATCACCGCCGTCTCTCGAGGAAAAAACATGCACTACACCAACGGGACTAATGACCAAAGCAGTTGACGCGCCCGGAAACACGAAAAAAATCAATCAATCAATAGAATACTTAACAATTATTTCCAAACTAGAACACAAAACAAACTCATTCTCGCGAAAAAGCTTTGATCTATTAAAATTTTTGAAGAGCGTTGCGTAAAACGTGATTAACAAGTGGCCAGAAGCGTGTGAAGTGTAATTTATTGCAAAAGCGAAGCATTGCCAGATCCACTAATTGGAATATAGAATGTGAAATGTAAATAGAAGTGAAAGTGTTTGCAATGAATTGAGAAATAATGGTAGAGAAGATTGTTGTGAAGGGATACCGTTGTAGGAATGGAGGCAAGAGAATGATAATCCACATTTCATATGTTAAAAATAATTATCCTAAACCTTCTCCGCCCCACAAAAATCTGTTCCCATGCCGGTCGAACACACATTCATAGAAGGATACGTATACACTAAAACTATTACAATTCGTAAACTTAAACAAACTGTTGACTTTCAAATATTACAAAATTTGAGGTTATTACTGTTACAGCCGCGGCTGTTCTGAATTTTTTAGCTTAGCAAAGTTTAAGAATTGATATCTCGAAAACAGACAGTTAGGTGCAATTGACTAACGCAGATTCCTCGCAAGTATTGCGAGGCCACTACAATAGCGAGTGGTTTCTATCTTTGTTTCGCATCCGTACGTCGAAGTTACCCAAGGGTCGTGTTGCACTGCGGCGACAGGCATGTGATACGTGCGTCGCGGTAGTCCAGGTGAGTGATCTTGCGGCAGCTACTAGGCTTGCCGATGTAGATAGGGTACACTGAAATTTATCCCTCTCATAGCCGTGGCATTGTCATTTGAACAAGCAGGCACGGACAGATCTCGATGCTGCATATTTGTGATTTTTTGTTTTGAGTTTTAAAAGGCGTTAACTCGTATGAAAAGTGAGATAATAACCTCAGATTCTTACTTGATTAATAGTAAAAAACCGGAATACATTTGTACTGACAAACAGTACACATCTTTTTAGGATATAAGTTTAAAAATAAATTCATAACATTATTACGAAAGTAAATATATGAAGGTGTGGAACTAGGTCTCAAACACTTCCAATTTAGTTTATTGAAGGAACAATAATTGTAGTTTACGTTATCATTTCTAAAATATCTTTACTTATTTGCATATGCATATTGTTTTAGTGGAAAACTGAATATAAATAAAAGTTCTTTATAAATCTAAAATTATATATTAAAAATAGAAATAAAAAAAAATCAGTTATCGCAACAAAATTTACTTGTTGCAATTGTAATGGAATGTATTATTAAAGAAACAGTCATTCACATGTGTAAGTCGCAACGCATTTTCGTATCTGATAATGGAATCTAAGAAGAAAGTTGGTGAGCGGTAATGATATTATGTCAAATTCAAAAAGAGAAAGAGCGCCATGAAGCAGTCGAAGAGAGTGAAAGCGCCCTAACAATATGATTAGGAAAGATGAACTAGGTGCTACAGAATAGTACGACACATTCTACACCATCCTGTATTCCTCGAAATTGCAGCTCTTTGGTTACCTCATGAATTCACTGAGGTAGAACACTGACATCATTATGAACTTGCAAATAAATGAGTGTATAGCCACGAGAGACTACCTTCAAAGGATTGTCGCTATGGATAAAACACTGGCTCGGTCATGTGAACAATAGTTACAGAATGTTGAACATTTTTTGAGAACGTGCCATTACATTTCTCCAGATTATATTGCAGAGAATATTTTCGTGCGCGATAGAAAATTGTTAAAAACGCGTAAATTATAATTTCTTGAGTTTTCTAAACATCGTAGGTAGTGCGATGTTCTCGGATTGATTGATTGATTTTTTCGTGTTTCCGGGCGCGTCAACTGCTTTGGTCATTAGTCCCGTTAGTGTAGTGTATGTTTTTTCTCGGGAGATGGTGGTGACCTTCGCCGGCTGGATGGTGAGATTCGGCGCCGACCTACCGTCAGCTAGTGAGGTTTCCCTCTAACCAGGACTCTTCCATCAGTGGGGCACCGCCCCAGTCGGGACAAGCTCTAAGCTCCCGACCGGTCTCCCGGAGTATGTGGTAGTGTAGTGCATGTTAGTGTAAGTGTGTATGGAAGGGGAGAGGATAGGACAAGGAAGAGGAAGGACAGATCGCGCGCGGATCGTGGCCCGTTTAGTAGGGTACTGCTCCGCCATTCGCCTGGTGTTGATCGGAGAAACCACGGAAAAACTACCGATCAGAGCAGCCGGCCGCTAGAATTCTCCTCCAGACAGTGACTGAATTCGACCTAGCTGAAAAGCTAGTAGCGATGTTCTCGGAAGTCCGGTGCAGTTAGACGAAATAAACCTGCGATTACTAAACGCAAATTTAAGAGATTTAAATGAAATTGACCTAATATGGCTGACGCAATAGAGATAATATGCATGGAGAGCGACTTCCTTTTTTCTTTGCGGATCCCCGTCTGCCGAGATCCCTACTAAGAGCCCCTCGCTTCGGGGGCACGATGCGATGCACAAATAACATCAGCCAAGCTACGTCCCTGAAACGAATGCTGAATGATGGATGAGAAGGAAGAGTGAATTTGTAACTTTTATGTTTTCTTGGGTTATATCAAAAACAATTATTTATCATTGAATAATATTCTTTGTAATCAACGTGAACTTTATCATTTCAGTCAGTCGCTCTATTCTCGTCACGATCCCTAAGCGCCCTATTGATCATCACTGACCACTTTAAAAATTTCAACCGGCCCAAGGGCGGGATACCTCCCGCTTGGGTCTTATAGAAATACATGTGAAAATGAAAGTACCTCCATACCTCAGGTACCTCAGGTATTAACTTGTCACATTTCACCACATACGTCCATCATCTCGCCGGCACTTAAAGCAACCACAGCAGCATCCGGCACTTAACCCTGATTCACACCCGCACGCTGGAGTGACACGCGGGACAGCGGCTGGCATGTGGTGTACGCTTGGTGGCTGGGCGGGTGAGGACGTCCCGCGTACCTCGAGCGACAGCTGTAGTGGCAACGGCAGCGATGACGGAATGATGACAGAAATGACGACGGCGGCGGTGGCGGTGGTGCTGATGGTGGCTGCGGTTACGGAGGTGGTGCGGAGGTGGGGGCGGTAGCGGGGAGGGCGGCGGCAGCGGTGGCGGCAGCGGTGGCGGTGACGGTGGCAGTGGCGGTGGCGGTGGCGGTGGCGGTGGCGGTGGCGGTGGCGGTGGCGCTGGCGGTGGCGGTGGCGGTGGCGGTGGCGTTGGCGGTGACGGTGGCGGTGACGGTGACGGTGATGGTGATGGTGACAGAGGCGGTGGCGTTGACGGTAGCGGTGGCCGTGACGGTAGCGGTGGCCGTGACGGTAGCGGTGACGGTAGCGATGACGATGACGGTGAGGGTGACGGTAGCGGTGACGGTGACGGTAGCGGTGACCGTGACGTTGGCCATGACGGTGGCGGTGGTGGTAGCGGCGGTAGGGGCGGGGGCGGTGGCAATGGCGGTGGCGTATACGGTGGCGGAGGTGGTGGAGGCGGCGGCAGAGAGGTTCGCGGCAACGGCTGTACTGGCGGCGGCGGGGGTAGCGGTGGTGTCGAGTGGGTGGTCACCGCAACTCGACAGTTGGCGCTGTTGGTTCTGCGGCCGAACCTAATTAGCGCCGCGGCGGCCGACCACGCGGAGCAACCGCGGGCAACCGCTCCGCATCTGCGCGCGCGTCCCGCTCCCACGCATACCGCCCCGCCCCGTCCAGCCCCGCCCCGCCCCCTCCGCCACTCTCCGGCCCCGCATTCTACACCGAAACAGCTCCATCTTCAAAGGCCCCGCACCAGAAGAGACACACGAGTTTTTGTAAGTAATCTAGATAACAAAAGAAACAAACTCGGCGTAACCTGGGTATTTATTTAAGCACCGCCCGCACTGCCCTTATACGAGATCTCATCTTACTGGGCAACGTCTGGCAACGTGCTTGCCTCCCAGCAATAATGAATTGCGAGTCTTCGCCTAGGTAGCTTCGGCCGAAGAGTTACTGAGCATTAATTTTAGGTGATCCAAGTTTCATTTCCGGTTTTTACGTATGTTACGTATGTGAAAATTTACTTCTAAAATACTGCACCGATATCAATAAAAACAACAAGAGGCGCATTTTTTGTTGCATTTACATTTTAAAAGTTGATTAGCTAATTTCCAATTTTACCCTCTGAAAAGTTTTGTGCAAGTTGCATTTTTTAAACACGCTCTTTGAGAGCAGTCCGCGTATTGGCGAAATTGGACATTTCTATTGAAGAAAATCAAGGAAATAAATTTGATAATAGCTTTTCAAACTGATTAGTCCCGGGCTAAAGGAACAATAATTTCCAACTATCTCGTTGATAACAATGACGAGGTGTCGGGCAAAGCATTCGACATTATTTCTAGTATGATTCTGGGATTGTTACCTGATTTAATGTCATTAAAAGCCAACGATTAATAAAATAATAATTCCCGCCCACTAATACATAATATTAGTCCAATCGTTTGACGTGTAGAATAAATTTTCAAATAAAAAAGTAATGAAATATAATGCTAATGAGTGTACTGGAGAGTTTCAGATACATAGTCGAGAAAGTAAATGGACGCTTAGGTGTAAATTTTCCCCGCTTGTCATCGCCTACCAAAGCAAAACACATTTCGGGGATTCGAGCGCCATAAGCCTTCCACCGCTGGGTTCATTTCCAGGCCAATCCATATGGAATTTGTGGTAGACAAATGGAGCGCTCTGCGGTATTTTCTCGGATTTCTCCCGTTTTCTCTACCCTTCAACCCACAATTTCATCATTTCATTCATTTCAACATCGTGCGCTATATCTACCCATTAAATCATCGCCATAGACGTCTTTATCTCAGCAGTTGGAGGACTCAGTAGCTAAATCACAATGAATGTATTCATAACATGCTTGAAATCCTACAACGTATGGTGACTTATTATTTAAGTGGGAGTCATTATTTAAGTGGGGACCTGGAGCGGTATCTCAGTGCATCAACTGATGTCACCGCAGCGCCTCTGACCGGAAGGTCCTAGGTACGAGTCCTGACGGCGGCAGAATTTTCGACACTAGCTTTTAAAGTAGGTCGAATTCAGTCGCTCTCTGGAGGAGAATTCTAGAGGCCAGCTGCTCTGATCGGTAGTTTGCCGTGGTTTCTCCGATCAACACCAGGCGAATGCCGGAGCAGTACCCTACTAAACGGGCCACGAACTGCGCGCGATCTGTCCTTCCTCTTCCTTGTCCTATCCTCTCCCCTTACACACACACTTACACTAACATGCACTACACTACCATATACTCCGGGAGACCGGTCGGGAGCTTAGAGCTTGTCCCGACTGGGGCGGTGCCCCGCTGGTGGGAGAGTCCTGGTTAGGGGGAATCCCCACTAGCCGACAATAGGTCGGCGCCGGATCTCACCATCCAGCGAGGGAATATCACCGCCATTTCCCCCATCTCCCGAGGAAAACATGCACTACACGTACTGGACTAATGACCTTAGCTATTGACGCGCCCCGAATCACTAACCAACCAACCAACTCAGGGTCAGAGGGCCACGAGTGGAAGTTCTCCGTGCATAACACGATCGGCGCGTCCAGTATTTTGAACAGTCTGAAAGCACGTAGAAAGTATGGATTTCAGAATGGATCAACTGGCGGCCCGCGGGCCGAATGCGTCCAGCGGTGCCATTTATTGTGGCACGCGAAATGTTATTCGTCAAAGGGGAAATTCCCTGTAATTCCATGTCGGTGACAATATTGTCCGTCTAGCCCACGTGCCCTGGCGGGGTCAATCCTCCTGTTAACGTGAAAATATGTTAGATTTAGATTTAAGGATTTTCTTCTCGTAAATTCAGAAATTCAAAATCATCCGAATGTGTTTCACTGCGTTATGAATGAAACGGCCTGATATCACGTATAGTTCCATTCCTCCTCTCACCGTTTCACAGTAGCCGGAAAAAGTGCTGAGATCAACAATACGGGTAAGTCAGGTGTGGATTGCCCGAGTAATGTAAAGACGGCCCATAACCATATTAAAGATTTTAGTTCAGACCCTTGATACCTTGCAAGTTGGATACCGAACATGTATGAAATCCTACTACGTACAGTAGGTGACTTATTATACCAGCGGGAATCAAAAGGCCTAAATTATTGTATGGAAGTTCTTCACGCATATCACGGCGCGTTGAAGTATTTTTTAAGTTTGAAAGCACATAGAAAGTATGGATCAGAAGCACCAGCGATATCTTGAATAAATATGCAGCCGTGAGAAATCGTATGTAATCGTTACAAGTGAGGAGTAAACACTCAGAGAAGCCTCGAGAGTAGCGCCGGAACCACACTTGGTCTTCGGCGCGCCTTCCTCAAACAGAACGGGCGGGGCGGGGCGGGGCGGGGCGGGGCGAGGCGGGATTTATAAAGCCCAAACATGAGGCATAATCCATCTACGCTCTTCTGGGCCTCGCAGCCGCTGCAGCCTCTTCTCTAAATCCGAGGCTTCGCCCGAAGGCTCTTACAGGCCGCACTTGATCCGGCAACTCGCTGCCATCTCGCTCCGAGTTGTTTGATGCCGCCCCTCGCCCTACACGTATCCCCGGTCTTTCTTGTTCAATCGTTTGTTCCATTTTACTTTGTCGCTACCCCTTACGCTGTAGAGAGGAAGTTATATAATGCTGCGCGAAAAAAGGCAAATTTTCGGCAGAAAATCTCTTATTACAGGACTCCGGTTACGAAAAAGTGAATAAATCCAGTTGCTAAATTTATAAAGAAATTCTTCATCACGTGGTGTAGCCAGAATTCCTGTTTTGTGGGTCCTGTAATATAATCGAATCGCGGCAAAACGTTTGTCCGTCTGTAAACAACGGTAGTGACTAAAACATTCAGCTCCTTCTTTCAAAAATTGATATAGCCCCCAATCGATCTGGCTGATGTAGCGGCCACTTGAACTTAAAACCGATATTTCAGTTTTTGGGGGGTACTTTATATGAATCCCCTGCGACATTTTCAAAACTTTCAAAAAAATGGCTCCATTTTTTTATTCAATTTTTTGTTGGATAATGATAAAGACTTTTAAGAGAATGGTGCAGAACTCGATCTCGTTAACAACTCTGATTTTTCGAAAATTGGAAAAATACAAAACTTTCTCGCCGTGTATAACTACAATTATGAAGATAGAACTGTCTCCCTTAACGAAATCTGTTCCTTTATTATAGATTTTGAAAGAAAATCATGTACTATTTTTCGAATATTTGAGTTTTTTCGCATAATTTTGCATCAAGTACAGGCGAGAAAGTACGAGCTGTTTTAGCACCACTAATTATTTCTTGGAAGATCTTGGCTCCCAGCTCGGTACTCTAGCGCCTGACAGACATGTCCTGTTTACAAATTGTTCACCTCCGATTTCTCAATACCTTGCCAGGCAAAAAGGCGACACGTTGCCGACGATATTTCATCACGAGCGAACGAAAATGAAATTATTTCACACTTTGCGCGATCTCGAGGAATGTGCGATGAATGAGGTACTTGTATTTCAGTCAGATATTGGATACTAAAGGTTAAATTTTTTAAATACTTTGTTACATTAACTTTTCATTATTCAAGAGATACAGCAACTATAACCGATATAAATTGAAGGAATTAAATGTGTCTGTTGTTTCATGAAGAAAAACAGGAAAACCACAATGCTTTGTATAAAATAAAACTGATTTCTGTTGAAAATATAGTTACTGATTGTGATCATTGTAAATAAAAATAATTAAATCATTTTGGGCACTCAAAAATGTTTTCAATCAACCCACATCATATTGTATTTTTAATGTTATTCATTTCAACTGTAATATGTTTTTATTGATTTCAAAATAATAAATATTCAGTACAGAGGTAATCACTGCAAGAAATGCAGGAAGAAAAACTTCTGGAAAACACCTCAATTTACTCAAGGCGAAGGGTGGGCGCGTGCGCATTGTCGACCAACGACATCTCCTTGGAAAGGCTGACTCAACGGAAGGTCAAGGGTTTCTATGAGTGTGTTTTCTAGACTACCTCACTAGTATCTTTGATCTTCTGTCACAGTACGTTCTCGACTCTTCAGAGCATTGAACTCTATTTACTGTGGGTGATGTGATCGTATGACGCGCAGTTCAAAACCATGAATCCGTATGTTTGGCTAACAGCCAATGCGTTGTAACTCAGTGCTTTCTGTCTGAGAGAGAGAGATCACATGCGTGGTTAGGAAATATATCATCAAATACGATAATTTGTGTGTTACATCAGACGTTTCTCACTCATTGGGTATCTCGTGTGCTATCATCAATTCGTTACACAAGGATTGATCTTATCACACATCAGCAGCTGGGTTTCCATGTGGCCATGGCTTTACGTTTCCACAAAGCTCTTAAACCGACGGAAGTATTGATACACATCGCGAAGGTGAATGGCTGCCCGCATAAATACTATTATCATTCAACCTCAAATATTGGTGGATATAAATCCATAGAAACTCACGTAAACATTGGGTAGTTGATATCTTTACACTATTGTTCTTTTTCCTTGAATTAAAACATGTTTTATTCTTCACGACGCCGATTTATATATTATAAGGGAATATGAAAGTAACATTTACATGAAAGTATTAAATCTGCTTTGGATAATAATACAATAGATATCAATCTCCCTGACCTCTGAACTGATCGTCGTGATCGGTGGCTCTAAAAAGGCTTTAGCTGCTTCCACTATAAGGTGAGTGAAGTGTCATAGGCAGGTGATATGCGAAACGTACTATAAACAATAGTTTATCCTTAATTATTGCAATTGTTTTACTGTATTTTACAAGTATTTATTAATTTTTATATATATTAAGTTTACTGCTTTTATTATAATTATTAATGTTGTTATTTTTGTCACCAATTCATGTGACATAAATACGTTAGCAAACTAAAAAAACATAATAATATACTAGCCATAAACTTACTGGACAATAGTTTAGAAGTAAAAAGACTGAAAAAGTTAAAACCATTATATTTGCCAAATAGATTTTAAAATGACAATATTGTTAATATTATAATGAATTCAAACACCAAATGTTTTGTCAACATGTGCTTGTTTGTTCAAGTGTGTCATATGATAAAGGAAGATCACTAGTGGGAGATTTCTCCATTCAAGAATGTAATTTTGACAGCATATTTACTTATTGTTCTTGTTTTGAACAGATTGTAAAATTACAGATTTAATCAAAAGATGTGACTGCAGAATAAAGATGACATTAAACTACTTATATATATATATATATATATATATATATATATATATATATATATATATATATGTTAAAGTTGCGATTTATAAAAATAGAAGTCTGATCCAAATGCTGGCGGTGCACAATATTATTCGAATATTTGAGTGTAGTATAATATACTAATGTGTAGTTAACTCGTAATTAACTTTCATTGCATAGATTGGTTTGTAAATTGAATAACTTGAATTATATTTATTTAACATAATGCAATAGCGAAGCATTGCCGGGTTTGCTAATTATACATATTTCAAAGTACCAGGGCGCTCCGTTTCTGTGCTACGCGTGATCGATGTCTGAGAAAAAAGATATGTAATGTGAGAAGCGAGTTGCTTAGTGTAATGAGTCGAGATGCCAGACTTTCAATATCAAGAATATGTTCGTGTGTACGGCCTGCTTGGACTGAAAATACAGGTTGTCAAGGCCAGACACAACGGTGACAGACAAGTTACGCAGAGAAATCAACAACCAGATGAAAAGTAGATGTCTGTCTGAATGAACGATATGTATATGACTTAGTGTAGGGATCACAGAATTTTGAAAATGTGCACACAATTCACTTTTCCCCATAGCACGTCATACGCAGTTTTTAACTGTTTTTGACGTAAAATAAATAAATAAATAAATAAATAAATAAATAAATAAATAAATAAATAAATAAATAGAGAAGAAATAAATAAATAAATAAATAAATAAATAAATAAATAAATAAATAAATAAATAAATAAATAAATAAATAATAAATAAATAAATAAATAAATAAATAAATAAATAAATAAATAAATAAATAAATAAATAAATAAATAAATAAATAAATAAATAAATAAATAAATAAATAAATAAATAAATAAATAAATAAATAAATAAATAAATAAATAAATAAATAAATAAATAAATAAATAAATAAACGATGATTCGAGGTCTGGTAGATGACAGAAAAAAGGTTTGTGACAAGTAAGGCGTGATATATGTTCTAGCATAGAGACACGTTGAACGCTTAGTTATCAACAGAGGACGTACGTATGTGTTGAAGTTTGAAGATTCAATGAGATATAGATGTGAGCGGGAGGGTGTATGTTTGGACACGTGAAAGAACCGTAATTATATTCTGAGAACTCTTAGGATTAGATTTTTTCTTTTCTTTCTAGTTATTAATTGTGCAGTTTCTTTCTTCACTTTTTCATTTTCATTATTGTTTAATATTGTAAATAAATTTTTTGTTCTGATTTGTAATTTGAAATTGTTTTTAAATTAATCAAACGGTAATTTACCTTTATTCAAGTCTACGGTGTATACCGTTTGAATTAAAACAAATAAATGAATATTTCTGTTTTTTTAGTAGTGAATTTGATTCATCAAGGGAAAAACATAAAAACCATCCCATTATTGACGACATGCCCAGGAGTTCAAAATTTTCAAATTTTGAATCTGATTTATGAAAATCAGTGTTTGTTCATATTTAATGTGCTGCCATGCTGTTCATCCGATTGCGACAAAACTTCATCCACTTATTGCTTGCTCTTGCACGAGGAATATTGGAGTAATAAAATGAGAATGTGCATATGTATGTCCACATATACAAAATGTGGTGATGGTGGTGATGATTTGTGGGTTTATTACTCAAGAGCCCCTGAACAGAAGCTCTACGCAACCCGCCGCGCCGTCAAATATTGCGGGCGTCTCCGCTGCCTATTCTGACGTGCGACTGTGAAATAACGGCCGGAGTTATTATTTGAGCGTTATATCAGACAAGTAAATCAAATTTCTTCAAGAAAGTGTTACATCGAATGCATGCCCAAACATGAGGGAGAACGTTTTAATAAAAGGATACTTGATAATCTGGTCTACACCAGAACATAGAGCTAACCTCGCGACAAACTCTTTCATTTATTACATTTTTTTCAGAACGTAGCGTAAAACGTGATTAACAATCATGTGCCCAGTAGCGTGTGAACTTTAATACATTGCAATAGCGAAGTATTGCCGGGCCCAGTAGTAATAATATAAAAAAACTACCAATACATTTTTGAATAGCTCTTAAAATCGTATACCATTTGGGTAAATTATTTAACTCTGATGTGTACAAAAAGTTTAAAAAAATTCGGTAGCTTTGGGTAGTATTGTTTTCTAGCGACACTCGTGATAACATTCCTAATTTTTTAAATAATTGTTTGAAAAACTGCTTCAACGTTATGTATTTAGTTTTGCGCGATGATTAAACTGCCTGCAGCTTAACGTGTGTTGCAGATTTCTTGTCTGTCTGCTTTTCTCTTATGCCTTAGTAATCCAGGTTTTCATAAAAAGGGTTTTGCCGCAGGACTTTCCAGCAGTAAAACCCATACTGGAATAAATGATGAATACTTATAAATCGGTCAAAAACCATTATCTGTTCTTGGCGGATTATATACAACGAGGATAGAGAAGGTCATTTCCCCACATTCGGTGACTTCCGACCTATACCCACCTTCTACCAAACTCCTCTCGCTGCTTTTGCCTCCCATTCGTGGCTCTTCGCCGAAGGGGATCGTATAGCGAGACGGCGGCTAGCCAGCGGCCTGTTTGCTTGTGTTTGCTCCTGGGAAGGACGCTGAACGGGCGCCGCAAAGCTTTCCGCTGCCCTTTGACTCTCTCCGCGGCTTCTTTCACTGCCGCCGAGTGCGCTCCCTCTATGCAAGTTGCGAGAACAGTCGCAAACAAGAGGACAGCGCCAGGAAATGGGAAAGGTGAGCCCACATTCAGCTTCAATGTATTCGCTTCTGTTTGTTCCCACGAGTCGACGCAAATCCGCACGTTTCAAATTTTTGGTCAGGAAGAATTTGGAAATAAGTGCTCCATTATCTTATTCGGTCATTTGTATAGCGCATGTGTTATTTCTACTTTTAATTTAATATATTTTTGAGAAAATTGAAATGTGACAGGGTTGGAATATTTATGAAACTATAGAAGAACTACCGAAACGGTTTCATTCATAACTCATTTCTAAAAGAAATGTCCTGCCTATCTAATAAAGGTCTTGTGTAAGCCAGGAGTAACACGTTTACTCCAGAAGTAACTACTCTCAGCGTAAGTGAAGCGTAATTTTCTAATAATCGCAGTGTAACCGAAGATTAACCATTCGGGCTTTGCACCGCAAACAACGTTTGGCAACATCCAAAACCCTGTGTCGATTTCTCAAATCGGATTTTCAATCGAGAGTTACGTTTATATATCGATGGTACTGGATATCATTATATCGTTATAGCGGTATTTTCACCATGGTTATAGCCTATTAATAAATTAAATCATTAATAATTCATCGCAAAGACATGTCTTTGCATCAGGTTTCGGTGTTCAGCATCTGTCCTTTGCTGTAAACAGGGAGATTAGAATTACGAATACATGGAGAAGGCATTCTTCACTGCTGAAAATGCAGCCAGCCTCTTGCTGTGCCTTTCCACTGTGCTTGCCATGTACTATGTTAGGCGGTGGGACAATTTCATAAACTGCCTGAAATCTATCTTTCCAATCATATTTTGTATTTATTTATATAGTGATATTACGCTAAGAAATGTGTTGCAAAGATACGTAGTTTGAATAAATATACAGAAATATGAACGCAATAAAGTAAAGCAAACATGAAAAGAATATTAGGTCTTCCAAGAAGTGGCAGAGCAAATTAAAAAACAATTGCTTTATTTTTTGTCAGAAGCTTAACTGGATTTTCCTCATACGCGTGAAGCCAAGTATTGTTAAAATATCATTGTACCTTTAATTTAATGTCACTGAGAAATTACAATAGCTTCAGAAAAGAAGAAATAAAAAACGAAAAGATATTTTCAATTAATCTAAAGGAAATTGAGAGTGCATAGTTAACTGACATTTGACAACATATTCTAAATAATTTGACTTGCAAGGAAGCAGGTGAAACGAATAAGTCTCATAAAATCGGCAACATGAAAGGACTTGCTGTTTTTATTCCACATCTGAAATGAATAAACATTTTGAAACCGGTTTCTTATCTTTTGAAAAATTCTGTAAGGAAATGGAAATGAAATGGTAGAGTGTATCTAATTATAAGATTTAATTCCAATTTTTTGAACAGAAGTATTCATGATGATTTTCAATGGATCTGAGAAGAAGAAATTCTCAGACAAGAATGAAATGGAAACTGATCTATCTATGGTTCTAATGATACAGTCACCACCAACATTAAAAACAAGAGTGAGGCCAAGAACTTTAGTGGAAATTAATCTTTGCTGAGATATTTAGGGAATACGCTTAAAGGTAATTTTCAATAAAAATCTTTCAAACATTGCATCAAGCAATATACTACTTCATGCTCCATTACCACATTAATAATTGTAAAAGGTTCTGTTAAAGACGTGACACCAAGAGCAGCTTCGAAAAAGTTGAGTTCCAACAAGGATCAATGCCAACTGAAGACAAAATAAGTAGGTGAAAGTGCAAGCTTATAATGCTTAGTTTTAAATGTGTCTAAGATCAAGAATATACTTTAAAATCATCTATATAAAAACTGGTTTTCCCACAAAATTTTTAAATTAAAAACCCATACATATTTTTGGGATATTATTGTGAAACTGTTGCAGTAACTTGCCACATAGAATTAAAGAAAAAAAACTGCTCAAGTGTAACTCTCTGTCAAAAGCCACATCAATCTTTGCATATTTTTTTAAAAATTAATAATATTTTTCTAATA
Organism: Teleogryllus occipitalis; assembly: GCA_011170035.1. Lineage (NCBI taxonomy): Eukaryota > Metazoa > Arthropoda > Insecta > Orthoptera > Gryllidae > Teleogryllus > Teleogryllus occipitalis. Next base: position 191,288 of record BLKR01002051.1, read on the forward strand.
CTAATTCAGTATTTTTAAAAAACCAATGAAGATATATAACTAATATAAACATTTCTTACAGTTCTGAGGAACAAGCAGTTCAAAAATGGGACACATCTGAAATTATTTTGTAAATTGAAATGTTTTTGTTATATAAAAAAATACAAGCATTTCTTTGAATGAACTATTCCTTTTAGTTCAGTTTTTAATCTTTTGACTTTACTATTAGGTGTCTATAATGCAAAATAATTGCATGAAAATGTTACTTTTGTTATCCCTATATGCAGCATCGGATTTACCATTCTGAAGTCCAAGCCTAAAATATTTTTGAGACTCTCCTTTCTAATGTAAACTATAAAATTTTTACAACTGGACAATTTAGTCTTTTTATTAAAAATTAATTAAACAAATAAAACATGCTTCAAATAATAATTTTACTCAAATATTTACTTTAAAAATTGATAGCAATTGTCTATAATATAATATATCAATATGCCAAAATATATGCAATATAATATTAACACTATAACTGACAAAAACGTACTAAAATGCTGTTTATGCAATACTTTCTTCATAAAATAAGAGAGATAATACTCTTGAAAGATAAACCTTAGAGCTTATAATTTTCCCTGTACATTACTGTCAGTGAATTGTTTGTCTTGTCCTATAGTAGCTCGATACTTATTTTTCAGTCTTTCGAGTTTACTAAATAATGGGCACATTTGCGTGGACTGAATTGTCAGTGTCATTTTATTATTTTAAAATGTTTGTACTTAAATAAGCCAAACGTTGGGTATATGAAAAGATACCATTTGAGTCAGTTGCTGTGACGGATTTTGGCGTGATGTATTTTGTCATTCACTCGAGTTAAAATCGAAATAGATGAGGATGAATATGACGGTCTGAGAATAGCTCTGTTTCCGACTAAAAGAGCGTATTTATCAAATTTATTTAGTTTTTATTTATTTACTGCAACTAATAATAAATTTGTAAAATTCCATAAATTTGTTTAGCAAATTGGGAATTTTTAATACACTTTTGAGGCCTTTTGGGCTCTGATGCCTCACATTGCTGCTTGTTTAGCTTAATACTATATCAGCCACGGCCTCTGTGGTAAATATTTGGGTTTACGTCACACAATTCTTAGAACACCAGTGCTGCAAGAGAGGAATACCGTGAAAATGTAGAGTGTTAATTATGACTAAATATCACGCTCTAAAAACGCAATGAAAATATCGCAATTTCATTACGTTCCGGGTAAGAGTATTCTCCCATTCACTGGAACAGTATTGGATTTATACAAAATTAGGGCCTACATGTAAACAGAGGTAAAATGCACTCACAAATTCTCATGTTTGATAAAAATGTTTCAATATTGATTATTCTGTTTGCTTAGAAGAAAAACGTTAATATTAAATTTTAATATAAAATATTTATTCCCAAGAACAAAAATAAATAACCCAAAACATCGTTTTACATTGGCGGGAAAGCCGTAAGCAAGTAGAAAGTTGGCGAGCCGTGTTAATCGAGTTTTGGTCAACAAACCATCGCGTCCCGACTACAGTGCTCTCGTTAAAAGGCTTCACTTTCTGAGAACAATGTCATCTCCATATATTCTAACCTCCTTGGCTGTGAATTGCAAGGCACTTGCGCTACTTCACGCTTTTACTCCGAGGTTAAACTAGGGGTCGACTGGGAACAGCTGTTGCCATGGTAACTGCACCGCCCTTATTCTCAGCTTACGCTACGCTTCCGTTTCTCCATGTTTATTAGTCAAGGTTTTGGCTACTTGCAGCTTACGCCAGAAGTGAATTTTGTTCTCTGCGTATTAGTAAGGTCATTTTTAAACAATAATGTAAACACATTTTATCGGAGAGTATAGTACTTAAGTGTTTCTGAGATGCAACGATTATCACCTTCTTTATAGTATCGAAAAATGAAGTCTTAGTTTACGTATGCGTCAGCTACATTTTAATATTGATCTTATATAGGTTGTTTCGAGTTTTTGCATGTTTCAAACTCATGACCAACTATAAGGTTATTACAGAAAAATGGCATTACTGTTCTGGTATCATCCTTGTTAATTTTTTATCAACATTTTCTTCACGAGTATATCTTTTTAATAAAAACATTAATCAAAATTATTCATTAAATTTTCCTTGTTTAGTGTTCTAACAAAGTTATCCTGGTTACAGTCATTTTAATCTATATCTATATATCTATATACTAATATATAAAGACAGAAGTGCGTTGTCTTACAACGCGGTAATCTTTGAATCTACTGAACCAATGCCGATGAAACTTTTGTGCTAACTTCCATTAAAGGTCTGGAGTACTATAGGCTATGATTTACAACCATAAACCGTAATATATTTACGAAATAATTACTTTTCTCGACATTTTTGTCATAGCTTTACATCACAGATTCAAGAGTGCATCAATGTCAGTAGTTTAGCTGTGCGCCACCAGAGGATGACGTCTGACTACTGGTTTCATCAATGTTGAGAATTATTACGAGATTCATTGGACTTTGAATAAGGTTATGTAATGTATCTGGAAGAATGGTGGTGATTTGTTAGGTCTGAACATGGCAGAATATTTGGAAGAAATCGGTAACTAAAGTGGTAAAGATAACAAGGTACATGCATTATCCTTAATCTGTGTTATGGACAAAGTGGCTAGAAAACATTGGAGTTTGAATTTGTTCAGAAATTGAGGTAGGTTGAGACTGTGCAATGTACAAGAATATATAGTAAAGAATATACAGTAATCTACAGTGTATTATATATAGATATCGTATACATTCTAAACAACCTCTTCTTTTACAGAAATTTGTAAACATTGAATTTCTTGAAACAATGCGAGTGTCAAGTTGTCAAAACAGACTATACAAGTGCGAATAGATGGGCAGTCTATATACGTTTTGAATCGGCTATTAAGAGAAGTGCGACATGCTGAAGTACTCACTCGCACTATAGAAAATGATACTGCAAGGAGGGATGCAAATGTAAATAATTCTCCACGTAATAGGGTAGATTTTTAATAGCACTCACAATTTGACTATTTACACAGTTCTAATGTTCAAATTGGTAAAATGTAAAATGTTTGTATGTTTTGGTTTCACCCAGTTGATTTTTTTCTTCATTATGTGAAGAAGATTAGTGCAATAGTATGTAATTAAGCAATGATCACTTACATATTGAGACTAATCTGTGCTATTATTTTGCATTGCAATTACTCCCAATGCATGAATTCCCAATGCATGAATTGGTTTCTGTTATTCACATTTCAAGATCCTTAATATGTAGCACTTCAGATCAAATAATGAAGCTAATACGGTTTTGTTCAGAACATTATCAATTTAGTGTGTACACATAATGTACATGTTGATGAGTCAGTATTGTTCTCATGCTTCAATGCTATGATTAATTGATTTACGTAAAAAAATAAGTTTTATTCTACATGTAGTTTAAACATATATATTTGTCGTCTTCAAAATAATGATAAATACTGGCAATTACGTTCAATATTGATACTTTCATTTCCTTTTATGATTTTGATTAGTCAATTACGTTTTGACATATATATATATATATATATATATATATATATATATATATATATATATTTATGTTCATATTCCATATCTATCTTCTAGCGTCTCCGTGCGAGAACTCTGGCATGTTAAACTTTCCTTACAACAGTCAGTTCCTTCAAGATCACGATTTGACAGATAAGTTTCAAATATTTTTTTATGAATACAAGAGAAGACAAAATATAAAAAAGAGTAAGTTTTACAATGTGACAATTTATTGGCAGTATTGGAAGTAATGTATGAAACTCCACAAAAACACACAAAATATACGTGAGTCTACAAGTATTTTATTCTGTAGTTTAGAATTGTTTATTGTTTTTAGTTATAATGTGAAGAAAGTTTAGGAGCTGGAACCCCAAATAAGAAAAATATAATTTTTTGTGAAAAAGTGTGCGAGGTAGACCTGAAATTTCCAAATGGGGGTGAAGAGAAGACAGGGCTATCAAAGCGTGGCCATGCAGAGCATGGCAGGGAGGAGCAGGGCGGAGAAGGGATACAACAGAAGAGATAGAAGGCCCCACCGCAGAGTATGAAAAAATGGAATTCCTTGCCCTGTCTAATAATTTACTATAAACCAGAGCAACGTCGGGTACACCAGCTAGTTATTAATAATTGACTTAATACATTTTCCTAAATATACATATTTTTTATTTAAAACTTCTAAACTATTTATAGAAATAATTAAAAAATGTTAATTAAACTTTCAAAAATACTGAAAATATATTTTTAAATTTCTATATAGCGAGGAATTGAAGAAAAAAAAGTGTACATGATAAAATCTTATTCCCAGGAGAAAATTGCGCAGTTATTTTGTTTACCTACTCAATCACGTATATTTAATACTTCATGTTTTACTTACATTTTAGAATATCCATTTAGTACTACTGGGCGAAAAGTAAACATTATTTCCCACTTCCATTTGAAAGCGTTCTTTGGAAGGGTTACACTGCTTTTCAAACGCCGGTCAAATCAAATATTTCAATGCGTGAGAGGTATTAAAACTTATTTAATCTCTCCATTAAAAATGGATCTCATCGTATTTTCAATATAAATATCAATATTTTTTTTACTTCACAATCTTGGAACTGCAATTTGATGTCGTTTTATCACAGTTGCAATATATTAATCCAGTTCCTTTCGGTGAATTTTGGTTTCATTTTAATAACTATAATAATTTGTTAATGTTTACATTGCTTCATAAATGAACACAAAATAAAAAAGATTTTCGGGATAGTTCTTCATTGGGGAAGAATGTTTCTAAAATTGGGATAGAAATTTTCCTTTTTGTGTTTCCAAGCACTTAGACCATGGTACAGTGCACAACAGTAATGCCATGTTTGATACTGGTGGCAGTAGCATTACTCACGTCTTTGTACCATGTCATGAAATGAAGTCATTAAGGACGTCCCTTAGTATGCGAGAAAAAACATGATTTAGTAGTTTGCATACTGCATTTCTCTAGAGCGTTGGTGCAATATAAACCTGTGCAGTGTGTTTAACCCTCCTCGAAAGTTGGGACTCGCGCAGTAAAAGGTGTCTCTTTTAGTAAGGGATAAAAGACCACTTTGGTACATATTTTCGCTCCTCGGAGACAAACCTCTACGTAGAAATTTCGATCGGAACTAATTTTCTTGCTTTCATTTTTTGGTACCAGAGGCAGTACCTATCAAAACCTCCCGTTCGTGGTCCCTACCGTTCCCCTAAAAACCTCCACCGGGGAAGTGCACCTTTGTGCTCCTCTAACATGTCGCTGAGATAGCCCTTAGGTACATCTTAGACCTGTACCTTACATGTATGCCCTTACAACTCGTCTCGATGCTTGAAACGTTATTTCGGGTGTAGGGAGCCAGATCGCCATTAATTCACACAGAAAACACAATCAGTTACCGATCACAGCAAGAGATTAGTATACGATCAAGGTGTAAACGAACTTGAGGTAATCAGAATGTTCCCATGCTACGAATACATCTGGACGTTCTGACAGCCTCTCACGCAAGCTTCTACGCCACACAGCGAAACTAGGGTAGAAACTGTTTCAAAGGAGATTTATGGTGTGTGGAGAAGTTCACCATTAGTCCACCGCTGTACTCTGATAAATATTCTCCACGAAACGGAACTCGAATTTGCAACCACTTTGGCTGACATGACCAGCAATCTCTGCAGTTCGGAACGGCAACAAACATCAAGGTCTTAAATCAATTCGTAATTTTATCCATTGCCAATTAGATTGATTGATTCATTGCCAGTGATTCCTGGCGAGTCGACTATGATATTCATGTATCCCGTAAGTGTAGTGCGAGTTTTTGCTCGGAAGGTAGCCGTTATCTTCCCCCGCTGACTGGATCCGGCACCGACCTACCGTCGGCTAACGGGGTTTTCCCTAACCAGGTATTTCCCACCAGCGGGGCACCGCCCCAGCAGGGACAAGTTCTAAGTCCCCGACCGGTCTCCCGTCATGTATGGTAGTGTAGTGCATGTTATTGTAAGTGTGTGTGTAAGGGGTGAGAAAAGGACATGGAAGAGGAAGGAAAGATCGCGCGAGGTCCATGGCTCGTTTGTTACAGTACTGCTTCGGCATTCGCCTGGTGTTGATCGCAGAAACCACGGAAAACTACCGATCAGAGCAGCCGGACTCTAAGATTCTCCTCCAGACAGCAACTTCATTTGACCTAGCTGAAAAGATAGTGTCGAAAATCCTGCCGCCGTCGGCAGTCGAACCTAGGACTTCTCGGTCAGAGGCGCTGCACTGACATCAGTTGATGCACTGAGTCACCGTTCCCGAATTGCCAATGAGTTAGAAAACTCCTTGACCGAGTTAGAACTATTCTCCCATTTCCACTTCCTGCTCACAATCTCTAAGGGCTAGTGTGCAATCTTTCAAAACCCGAGGACCTCCGTTCCTTGGAAACCGGGTGCGCATTTGAATTCGTTCGCTTCCGCTCCGAGAGCATCTGCGACTCGCGGGAGCTGTCGGGTCTCGTCGCCACCGCGGTAAAAACGCATGGACGACGGCGGGCGGCGGCGGCGGAGTCGCACCGGCTGGGCGGCGACCGCGGGTCCGGCCGCATATCGATTGCCGCGCTGAATTATGCACAGGGGACCCCCCCCCCGCCGCCTACGCATCCGCTCCCGCGCGCGCACACACGCTCGCGCCTCCGCCGACGCCTTTGTGAGGGAGGAAAAGGCCCCGGAAGAGGGGGCGGTGACTGCGGGAGATGGGGGATGCGTTTGTGAATGTGGAATTTCATTCGATTTTCCTTACCAGCGGAACATTGAAGAGTGAGACAAATTATCAAGTATATTTCTTTTTTTCTTGTACACTGTTGTTTACGAACAAATTGTTTGGAGATATGGGATGGGACAAAAGTTTCTGTAGTACTTTTATCTGCAATAAAATATTAATATTCAGAAATGAAAGTTATTAAATTTGATTAAAATATGTTCATGTAGCTTACTTCAATGTACTTCAGTTTTACATTAATATTTCAATATATTTATTACATTTTAAGAAAACCAAAATTTAAGTTAAAAAACTGGCACATGAAAAAGCTATGTCAAATGTAGGTACTGCGCATCCATTCCCGCACATGAAACCTCGCGCCTCCGCCGACGCCTTTGTGAGGGAGGAAAAGGCTCCGGAAGAGGGGACAGTGACTCCGGGAGATGGAAGATGCGTTTGTGAATGTGATATTTCAATCGATTTTCCTTACCAACGGAACATTGAAGTGTGTGACAAATTACGAAGTACACTTCTTTCTTGGTTGTACATTGTTGTTTACGAACAAATTGTTTGGAGATTGGTGTTGGAACCAAAGTTTCAGTAATTTTTTTTTATCTGCAATAAATATAATATTCAGAAATTAAAGTTATTAATTGTATTTTAATATTTACATGAACAATTTGTTTCCTTTTATCTTATTGTGATTCCTTTATTAATTTAAGAAGAATAATTTAAAATTATATGCTAGCACATGAGAAAGCTATTATCAGATATACATTTTTTGTAACAGTAAAAGTGCCTGAATGTTGAGAGATAATTTGAAACTTAATGCGTTGTAAATAATATTTACATTAACATGATACGGAAGATTGAATCAATATTAAAGCCTACTAGTAATTTTAGAAATTATGTTCATGTTCTCTATTAGACCTCTGAAGTGATATTTAGCGCGACTGAAAATCATCACGGTTTTTCTTCAACTTTGAACTACACTACCTAAATTGGAAATGAGGAAAGATAAAATATGAGTAATATGTTTACTCATTCGCCAATTCTAGGAATATTTTAAGGTCATTCAGGGTCTTATTTTACTCCTATTCAACCTTTCTTTTCACGGATGAAATATTTTCTCTTTACTTCCATATGAAATATTGCTAATCAATAGAGCTAAGAAACATAGGTCACGCTCGTTACCTTGTTCTATCATAAACAACGGCAATATGTAAATGTTTCTTATCATGGGAGCCGTTCTTGGTAGTTTATATTGGAGAACCAAAGACAGGGTGGTAGTAAATGTAATGTAGGTGAATCAAATCTTAAAATATAGGACATTTGAACTATGAGAGAAGTACTGAGGATGAAGTTGATTGTCAATTACACGTCACAAATTTTAATAAAACTGTTTGTGATAAGGGCGTTTGTAATAGTAATTATCATGACATCTCACAACTCACACTTCAAGTTAAGAAAATAAGTAAATAAATATAACCCAATCTCATTGATGTCGTATTTTCTCCAATAATTTTTTTTTGTTTCTTTAGTCTGAGGTGATTTAGTACCTAACCAGTACTCATGCATATTATATTATCAATTCTATTTATTGAACATTCGAGGAACTAAAACACTATTTAACTAATATTAATAAGATGTTGATGTATAGAGGATGGAAGAGAAACTCACAATTGACATATGAGTGCTGAGAAAGGAAAAATACAATCACATCTAGGGGAGAAGTAATAAAGATATCAAATTTGAAAAAAAGATTGAAAGTGAAATTATGAGGAGAAAAAAGGATAAAATTTATATGCATGCAAATAGATATTCATCTAGAAATGCTGGGGGGGGTGAAGAACTGAGTGATTGCAAGGAAACATTGTTCGAGTGAGGCCACAGTTAGCACGGTGAAGAGATGGCGTTGGGAAGCGTTGATAGAAAGTCTCGTTCGGAGAACGAGTGTTGCGTGATGCGGGCGAGTGAATTAAGTGATGGAATATGGAGGCGGCGCCATAGCCGACCTTATCCAGCACGGAACTGTGGAAACACATGACGCCGATTGCATCAAACATCCAGAAAATTTAAAATAATTACAATGTTCCATCTGCATAACTCCCGTGAAAATATATTTCAAATGAAAGAATTGCAATTGATATTTCAATATTATGCTATTCGTAAAAACCGAAACATTGTGCTTTAATATTGTTGTGATAAAAATAAATTATTTCTTTGGCGGTCTGGCACAACAAAATGTGTGTGGCTTCTCCCTTTGCCAGAGTTGCGACCAAAGGTGGATGAAGGCTTTGGAGCTGCGCTAAACTGCTGATATTGGAATGGCGAGATGCACTTTGAGAACGGATTACTGTGTCACGGGGTGGCAAGAGAATCGCGAGAGGGGCGGTGAAGCATAAATTAGCAGAATAGAACGGAGCGGGGAGCAACTGAAGGAATCTAGAGGCGGGTGTACGAGATGCTCGAATACATGCAATTTGAAAGGGAGTATAGTGAGGTGGAGGGAGAGCGGGAGGTATGTGAGAAAGGGGAAACATGAGGATGCAGGGTTGTAAATTAGGCCATTGCGAGTTCTGCCTAGGAAGATATTGGAGGACGCGGTTTGAAATGAGTCGAGACGGGAGAGAGAGACGGGACGGCGAAATGGGGCAGGTAAGGTCACATCAGATCAGTACTGGAGGGGACGAAGAGAAACAAGGAGGCCAAGTTGAGACGGAAGAGTAAAAGACGGGGCGCATGCGCGGTGGATTAGATACAAGATGAAACTACTCGTAACATAATAAATCAGAACAGGACGGAAGGGGAGGAAATGGGATAGAACAGGATGGGAGGGAGAGGAAATAGAATGGAGCGGGACGTAGGTGAGGACTGTGTGAATTGTTTGATGACAGATTAGGCGTGACAGAGGAGAAAAGCAACATGATGAATTAGAAACATTGCGGGGCATAGGTAGAGCAATGGTAGAGCAGAGACGAGGCGGAACGGTGATAGTGGTTGGTATAAGTTGGGAAGATGCGGAAAAGAGATGGTGAGAGAAAAGCGGGAGACCGAGGGAAGCGAAGGAAGGCGGAAAGAAAGCGTGGTGGAGACGGGGAGAAGAGGACCCCGGGCGGACACCCCGCGCGGACACCCTGGGCGAACACCCCGGGCGGACACCCCGGGCGGACACCCCGGGCGAACACCCCGGGCGGACACCCCGGGCGGACACCTCCGGTGGACACCCCGGGCGGACACCCCGGGCGGACACCGCGGGCGGACACCCCGGGCGGACACCCCGGGCGGACACCCCGGGCGGACACCCCGGGCGGACACCCCGGGCGGACACCCCGGGCGGACACCCCGAGCGGACACCCCGGGCGGACACCCCGGGCGGACACCGCGGGCGGAGACCTGAGGTGGCGGGGCGGAAGAAGGAGTTTGTGAGGCGAAGGTACGATTACGTCAAAGGGACAGTGTAGGTCATGTCCAAGACGGAACGGAGACGGGCGAGGACTACGCGGAGGCGAAAGCGGGACAGGCTTAAAGAGAGGAGGTGGAACGAGGACGGCTCCGTTGTGTCAGGCACCGGGAACTCTCCGGGGGGGCGCGCGCTGGTGCAGGCGGAGCCATCGCGCCCTCCATCTGCAGCTGCCTGCACCGCCGCGACGCCCCCTTCCCCTGCACCGAATGAGAAATGGCCGTGGGAAAGTGCACGGACGAAGCGGCCTTCGCCTTCCGTGCCGTCTATCGCCAGAATATGCGCCCCATGTGACACTCGTGTGAATTATAGGCAGCCGGGGTTATAATTATTGCTGCTGCAGTGTCATGTTCTAGTGCAGTTTCCCTGTAAAGATAATGTAACAAGAGAAATTTAATTTGACTGTCAGCATGAAATTGAGATTCATTTGTATGAACTCATACGTTACCCTGTGAAATTAAAGCAAATAGTATCCTCTACACGCCACCGAATTGAGACAACTGATGATTTGTTGTTTGTAACTGAGTGATCCAGCGAGAACAACCTCAGTTATCTCTTTGCCATATGCAAATATTACGACTCATCAATTTAAATATAAAAGCTCAAATAAGGAAAATCTTGGAGTTTCCTACTTACTATTTTTTCTGAGAAAAAATTAAATAATGATAATGCAGTTGATTCAGCAATTTCAAATAATTTTAAAGGAAAATGCCTTTGGATTTGTATAGAAAAATAGAAGAAATAGTTGTTTGAAATGTGAGATTATTTAAGGTCAGAAATAAAGAACCTATTTTTAACTGCTTGGAAAGGAACTACCGTCTGAATCCAGATACTTCTACAATTATATTACACTTGCGGATATAACATTGACAAATCCTGACTTAATGGTTTAAAATTTTGACAATTTTTCTGCTTTTTAAAAAAATATTTCCTTACTATCCACACTTCCACTTATTCATTTTGTATGCATATGATCAGTATATGTCCTTCAAAAGTGGCATGTTGACCTTCTGATTGAATAAACAAAGTAACAATATTGCAAACTACGTTGTAGATGTGAGAGGAAATCAAGAGGAATCAAGTAGCGGAGTGTGTAAATAATTAAACTCATCCTCAAACACGCCGTGACCTCCAATAAAAATAAAAGGCAGAGTATAAAACCCTGCCTTCGTTTCTCTGTGTGTGTTTTTCTACTGTTTTTGAACATATAAAAATCAAGTAATGTGACGCAGTGAGAAAATAAATTTTTGGAGTGAAACTGAAATTAAATAAACACTATTTTCTTTTCATTGGGGTCGCTTAGAATTTTGTCATTTTTTACTTAAGTATTTTATAGGTATTTGAAACAAACGTACGAAGTAATTAGTCGCTTACGCTGGATGGATACTCGTTTTCTTTAAAGTTGGGTCCTGCATTAAAATTAATGAAAAACTATTTACATTCTGGAAATTCAGCTGGTATCTTTACAAAACACACTGATGAAAACAAACCATTTTCAACTTTCCCCTCATATATTTTCATATCCTATTCACCTTGAAAACACCCTACTAATGAGCAGCACAGAACTTCATAGCAGCTCTTTCCCACAACGCATTCTCCACTCGAAACCCATGAACATACAAAACGTTCTCCAGCTATTTACGACGACCACTGAGTAAAGAAGACGGGCGCTACACTTGTCGGCTGAACTCGCATACCCATCCTTTCCGGCGGCTCAACGCAGCCTCGCAGCCCGTCCACTGGCACCGCCACCATCGCGTCGACTCGGGACGTGTTTATACGCCGGCCCGGAAACTTGCGAAACTAAACAGATTTCTCGTCGCAAGAAGTTGCGAGAGGAACAGTCGAGAAACCGCGGCGGTGGCAGTAGCGTGGGCGATGGTAGAAACGGAAGTTAGAGGGTTCAAGATAAGAAGGGAAGCAATGTTGGTGGGGAAGATAGACTCAACTAATGCAGTCAGAGCGACAGGGATTAGAGTGACAGGAAACGGCGGCGACGGAGAGGAGGATGTAGAATGCTCGGACAGTGAGGATGGCGGGGACGGCGGGGTCGGTGAGGATAGCGAGGTCGGTGAGGACAGCGAGGTTGGTGAGGACGGCGAGGTTACTGAGGACGACGGGGACAGCGGGTACGGCGGGGATGGCTAGGATGTCGGGGTCAGCGAGAATGGCGGGAACGCCGAGAATAGTGAGGACATTAAGGATGGCGGGGATAGAGAAGATGGCCGAGCAGGGCGGACACGGTAGGAATGTCGGGACGGTAAGTACGACGTAATCAGGGAAGACTGGGGACGAGGGGATTGGTGGAGACAATGGGAGGAGGGGAAAGAGAGGCAGCCGCCGACAACAGAAACGATGGAAAGTCGAGATTACTGACATAAGGTGGGCGGGGTCTCCGGGGTTGGTGGGGAGCTCAAGACGGCGAGAATGCCAAAACGGCAAGAAATGCATTGAAAGGGCAAATGGTTGGGTAACAGGAAGAGGGTACGTCAAGATCAGCGACGACAGGGAGGCGGGGAGCAATGAGACGAAGAGGACGATGTGTGGGCGGACGATGGGTGGGCGGTGGAATCGAGGAGTAGAGGCCAACGACTGAAAGGACGGAGCGCGGGGAGATATGCTTGCCTGAAGTTCCAACTGTGAAGGAAGTACGGAGGGGTGGGAGACGTCTGTCGTCGTGATGCATCGTCCACTTGGCTTGGTTCCGCGAATGCGACATGTGCCATTTTACCACCCAGAGATAGGCGGCTTTTGGAAACATCCATGTATCCCTCAAAGTTAAAGAAGATGTTACAATTTGTTTCACGAAACATTTGAGAGAAATTCATACGAAAACTTACCTATTCTATCACGTTTTTACTTTCTCGCTACGGAGTATATAGTAAGTTATGTAATGCTGCGCGAAAAAACGGTGAATTTTTGGAAGACCTCACAGGCCCCTTGCACAAAAAAGTGGAAAAATACAGTTGCGAAATTTAGAACAAAATCCTCTAATACATGGTGTAGACCGAATCCATGTTTTGTAGATCGTTGATCCTGAAAAATCGAATGATGGCAAAATGCCTGTCTGTCCGTCCGTTAGCCAATCTGTGAACAACGCTGTAAACTGTTCAGCTGATTTTCTCCAAAACCGATATTCCCCGGTCCCTTGCATTTGAAACCGATACTTTAATTTTCGAGGTTACTTTACATGAGGCCCCTGAGACATCTTCAAAATAAAAAAATTTTTAAAAAAATTCCCAACGTTTTTATTTAAATTTTGTTGTTGGGTAGTGTGAATGACGTTTAAGAGAAATGTGTAGATTTCATAATAATTGAAAACTGATTTTTTGAAAATTGCAACAATTTAATTTTTTTCGGAATCCTCCTACAACTAAAATATTAAAGATTGATATTTTCCCCTAATGAAATCTGTTCCTTAAGTTTATTACGAAATTATATATTATATAATTATTATATAATATATTATCTTACGGAATTTGCATTACATCAACTGTCATAATTAAGTTTTAAGTTGCCAGATTTATCCAAAAGATTTTACGATAACTTAAAGTTAAACTCCAGTCACACTTTTCTCGAAACTGAAAAAAATCATAATATAAATCACTTGTAAAATTATATATAAACCCACAAGAATATGAACAAAATTATAACATTGCCCGATATTAGAAATTAAAGATCACAAATTCGTTTGGACGAAATACAGTTAAAATATTATCGGGAAGAAACAAAACAAGGAGGATACTAGTTGTCTAAATAGCGATTATCTTCAAATATTTCATTAGATCAAACGAACTATGACATTGAATCACTTTTCAAAGTGGAAATCAAATATAAATCAGAGAAGTGTAATCGATATTTTCAAATATCTATTTTTCAAACCATCTCGATTTTGCAAACACAAAACTTTCAATAATTTTCTGATCATATACCTCAAATATTCCAGTTTTGAAAGAGAAAGAGATTTGCTAGCTCTCTATACAATCCATAGAGTAATTGAATCACCCACTTCAAAATAGTACTCCACAAGTTGGAATCTTTGAATTGCTTCTTTTATTATTGAAGTTGACAGGAGCCCTGTAATATCCCCCATACACGATGGATAAAAACGCCGAGGACCGATCGTGTGCATCGAAGTGTAGGGACTGGGTGCAACCATTATATTGAAATCGCGTTTCTTCAAATTCGTCCTTCATTGCTTCCGCTCTGTCCAGAATATCGATTCTCGCTGGACCAATCTAAACTCTCTGTGGGATTTGAACGTTCTGAAGCAAAGAGGATTTTTCTGTACAGTTCACTGAACTGAACTGAATCCCGCGTTAACTGTTATTACAGATAATAGACTGAAGGTTACCATGACAACTGTGAAGTGAGCGTAAAACACGAAATCGTGACGTAACTGTTCAAAATGCGTTGATTTATTTTTGTGTTAAATTCACTATGTATTTAATTACTTTTCATTAGAGGCTAAAAACCTCGGACGAATTAAGAACTATGCCTGAAGAGCATGAAAGTTGCATGTCTCAACAATACGTATGAAGATCTAATTATATTCTTTAAATTTTACTTTTCGTTCATTTTCACATTAATTTTCACATAATTTTTTAATGACTTACATTACTATCACAGCTAGTATTTAAATTGAAGGCACGTTCATTTTTGGACACGTATTTGTAAGATTTGCTTCTAAGGTTAAAGGTTCTGATACATTTCTGCAATGAGTCCTACTGTATTGAAAATAATAATGTAGGATTAGACGCAGAACTTTCTGCATGGCATTACGTATGTTATACTTTAGTTTATATTTATATATATATATATATATATATATATATATATATATATATATAAATATATATAAATATAAATATATAAATATATATATACAGAGAGAGAGAGAGAGAGAGAGAGAGAGAGAGAGAGAGAGAGAGAGATAGTGAAGACCCATTCGCACAAATTTCATACTTGAAGGTACGTTTTATTTCTAAGCCATTGTCGATATGCAATTCACACGAGGCTGGAACCGTGCGTTCTCTATGCTGCGGGCGCAATACTTGGATGATAGGTCGTAGTCGCTGACCTAGACATGGGTGCCGTTTGTAGTCGCTCGCAAGTGCTTGGGCTGCACGGCTCCTCTCCGCCCACGCCCTTGACAGTGTTGCGTGAAAAATCTTTCGACAGTCGACCAAAAATAATTCAAACCTCCTAATTCTATTGGTAAAAGGCACTACTCACTTATTTATTCTCCAATGAATCGCTTACAGCAAAGTTTGATTGAATCAAAATGAAATATTTTCTGCGATGCGTGTGGACGCGTCCGGCATCACGTTAAGTTTTCTGCTTTGGGGCAATTCAAGTTCTTTTGTTAGGAAGATCGGGCACTAGCACTAATGTGCGTGTTATTAGAAGTGTACATTTTAAATGTGCTGTAATTTCCAAATGTAAACTGTAATTTAATTCGTCATTTCTATAACAACGTATAATCCGCTTCGGTATGTCGAGAAGAGTTCTGAACTTCCGTTGCGAGTGCATGCAATTATGTCGCGCAAGAGAACAGATGCAACGCGCTAATCACGCGTGATAATGTCTGCCAGTTCTCCGCCTCTTTGTGCTGGCAATTTTCTTCAAGCCAGAGAAGTGGTCAGGAACAACACCCAAGCCATTCTTATGTAATATGTGTGTACTTTTTATTTCATTGAAGCTGGTGCATTTATAGTGCTAATTGTTCTAACAAAATTTATGCACGTGTCTACGTAAGAAGGATCCGCAGACCAAAGCCTATTCCAATCACCCTAATGAGCTATCATAAAGCTGTACCTAAGCGTACAATCGCACTTTTTCATGCTGTTCGTTTTCAACGTACTTAGATGCGAGGCTAGACACTCATTTTAAAGCAGAAAAATTCAATAATCTTGTGAAGTAGAATTGTATTAAATTGTAACGTAATTAGACACATTTTAGACAAATTTTGTATTTTTTAACATTTCAATAATTTTGAAATTAATTATATCTTTAAAACAAATTTTACGACTAAAAACTGTATTTTAATGAATTCAAACATTTGAATGTTGTTGATATTTGCCCGCAAAAAAGTCTGCAAATTTTTAATGTAAATTTAATTTAGTTACAGAAAATGAATACTAGAATTTGATTAGACTTTTAGACGTTTTGTGATAGTTTAGGGTCTCAGTTCTTTCGAGCTCATGAAATAATTTTCTTCCGAGAGGAAGTAGAATTGAGCCTAGCAGTGCTTTCTCGGCCGAATCATCCTCGTTGGGCCGCCGTCCAATCCCTTCCGCTCGGTATGACCGTTGACCTTGCTTCAGCCAGATGCCGCCAGAGTGCACTGCTTTCACCAATCTCCTGGGAAGCCTCTAGCACAGAGAGGCACTGCGAGTTCGGGCTAAAGCATATCCCTGCATGGGAGGGTCATGACAATTAGAAGCAAGTACAGATTTAACTAGTTTGTCGAGTCGTGAACTTTTATTGCTACTGGTTCCATTTTGCCAAATAAAAGAAGTAATAGAATTTTTTCACTTTATTTTTCAGGGAATTGCTGCCGATTAACTGTGATGGGGAAACGGAAGCTATATTACTTAAAAAGTTTCAAATTACTTTCTTGGTGCGCGACCCATAGGAAGGGATTTTCTTTTTAGAATTAAAAATGTTTTAGTAAGTCTATCACAAATCTTTTATAAATGCTGAATATACTTCATCCTTTGTTAAAATGTGGAAGATGCAACATCACTTAGTCAACAAATTATGAGAATATTTATCTGTTCCATGCATTTGGAACCTTACTCTTCTCTCTTTTGTATTTGCAGTCCCACAAACTCCTCTTTTAAAAACCTCTTTGTTCATAGTTACCATTATTTGAAATACGACATAAATTTCTTACTGTAAAACGTTTTTAAAAGCTTTTATCAGTACTGTGTTATAGAGTTTATTTATATAACATAATAACAATATAATTACATTCAAAGATGTATTTATGTAATGATCAGACTCATTAGCAAATCCAATTAATACATTTTTAAAATATTGGTCAACAAAAACTTTGAAAGATACTGATTGCCACAATGATTCTACAAAACCAAAATATACTCACCAACATAAAAAGTGAGGATAAGTGAAAAAATATCCATAACTTTACCCCTTGGAAGTTATAGAGGAAAGACTGGTTCATGTACAGTTATACACAGAAGAGATGGTTGGAAAAGAAATGTGCCGGTCGTCACATCAAATATCATGCATACAAGAGAATTGACGTAGCTCTGGAATTCCAATTTCCGTTCTGTCACGTTGCATGCATACTTTTGAAAGGTGATAATGTAACAGCTGTTAGTAGTTGATACTGAATGTAGAAAAAAATTGTCCTTTATATTTTTTGAGTACACAATATCGTTATTCAGCACAATAAAGTTATTCAGATGTCAAATAACTGGAAATAGTATTACGTCGAAAACATATATGAGTTCCAGAAATTTTCGTGGATTTTGAAACTCTCTCATCACATGAAAAGATCATTTCACTGTACATTTACTCAGTAAATGAGAAACAAAGACCCAACGTCGGCGAGGATAATCCACGAGAAGGCGATCCAAACCCAAAAATGTTATATACCTCTATGACGACGACCACAATGGCGATGATAATGATGATAAGCACTACGAATAAGATAATAATAATAATAATAATTATTATTATTATTATTATTATTATTATTATTATTATTATTATAACCAGAAGAAGAGGAAGAAGAAGAAGATGATGCCACCTGTTGAGATTTTCAATTTTGGTCAGACATTAACTTCACACTGGATTCCAATTCCATTTAGATTCAAATTGCCAGTAATTCGTTTCGAATTTAAACACAGCGACATTGTAGAAGAGGTCTTTATTCTTTGCCGTTTTACTTGTCTCTCGTTTCACCACAGTACCGTTCGTATTATATCAGCACCATCTATCAATTAAAAGCTACGCAAGCCTATATAAAAACGAATTAAAATGTTTTTAATTGTTTGTAGAACTAGGATTAACGTTTTGATGCCCTCACTATTCACCAGCAAAGTTACCGATAGTAGTTTTATGTATTTTAAAAAAATGAACAAAATAATGCGACTTTTCTATCTATCAAAATCACGTATCCAATAGGTATTTAAAAGCTTAAAGTTCTGGGATCATTACTCAGAAATATATTAATGGATTTTTCTTAAAGAATAGTGAAACTCAGTTTTTAACGGAAATAATTTTACATATTAGCCATAAGTAAAACTTCTCACGTTGTGCCTCGGAACTCGTTTACCGCAAGCCATCTAATGAAAAAGTATTTATGGTTTCCGGTGACAAGTACTTAGGACATCATTCCGTAAGTGCAGTCCGTGTTATATCTTGTGAAGTAATGATGTTCCCCCTCAGCTGAACGTAGATCCAGTACCGACTGATACAACAATATGCGATATTTCCCCGCTCCAGGTCTTACTCCTTGCGGAACAGCGCATCAGACGGAACAAGACCTACAATTGAGACTGTTTTCCTTTTGCGTGTTGTAATAAAGTACTTGTACATGGAAGGGCAAGTGTGTGTAAGGGGAGAAAATGGGACAAGGTTGAGGAAGGAATTCTCCCGCGTGGTCTGTGATCATTTCCTTTTCGGGGGGAAGGGTACTACACGGCATTTGCAAAGTATTGAACGAATAAATCACAAAAAATCACCGGTAAGTGGCAGGCCGTTATATTTCTCCTCCAGACACTGGTTGAATCCGACCCAGCTATTTAACTTGTACCGGAAATCAGCCACCGTATGAACTCGATCTATAGTTTAATAATTGCAACTCTTCTTGACTGATAGCATATCTTTCCCCTCTTTGTGCAAGAAACAATTGTAGAAAAAATGCTCGCAATTGCTTCAACATTCGAAACGAAACATTTTCGTTGTTGCAAAAGAAATGCTATTTGTAGTTGTAGATGATAACCATTCTTGTTTTTGTTGTTGCTTTTTTTTCGAAAAGAAAACGGTTGAAGAGTTCCGGGCCCTTCGCAAGAGACATGCCGAAATAATACTCTGCAGCAGCAATTTTTACTTTGAGCGGTTGGTACTGCTTCAAAAGCTTTAGTGGGCGATGTTTTAATTAATACTTTCACTTTACACGCATTTCTGAAGCCCTCTATCAATAAAAGTCGCACAGGTAATATCATCAGTTCCGCAACGCTACAGAGGCAACGTGATGTAACTGAGCCAGAGCAGGAAGTATCTGTCGGCCCAGACAGTGGAAATAATCCCCCTGGCTTTGGCCTCCGGTGCTCCATCGCGCGTGGACGCGAGTGTCGCGTTGGCTGTCCCGGGGGACCCCGCCAGCTCCTCTGGGAAGGGCTCGGTCAGGATTGCGGAAGCCCCGGCCCCAGACGCCGCGTCGCGCCGCAGGGCAGCGCGCACATCGATTGACAGCGGTTCGATGCCCGCCGGCCGTGGCAACGGGATGGCGCCGGAGAAGTTGTCGACGGGGTGGAATGGTGCCCCCCACCACGTTGATATAGGGTCGTGGAGATTGTTCGAGCACGCGCAGACTCGGAATTTACGTCTCGTGTAAGGCAAGAGTGTTTATGTGATGTGGTCATTGTGTGGTTGGCATCTCATTACAACAGGTATTACGTCTGAATATAATTTTATACATATATTTATGTGACTCACATTACTCAACAATGTGGAGTAGGTAATGTCAATTTGAAGGTAATGCCATTGCCTTCAAATATTGCCCAGATGTTTCAGGTACTATTTTTTCATGAAAGTAGTTCACAGATTAGACAAAAACGTGTAAAGTTAAACAAAAATACATTTTGAAATGTTCTAAATCATGCTATGTCATTTTGTAAAACACTATTAGCTTCCATAAAGTGTAATGTAAACCACCATAGTGATCACTTGCACAGAAAAGAGGATGAAAAATATGTAATTCTCCCTCCTCACTTGTGCTCAGAAATTTGGCTAGCAACCAACAGTTACAAGATGACGTGATGGCGGGGTAGGGGAAGATAGTTGTGATGGTGATGACGATGATGTGACGGAGATACGGGATGCTGATTGCAGTTAAAGCTCAGCTTGGGTAAGAACTGACTATGAACCGGACAGAGCTAAATGACCAGTATCTGTACCTTCGTAATGTTCATTTAATGGGTGTATAGAAAAAGTGCGTATGTAACATTGCACCTTCATTAACATTCGTCAAATGCACGCTTTCCTTTCTTTGTCGCATATGTCAAATTATTAATCTGTAACGTATGCATTCCTCTGGACACACATTCAGTACTTGAACTAAACAATTATAATAGCTAAGTTATAGATTACATGCTTGCATAATAAATTTAAAGGATTATGCACATCTATGTCCAAATCCTCTTTAATATTATAAGAGTCTAAAGTTGTCAATTAAGAATGCAACATATAAATAAATATAATTTACTGTGTTTTTAAAGAAAGAGACGTCATTTGACATATCTTGAAACACATATTTCCATTAGGAAGCAATTCCTTTTACGCAGAATAAAATACATAGCCTAATTTGTTAGATATATTATTAAAATACGTCATTTAAATATTTCATTGACTTCGCACTAAATTTACATATTCAATTACAACTGCTTCTAGTACACGCACACTCCGTTCATTGCCACCCTCGTCCCTTTGTCGACCATTGTCACAACGAGGACTTACATTGACCTCTCACTCCGCCCGACATGTCGCACAACTCAGACTTGGGCTCCGCCGCAAGCCCCGCCCAGTGACCCAATCTGCTCCCTGCCCTGCGCCTCCGCCCTCTCCCATCTCTGCGTCCGGCCCCGCGCAGCCCCCTACGACCCTCCAGCAAGCCCGTATTGCAGCATACGTAGCAAACATTATGCCACTCCCCTTACACCTAATCCCTATCACTTGCGACGTAACTCACTACAACAAGTCCACGAAAAATAATTGTAGCTTACTTTACAACAGAAATTTGTTTAACGATATTTAAACAGTTCAAGTTGATACACAAAATTAAGTTGAAAAGAAAATAGTTTATGTTGCTGAAATATTTCTGTACAATAAGAGATTATACTTTGCATCAAAAAGAAAAATATATATTTATTTTAACAATGATATAATATAATGTATTAGTTTATACTTCTAACGTATAATTTTAAAAATAATTAATATGCCTGTAAGAAGTAATGTATTTCACCTTTTGGGTCAATGACTCCCATTCATTTCGATCAGGTTTTCGTACAATTTCCCTGATCCATTGTCAAATGCTGAGATGGTCCCTTGTTTTGCTTCTGGATATAAATGTAGCTTCACTATGGGCACGTTTTTTGAGCTCTTACTTTGCTACTTGTGATAGGACTAGAGCCGTTGAAATGGGTTACTATCAGACCGTTCGCTTGCTTCCTTAACACATTAGTGTTACCCACGTTCGACATCCCTCAGCTGACATAATTCGCCACACGTCTCATTGCATTTTCACGTCTCGCGCATGGTGCCCCACACTTCACGTTTCACGGCTCATGCCCGTCGCTGAATGGCCCAAGCCCCAGGCCTATTCTGCATGCCCTACTACTTACATATCAAGTAAGTTGTAGGTCATGTAACTTAGAACAATGTGCAACAATTTACATTATCACACTGCCCCACAAATTCACACTGCCACGCCAGACCGTCTGTTTGTCTTCATGTTCGGGACACCATGCAATATGGAAAGTTACGAGAAACACTCAGAATCACGGAGCCACATTTCATGCATCATTTCTCACAGCCTACAGCTCCCTCATCACGCTCCAGATTCACTTTTTATTCCAATGCATCACGCCTTGTGCCTTCCAAGCTTCACATCCCCACAGTATGACTTACACGCGTACCTATATTCTTAGGTGTTTCACGCCCTATACTCCATTACTCTCACCTTACATTATAAAACACGCTATATCTCCACTGTGGAGACCCTCCTTGCCACATCTCCCCATTCCCCAAATTATCCGCATACTTGATCACACTCCACACATTGTCAACCCCGGGCACCATCCATGTACCACATTCACATCCCAGGTCTCTCACACCACACCTTTCGCCGCACCTGAAGTTCCGTTTTCTAATTCTTCCTCTGCCATTTCCAGGTACTCGCCCTACTTCCCACCTTTGGCCCCGCCCCCTTCGCCGCGCAACGCAAGCTGCCGCTCGCTCCCTCGCTCAACCAGCAGACCGTCCGCTTGCCTCCTCGCCCCGGCCACCTCGGAAATCACGGGAAACACTCCGCTTCTAATGGGATAAGACACCCGACCGGCCGCGTCCCGGCCTCTCGTAAAGCTCTCACGGCTCCGCCCCTCCCCGGCGCACCACTTCGCTCGCTCTCCGCGCCGCCGCGCGCCGCGCTGCTGACTTCCGGCGCCCCGCCGTTCGCTCGCTCTCGTCGCGGCCTCACTCGCCCCGCGATGCTGGTGCTCCGCTCCCCTCGTGGATGGATTGAAGCGGTCGGTTCGTTGATGTTACATCAACTGCTATGGTCCTTCGTCCCGTTAGTATAGTGAATGTTGTAGCACGGGAGGGGTATGATTCGCTCCTAGAATCCTGGCCGGCGAGAACCGGTGGCGACCTACAGGTTTGGGAATTTCCCAATCCTGGCATCTCGTCCCAACAGGGCAGCGCCCCAGCGACCCAAGTTCGAAGCTTCTGGCTGGTCCCCCAACATGTGTGATTGTATAGTGCCTGTGTGTGTGTGTGTGTGTGTGTGTGTGTGTGTGTGAAAGAGGAGAGAATAGGACAAGAAAGAGGAAGAAAATAAACATGACTAGTACCGATAAAGCGTCGGCGTCAGGACTCAAACCTTATGACCTTCCGGTTCGAACAGCTGTATAGACAGAGGTAATGTTGTAATCAGTTACACTTAAGCGATTAGTGGAGAGGTAATGAAAGGAAATACAAATAATACGACCATTGACGTGATGTCATCTGACACCCAACACAAATAGGTTGAGAAATTTATTTATTTCCGATTCATTACGTGAGAACAGAAGCAGAGTATACGTAAGGAAAGAAATCGTATTAACAAAATCATTTATTTCCACAACACTTTCAGTTTGGGACTGCAAATAGGAAGCACATCAAAAAGGGGAAGGAATATCATCATAATCTAAGTGTGACATGTTGTACGATGTAAACAAATTAATTTATTTAAAAAAAGATAAAAACTGAAAACATAAGAATAATTGGTCAAAAAGAAAAAGAAAGCCAACAAAACTATGTCAAAGATGATATTTAGGTACTCAAAAAGACTTGGAGGAAGCAGGATTAGTGTGTTCGCTTTTGATTAAAATCTGGATAAAAGATTTGGATTTTTCCTCCGATGTTTTATCTTCTAAGACAAAATATGATTAGCCCAAATAAATGTATGAAGAAAACATTTAAAGCAAAGTAGAAAGAGTAAGATTCTGACGAAATATATTACAAAAATTAAATAAATATTGGGTTTTCAAAATTGTAAAAATACGAACATTTCTCAAAACGTGACAAGACAATGTTTCCCTCACATGACCATATCTTTCTAACTACATTAAAATATCAAAACATGTTCGCGGAGTACACAGGCTTAGGCGGCTCAGGGCATCAACTGATGTCACTGCAGTGCCCCGGACCGGAAGGTCCTGGGTTACGTGTCCCGACGATAGCAGAATTTTCGACATAAGCTAGATAGCTTAATCGAATTCAACCGTTGTCAGGAGGGGAATTATAGTGGCCGGGTTCGCTGTTCGGTAGTTTTCCATGGTTTCTTCGATCATCGTCAGGCAAATGCCGGAGCAGTACCCTTACAAACGGGTCCAGGTACACGATCGTTTCTTTCTTTTCCTTGTTCTATCATCATCCATTCTTTTTTTAAATACACATATACTTACATGCCCCTCACTACTACGTATGCCGGGGCACTAGACTGGAGTTTAAGGCTTGTCCCGGCTGGGACGGTGCCCTGCTGGTGAGAGATTCGTAGTTGGGGAAACCCCCGCAAACTGACGGATAGGTTGGCGCCGGATCTCGGCATTCGGCAGGGTAAGATCATTGCTGCCTCCCGACAATAAAAACGTACTACACTTGCAGGAATAATGATCTTACACTTCACGCGTCGGAATCAATAACAAAATTTGTGTGCAATGTCATCTCGATCCTTCCAGAGATCGTTGTATATTTGGATATATTATTTTATACGATATATTTTTATTCTTTTCAGAGTATTTTGTATATTCACTGTCTTATTTTTGGCAATTATCCCTTACGTATATGCTTTATTTCATGGTAACCATCGTTTGCCAGGAAATTATTGTTTCCTTTGATTAGACACGCGTTTTCATAGAGTTAATTTCTGATCGTATTCTATTCATACTGTTTCCTAACTGTGCATCTCAACCTATCAAACTGTGCACATCGAAGTGTTACAACTATGCACATCAAACTGTTACAACGCTGAAATTGTCATATTAAGCTATTCTAACTTCAATGTCAACGTTGTTTACCGGATATAATGGCATTAGACAACTAAATTAACAACTCGTATACCAATTGATATTCATGCCAATTCGTAATTTGTTTGACAATCTCAAGAAAGAAGAGAGGTTATTAGCGCAAGAATGTGAATAAAATAAATGAAGACAATTTCATTCTTTATGATTATAAAAACGTTCACGTTGCTAAGTAGTGTCATTGATTTAGCCATTTGTTTCGATTTTTACCAATTTGCACTTTTTCAAAGTAAACAATTCTTCGTCTGTTTTGAAGTAATATTTTATTACTCGATATCGAAGTCATATTTTCCTCGATTCAAGGTGGCCTTTTGTCAATATTATTATGAGTTTATGTGCGTATTCAATTTCTTTATAGTATGCTAATTATATATTCTGCCCACAATATTTCCTTTTGTGCAACATATGAGCAAATTTTTCCTTTTGTGTCATTACTAATGAATTATTTTTGTGACTTTCTGTTTTTACTTCCTTCTAAAACCTGTATAAAGAAAGTTATGGTATTCTGCAGGAAGAAATGTCAATCATTGCAATGCAAACATCTTTGGGGTTTCTATAAACAAAAAAATATCATTTTCCCTATGTACGTATATTATTATTTTATTGTACTTATAGTACAGATATTCCTGCTTCGTTTACCTCTACTGCCAGTTTGTGGAAGAAAGTAGTAACATGTTTGAAGGTTATAGTCACTGTGAAATGCTTTGCCTTCAAAAATGCATTTTAATAGCTTAAGAAGGTGATAATTGGACATAGGCAAATCTGACCTGTAGAGTGGGCGATCGAAAAGCTATATTGCTGATTAAGTTTTATATCTAAAGGAGTGACCATTAATGTTGAATTAATACAAATTGAAAAAAATTATACAGGCAAATGAGAATCGACGACGCAAACTTGCTGCCCCGTCAAGACAATACCTGACCTCAATTTGCAGTAGACATGCGACCACGAGAGAATTAGTTGGGCATTTCCAATTACACCCTCCCGCCCTTCAACTCAGATTTGACGTCGTTCAATTATTACTAACGCTATTGAAAGACCTTTTCAAAAAACCTGTCACACTTTCTTCCACAAATTAGCAGATGTGTATAAAGGAGGGGTACAAAAAACAGTCTAGGACTCAGTTGTTGTAAAATGCTCATGAAAAAAAGTTCATGCCGCTACATGACTCTTTATCTATCTATTTTATCTATCTTCTTTTATCTACCTACACGTTTTCTTTCTCCGGTGTAGTTTCACTACATATATCTCTACAGAAATTATTTTAATAACTCATTTTAAGTGAAATGTTTATTTGATAATATTTGGATATAGAGCGAGATATTGATTAAATCAACGATTTGTGGCAAATAACTATTTAAAGCATTCATTGACTGAAAATACGCCAATGATATTACTCAAATGGCACTCAAACCGTGTTCAACAAGTTCCTAATGCTCCGATGTCTGAGTATTTTGACCTAGTAATTACAATTTGAATCAGTGCAGCGTAAAGCTCTGAATGCCCTCGGCACCCGTTTATGGCAAGATTATATCTTTTAGTAGTTTCCGCGCAATACTGCGTGCAATTTCTTTAATTAAAAAAATATCATTCACAAGATTTTCTCGGAAACGGCTCCAAATTTTTTTTCTTTAAACGTTTGGTAAGGATAGTGCTAATTGTACGCTTTGAGATGACACTAACGATATTTTGCTCTATTCTTTTGATATTTCAAAAATTACGAAAATTACGAAAAATTACACAAATATATTTCTTTAAATATATCTCACGCCATTAATAAGTACATTTCCATTGAATACGTTATTACTCTTGCGAGTGAAAATGCTTCAGATGAAGTTTATCGAAAATTCAAATAAATTCTGTGAAAAAGAGGTTTAAATTTCGCATTCACAGTAACGCTTAAATGACATTTCCTTCCAAACTGCACCAAGTTTTTCAATTAAAGTTGCCAAAAAGGACGTTTCCCTCTTCTTTTATATTCTTAAAGTAATATTTCAATTCTACTATTAGGAAACCTAAAAATTGATAAAAGTTCCAAAAAAATGTACTTTGAGCGACTAGAGATGGCAGAAGGTGGATTACGTGACAAGTCAGAATAGCTATAAAATAAAAATCTAATACCAGAAAGTCTGTGCCATTCTGTAGTATTTCTAGTTCAATACAAATTGCCAATTAGTACGAGGCTTTACACTACTTAGATATTCTTAAAATAATATATTGGGTTTTTCATTAGGAAATGGAAAAATTGACAATTTTTTAAATGTATTTTGGGCGGTAATAGATGGCAGCTGGCACATGTATGTAGGAAGCCCGAATAGCTGGCATATAGCAAAGAAAATAAAAACTAATACGAGAAAGCCTGTGCCTTTCTGTTGAACCACTAGTTATTTTCTTTATTCAGACTTCTCGGATTTTTCCTAGCTTGTTTTCCCGATTTTGCCTTCAGGCGTTCGTGGCTCCTAATTGTACTTCGGGTCCGTCGCGCTGCACGCAAACCGCAAGGCCTGAAAGGAAAGACGCCTGCTGAGCAACAAAGCGACCCGCACGAAGGCACGCACGCCCCTTGACGGAGGTGGTTTCTTTTGTCTTTGTACTTGCATTCGAAATGAGACCCCGAATTACGCAATCAAATTACGAAGGCACAGGCGACAGATGATGCAAAGTAATGCTTGAAATTTATCGTGACGATTCTTGCGTTTCTGATATCCTTTGCTGTGTTCAAGCACTGTAAAAGTGCATTGCGTCAAACGACCAGACCCACAAATCGACCAGTATTTATATAAAGAAATATATATTTATTTATTTTTGGAAGATGTTGTGTAGTCAATTTCTTTGAGGCGTGATATCTAAGCTTGAGATTACAATGTTGAACTCCAAATTTGAAACATAAGAAATCTTTAAGTATTTCAGCTCAACTTCACCCCCTAAATACAAACAATTCTTAAAGACACCAATTGATTTTTATTTTCATACAACGCCTGGTTGTTTCTGAGGGCGTCGGAATATCCTTACACATGTACGGTCGATATAAAAATACTTAAATATTTGTTTATGTAACTTATCTCGTATCTCATTAATAATCTAGCCTGTGCGCAACGAATAAATAAGTAAATGAGTCATACTGCAATATACTGTAAGCGTGCGATTCAAATTCCTGTTTATTAAATTGACAGAGTAAATGGCATCACATTTAGAACAATAAGCACATTAGAAATAATATCAATTATTTGCAGATTTTCGAAATATTGAAGCCTATAAAAAGCCAACAATTGCTCTGACCACGCCCTTTCCCTAGCGATGGTGATTGTTAATGCATACTGCTAATTATATTAGAACCGTGTTATACGTTCACATATTTGGTTGTTGATTTTTGTCGCTGTCAATTAGTGCCTTGTTTTAATATTTGATATTCATTATGCAATGTGATGTGCTTCAAACTTCGGAACATACGAACTAAATTATACCTTCAGAGCAATAAGGTGTGACAATTTCGTAAATAACAATTTATTACATTACAGGCCGACAAATCAACCACCACCTTCCACGTGTACACCTCAACTGCGCCGCAAATTAGCAGTTCTTTTATATTCACATTTTCCATCGCTCTGAATAAGATAACGAGACTCCATTACTCTTTCCTGGAAACGCTAATTAATCGTCAGCTGATGTAATCTCATTAAAAATTTTAATTATAGTGAAACATAGCTATGAGTTTCATCAGTATTTTCCTCAAAGTATAAAGAGCTCACTGAACATTTTGCAGTGTGTAATGATTGCAGCTAATTGAATGTGCATTCAATGAACCTGTAGAATTGAAAAGAAGGGTACTCCACCTGCATATTCTTCTACAATAACCCCAATTAAAGAACCACATACAGGCATATTTCAATTGTGTTTTCACCATCTATTTATTGGACATTTACGAGAAAACACGAAATTTACTTATCAAATATTTTTTTCAGATCTGAAAAGACATATTGCGTTCTTATTGCAGCTATTCCTCTCTATGCTTGCAAACTATTTTTTAAGTCTAAAAATGTGGTTTTCAATAAGCTGTTTTATTGTCTTCTCGTTTTATGATACCATTCTTTTGATACTTTCATCCAAACCTTAAAATAATAATTAAACCATTTTCTAACCAATCGTAACGATCTATATATTGTGTAAACTTGTTTTAACTGTTTAAGTATGTTCGTATATTTTGTATAATAATAGTTATTAATCGGTTATAATTTCATCTTCCAATGTAGCTCCAGAATACCTGCAGCTTATATCATATTTCCTAATATATGTATGATTCTTTCAAAATGCTATTAATTTAACTTTTACATGCAATTATAATTCGATGTAGGGTGAAGGCAGAACGATCAATTTCATGTTAAATGTACAAATAATAAGGCACAGTTTGTTAAAACCTTGGAAACAAATGACATTCGCGTGTGGCCATACACGTACTTCGGTTTAAGGTCATTAAAGAATTCGTCTATCTGAAGTTATAAAACTATTAAAATATGAGTTTGTTAAGATACATACCGTAAATAGGGAACTCGTTTCCACATGTTCTCCGAAGCCCCTGCCAGCGAAATGCAGAGTAGAATAGTCAACCACGAGTACTCAACACACTCCTGTTCGGCGGGTTGCCTACACACTCGCTGCTACAGCGTCCCATGTTATTGACCGTTTAGTAGACTGCACATGTACAATGTACTCAAGTAATAGATCGAATACTCGGAATTGTTTACTGTACATTTATTTACCATACAAATATTATTGTATTGTTATATCATACTTACTTGACATCAGAAGCATTTGAGATAAAGAGGTATTTATGTCTCATATCAATTAAATCAACATATATTAACTGTTAAAAGTGAGTAAATGGTTATAATTTATTTCCACCACCAATTGGTAGCAGAGTGGTATAAGTCAGGTATTGGTATAAGAGGGTAATAAGTCAAAGTCTATAGACAATATATACAATGTTTGGTTGTGTAGAAAAAGTAGATGACAGCAACAATTTATGGGGGTCAAATAATATAGAATGTGAATTAATAAAGCAAACACATTGAATAATAAGAATTACAGAAAAATAACGTACCAAACCAAAGAACTTATAAGTATTATGAAACTGAATAAAAATTGAGAAGATAAAGAGGATTTAAACGTTATGGCAAAAATTATAAAGAACCAAACTTTGGCTGCACCTCAAGCTTTAAAATCTACGTATATAAAGAATGCAGACAGAATATAGGAAATTATTAAGGCCCGCCCGCGCCTGAAAATGAAGATATTCAAATAAAATGCAAACTGTAAATGGCAAAAAATAAAAATTAATCACGAGGAAAGTGTAGATACATATTCAAATAGAAATTTAGCCATTAAATCTAGAAATATTGTAGTTGGTGTAGGTATCATAAATAATTTGATTGTTTTACATTGAAAAGTTTAAGAGATTAATTTAGTTATGATGTTTTTTAAGTCAATACAAAGACTCGAGAAATATTAAAAGATCTTTAAATTTTGGAAAATCAAATGGAAAAGACGATGAACTAGTTTTCAAAGTTAAAGTTTATACAAAAACCAATAATCTCAATAAGAAATGTTTACACTCGTATTAACTGTGGAATATTAGGACAAAAATTATCCAAATGTAAAAATGCAAAACCAGAAATTTATTAAGGTAATAAATGTAAACAATATTATCATAAGAAAGATAAATAAACTACTTACAATGTTTGGAAAAGAATGGAGTAAAAAAGGGAAAATAATTTTACAACTTAAAAAAAATTATTCTCTGTTGTTTTGCTTGTCCAAGATTTAATTAAAATATATATCCATATCCATCCAAATATATATCCATATCCAAATATATATATATCCATTTAATTACGGAAGTTTTCCCTTATCTGCGACAATCGGAATCGAAATTTATGAAGAAGAAAACTAGTACACTTGCAGTATGTCAACTAGACCACACAATTAAATTAGAAATTGTGTTTTTAAATAATAATAATAATAATAATAATAATAATAATAATAATAATAATAATAAAGTATAGAGATGTGTAAATAAGAGGAAAGGGAGAAAAAACTAATTCTATTGCAAATGGAGATGTAAAAATAGCAACAATATTACAAGAATATAATAAGATTTAGGCATTGTTTACATGTTCCAAACCTGAATAAAAGTTTATTGTTTGTGGAATAATTATAGATAATAGATTTTTGTTCCTTATAATAAAAAATAAAGGAGAATATTTAGGTGAATATTTGAAAAAAGTGTACATAAATAAAGGTATTGAACATTAACTTATAACCCATACTGTCTTATATTCCACATAGCAATGGAAAACAGAAAGATGAAAGGACTATTGTAGAAATTGGGGTAGAACATTAATAATCGATGATAAATTAAGTAATGAATTTTGGGATGGGAGTATTAAAATAACAACTCATATTAAAATTAAATGTAGTTTTAAAACATTTTAACAACTCCACATGATTTGTTTCTTGAATAAAAACCTAACATTAAATACATGTGAATATTTGGTAGTGAAGCTTACATGTATGCAGCGAATACTAAAAAATGGATAAAACGGTAGAATGATGTGTAATAATAGTGTAATACAAGAAAAAAGTGGTTATAAAATATATTTTCCAATATATGATGGAGTTGTTGAATCAAGAAATATTAAATTGAAGAAGAACGAATTAGAATTTTATATGTTAAATGAAGAAAGAGTATAAAAACATAAATGTATTTAATATTTTTTAAAATTAAGTACGTAATAAACAATGTTAAGATACAAGAGATAATGAACGTACTAAAAATGATCTGGAAAACCTACAGAAGAAA
This sequence comes from Teleogryllus occipitalis, assembly GCA_011170035.1. Lineage (NCBI taxonomy): Eukaryota > Metazoa > Arthropoda > Insecta > Orthoptera > Gryllidae > Teleogryllus > Teleogryllus occipitalis. Next base: position 222,935 of record BLKR01002051.1, read on the forward strand.
ACATTCAGACGAAAATGTTAAAGATACTATCCAAGTAAACATAAATATTTCTTTCATTATCTTCTTGAGTGACCAAAAGGAGTGACTCAAATAACAAATATGAATACATTAATCCACTTCGAAATATGTTTTATACTCCCATTGTATAATTCTGTCATGTGATGGCTACAACCCGTTGCATAATGATACTCATTACGATACAGATTTCATTATGATACGGGTTCTTGACCAATCACAGAGAAGTTTAGAAAACAAGTATTGACACTTCATTACTCATTGAGAATCGTTCTAGTAAATGTTTGGTTCACTTGTCTACATTAAAATTGCATTTAATGTTATATTATGTCTATCAGTTTTAATTTCTTTTTATCAGTAATTTTTATGTGGAATATTATTTAAAATAAATCGGATCGTAATTTTACTTGGATCCTATTTGACTAGCACAATTGTAGTGCTAGAGGGAACATTTGACTGACAACTTCAGAACTCAAGTAATTTTGTGTTATATGTTGCTGCCATGTGTTTGTCCTTTAAAACTGGACACTTTTTTAGTTTGAAATGTCTAGTGAATGAAAGGAGGAGTTGGCACCTCCAGAAATATGAGAAAAAGCGAAAATGGTGACCTCGGAACTTTTGCCGCAACTTTTGTATTCTCTCCGCTAGGTGGCCTTGGCTGAATCCTGCCTGTCAACTGCCACGAAGTGATTCAATGTAACAGTTTAACTTATCAAAGTCGTAGAAAACGTATCGTATGAAACTCGATATAATGGGTATTAATACATTCGCGTGAAGTTTACGATACTGGCGCGTATCGTAATATCACACTCGTGTTTGAATACCCATCATTACATCATCGTTTCATAATGTACTATTCTTTAATACCGATTTTCCGGATAACAGATCGATATTTTAATTTTCAAGGTCGTACGTTCCAAGCTCTCACTACTTCCCGAAATTGTGGAAATACAAAAACCTAGCGATAAAGCACTCTTTTAGATGTAGGAGTTAAAAGGTTCCGCGGAGTGGAGTGCGGCGTTAGAGTAGCCGGCGCCATTCACGTCGCGTATCGGATTTCCAAACCCAATCGCCGCGTCCCGCCGTGCTCAGTCGACTCGAAACGACTCACATTTATACTGCGTCCCCCCAGAGCGCGTCGCGATCGGGCAGCGCGCGGCACCGGACGACATTTCCAGATGGCAGTGAATCTTCGAAACTGTCACAAACGAACTGTTTTGAAAGACGACATACCGTTTCCATTTACCAACTTCTCTTAAGACTGACTTCGTAAGGGAATTGTACCTTGTGCTTCATAAATGATAAAAACTGAATTGATCGCCGTCACATACACACACACACACACACACATACACACATACACACATACACACACACACACACACATATATATATATATATATATATATATATATATACACAGTGTGTGTGTGTACATATTACATATTTCAACATATTACTTATACGTAAACTATTGGGGCGCTAGTGCAGTCTAAGTTATCGGTGGACAGATGTTTTTGAAAAAAAAACCTTTTGCATTAGTATGTTTCTCAATACTACATATACGAGAAAGTAAACAATGTAAACAAGACATAACATATAGACTGGACGGTAATTGTTAATGTATCTTCCATTGGTCGTGTTACTTGTCGTTGTGTGGAACATTTAATGCAACGATTTATGTTCTGTTACTGTTTCCTCGATAAAGGTTCCCGAAATTTACAGAACAGAAGTAATCCAGAACGAAAATACGTCCGTCACTTTCTATTGCCCATTATTGTATTTTGAAAGTTCAGTATTAATAGGTACGCTAATCTTACGATTAAAGATTTATAACTTTTATGGATTTCCATAGTATTGAAATTATGCTTTATCTTATTCCGCACTTTACGAAAATGGTTGAGATTTTGAAATAGAATTAAGAAAGTAAACTCGAAAAATTAAAAAGTTTCAAATGACATTAACTTCTTTTATCAAAATATTCGATTCTACAGTTAGCGATAGTATATTTTTTTTATTACCCCATTTATATATATTTTTATTTACCCCATCGTTACGTATATAATTTTTCACTTGAATTAATACGTTCTCTAAGACTGGTTACACCATTTTTCTAACTAAAACTGAAACTGGTGTATCTCTTAGATACAACAGTAATGTAAATAAATGGACTATTTATATGCTTTTGACCGGTTTTTACAATAACAACTAAATCCTAAGTATGAGATTTAACTTATTTTTACGGTTATGAATGTTAAACACCTGGTAAACTTTGCAACTTCTTCATCCATTTTAATTTCTTCTTCTTCCTCTACAAGGATTACACCTGGTGGCTTACTCCATTTTCAATATAAGTTATCACTCCTTCTATTGGCCTTCCAACATTTCTTCTGCCGGTCGGCACTTAGTGTCACAATCTGTACTTGTCCATGCGGGTAATATAAGAATTACCCAAATCGTATAATATAATTTAATCTTCCAACCTTTTCTAAAAGATTAAAAATACCTAGTTGATGATGTATGTCTTCTTTTCCTATGTTATCAAGTGAAGTAAATCCAGCAACACTTTTAGATGATAATCATTTCACACGTTTCAATATTTCTTCTATCTGTTCTATTTAAAGATAATTTTTCGCAGCCATATATTATTAAAAGGATAGTTAATAAGATTTATGGAATTTTAATTGGTTCTGTCTTTTTGTATTATTTCTTAAGACTCTTTGAACTATTCCCCACATTCGTTGGAATCTACTAAATTTAATATTTACATCAACCTCATGTAAATATGGCACACTGTAACCTCAATAGTTAAAGGAAGTTACATGTTCTATAATTTTAATGTGAAGAACTATTTTGCATCTGCATGATCAAAACCTAGAAAGACCATGGTTTTAAATTTAGTAGTTGATATCTCCATATTATACTATTCCATTATGTTTTGATGTTTGTATTCTGCCAACTGCAAGTCATTTTCAGAGTCGTAAATGATAATTTGATCATCTCGGAGTAATAATGATTTTAAAGTTGTATTATCAATGATTATCCCTGGACAAGTAATTAATTCCGATTCTCCTAAGGCTGAATTTGTATAAATATTAAACAGCATTGGGGATAATGGACATTGTGTTAAACACCTTTTTTAACTAGTTGTGTTACTTGAAAATGTTCTACATATATATATATATATATATATATATATATATATATATATATATATATATATATATATGTATTAGTATAACTTTTATCAGGTGTTTTGCATATCATGTAGAATTCAATATTTTCCATATTTCATTTCAACATATTCTATCAAAAGCTTTCTCATAGTCTATGAGTAGAAAATACGTTGACAGCGCTATTCTCTATTCCGCACTCTCACCATTTTTGTTTATTAATAAATTTGTTGTATTTACGTCGGTAAGCACGCAACCTGCTAAACAACGCATTAAGAGCGCGACGGTCGCAACGGTCGTTAAAATCCTCGAGAGTCCATTCAAAATATTTTAGCGGACTCTCAAACACTGGTTTAGATTTTGCCAGTGCTCACAAACTTTTTGATAAATATGACCTTTTGACCCACTTGTTTCCTTTGTCGTTTCCTTCCAATTTCGTTCAT